>CM038682.1:380828738-381196284 GCA_021605205.1 Aegilops longissima | reverse complement strand
AGAGCCTCCGCTCGACCCTTCACGGCCTCAAGCAGCGGCAGCGCAAGCTCGCCGCGCCACGGGCTCCAAAGAGGTTGTCGAGGTCGACGCTGGGATCGCAAGGTAGACGGGTAAGGACACGCCACAAGACCGCAGAAGACAGACGACGCGCCGCCAGCCGTGGGGCCAAGGCCAAGGGTGACATCTTCAAGGGCGCGGACCAGGAAGGAAGCAGCTTGGCAGGGCTGCCCTCGGCGCCGCCAGCTGGTTTCTCCAGCCGCTGTCGTCGAAAGCGACCTCAAGAAGGTGCGAGCCTTCAACTCCATCTCCGCGGAAGGCCTCGCGGTCCTCGGCGAGACCCGCGCTTTGTCGCCTAGCTCGACCTCTTCGCCTCCAACTCCTGCCCAACAGAGCCAGCGGTCACGGGCGCTTGTCAAGCTTGGCACTCCGTCCTTGACGGCCGCCTCACGAGCCATCATGTCTTCCTCCTACTCTTGACGGACGCTGGCCTCCTTGGCGAGCTGGTCGCAAGAGCCCTGCAGCTCGCTTCTCCAATACTTTGCAGCGACCTCGACATCGGCTACCTCCCCAAGGCAGCGCCGCGAGCAGCCTTCGCCCAAGGACGGCCTGCTTCCTCGTCGCAAGCCGTCCGCTTCTGAACCAACGCCGCCGAATCAAAGCGCCGAGCGAACTCCAGCCGGAGGCCAGCCCAAGCGCCCGTCACCAAGCAAGGGTCGGCGCCAGTAAGATCTTGCCGAGCCGGTCCAGTTCAGCAGCAAAGACGATCCAGATGCAAAGGAGGAGTCGGAGAGACAGCCGCTGGTGGAGTAGGAGGAGAGGACGGCAGCGAACCACAGCTGGCCCTGACAAGGGACCTTCGCGCCCCGATAGCTGCGGCAAAGGGCATCGTGCAAGGATACATCGGAGTCGCGCTAGTGGGGCAGAGCTCGCCCAGCCTAGTCTCCGTCAGCCTCGCGAGGATGACCGGCAGGAGAAGCCCGTCTTGCCGCCACCTTCTTTCGCCACGGAGGCATCGCCCTGCACTAAGCCTCAGGAGCTCCTTCACTTTTCGCCGCAGCGCCACCAGCCAAGGAATACGGATATCAAGCCTCAGCGAAAAAGCAAGAAATAAAACAAGAATCAAGCGCCATCGGTCATCGCCGCTGGCTCGAGCAACCTTCGCCAAACTTGAAGCCCGAGAGCCGGTTGCAGGATCAGCCTCAAGAGGCCCGGAGCAGGAGGCGCGCCATGGACCGCTTGAGCCGGGCAGACCCACGGGACCAGCCCAGCCATGTCCTTCTTCGATCGGGGCAAGCTCGCCGCCCTGGCCATCGCCATCCTCGCTGCCGCCGGCAAGAGGCGGAGAGCGCTGACCTGCACCGGGAGGGGCGCTCGACTCTCGCCGGTCGCCTCGAGTTAGGCCCCTCCCCCCGCCTCTTCTTCCTCCTTCCACCGAGTCGCCGGAGGACACGTTCACTGCCGCCAGACCGCTGGGTCTCGGAACCTCCGCAGCACGGGCCCGCCCCATTGAAGACGAGCATGTGTCGGCATTCCGGGAACGGGGTCCCTGACTTGCTCGCCGCGCCGCCCGCGGCGGGTTTCAAAGGAGGCCCAGCACGCCCATCTTCATCAACGCAAGCTCAAGACCTCGCGAGGGGCCAGATTTCGGGCGGACGACAAGGAGCTTCCTTAGGCACGGCCTCGCCAGGCTGGCTCATGAGGAGGCGGAGAGTTCAAGGCAGGGTACTCGCGAGGTGCCCATGACGCAAGCCATGATTTACCAAGGGCGCCTGGCGCGCCGCCCCAAGCAGTGTCCTCCTTTCCTGTTTGGTGCAAAGGGAACAAGCGCAGGCGAGAGCATCAAGCAAAGGCATCTGTTTCGTTGCAACAAGACCAAGACTAGCCCCAACGGCTGGAAGGGAGTCATCGTGGAGCCCAAGCAGGCGTCATCACCAGAGCCTTTGGCAGGCGAAGACAAACTTTAGTCAGGATAAGTGTACCCGCTGTTCCCCTTCAAAATGGCCAATTGTTGGCGCCCTTCCCGCTCAATATTTGGGAAGAGGCCCAGGGCCTTCGCCTATAAATTGGAGTAGCCACGCTCAGAGCTAGGGCACCTTAGAGACAGAGAGAGTCGGAATCCTCATCAAGAAACCATTAGCTAGAGCGACTGAACACCACCTAGCAGTTCATCGCACCCGCCAAGAATGACTCGCGAGGCTGTTCTTCCTTGTATTGTTCCTCATCAGCCCAAGAGGCAATCCACCACACCACACACCGGAGTAGGGTATTACACCACAATGGTGGCCTCGAACCAGATAAATCTCGTGTCTCTTGTGCTGTTCCGCTTAGTAGTTTAGGTCCCAGCGATTCGGGCGAGGTGCGTAGACGGTGGAGGGTTGGATCTCCGTGGGCACCCCAGTGTTCGAACCTTAAGGGTCTGCTGAACCCGAATCCGACATTTGGCGCGCTGTAGGTGCGCTGAATCGCTTTTCGTCGCTTTCGTTTTTCCCCGACCAACACAACCATGTTCGATGTCGTCAGGCTCGCGACGAAGCGCTGAGCCGCCGCCGCCCCCATGTCGCCAGACAGCCCTGCGGCGGGCGCCTCATCGTTTCCTCGTCACCTGCCGCATTAACGCCGCCATCGCCCGGGCGGGTAACGAGCAGCAAGCATCGCCCCAAAGACTCCGGCCCATGAGGCGGGACGGCCGCACCGCCATGCCTTCGCCACCCCGCTGGTTTTTCGCCACGCGCGCCGCGCGCCATGGAGGCCTGTTACACTCATCGCGCAAACGAGCTCCTGCGCTACCGCCTGCCGACGACATCTACGAAGAATGGCTCGACCGAAGTCGCCGAGCTCGTCGCTGCTGCAGGAGGCGCCTCGCACCGCCCTGCCTCGCAGCACTGCACTCCGACTCGCCGCTGGCGATGAAGCTCCGGGCGCCCAGCCGCCTCCTCTCAAGAAGGCGCCGCCCTAAGGCGACGGGTCTCGGGCGGAACCTGCTCGCCAGCGCCGCTGGCTGGAGCAGAGCTGTCAAGAAGTTCTCGCCCACAAGAAGCTGCCCGAGCGCCCCGCCCAAAGACGCCAAGACCCTACGCTGCCCCCAGCCAAGGGCGCAGGAGGCCCGCAAGACCAAGCTCGTCGTCCGAGGCCCTCATGCCACGGGCGGCTGCCGCGCTTTCACCTCCGAAGGCGCAGCCGTCGCGGGCCCGCCAAGTTCAAGCCAGACCTGCCTCCTCGCCACGATGGCACACCTGACCCTACGGAGTTCCTCCAGTTTCACGAGCTGGGCATCGAGGCTGCCAACGGGATGAAAAGGTCATGGTGAACTGGTTTCATGGCGCCAAAGACGGGCCCGCACTGGCTCCTCGACCTGGCCCTGTGCACGCATCTCTTCCTGGGCCGAGATGCGACCCGCTTCATCGCCAACTTCTGTGGTACTCGCGACCGCCACCCTTCGTAGTTTACATGCGCCAAATCAAGCAGCAGCCAGGGGAAACCCTGCAAAAGTACATCCAGCGCTTCAACAACGCACGCCTCAAGATCCCCAGGGTAACGGAGGAGGCCATCATCTCCGCTGTCACGCCCAATATGCGACCCTATCCAAAAGGAACTCGACGGTCCCACCAAGGATAGACCCGCATATTGAAACGCTTTTGCAAGGTGGATATCATTACATCAACATTACATAATAGATGGGGATACATACATAAGGCACAAATGCCACAAGAGTACATCAACATCAATATAAGATCAACATCCGACTACGGATGAAACATAAATGAAGCTCAAACGACATCCACCTCGCTAGCCCAGGCCGACCGAACCTATCCCCGATCAAGAAGAAGCAGAGGAAGAACTCCAACACAAGCAAACATCGCTCTCGCGTCAAGATCATCGCACAACCTGTACCTGCAACTGGTGGTGTATTAATCTGTGAGCCACGAGGACTCAGCAATCCCATTACCATGGGTATCAAGACTAGCAAAGCTTAATGGGAAAGGAAGGGGTAAAATGGTGAGGTTGCAGCAGCGACTAAGCATATATGGTGGCTAACATACGCAAATGAGAGCGAGGAGAGAAACAAAGGAACGGTCGTCAACTAGTAATGATCAAGAAGTGATCCTGAACTCCTACCTACGTCAACCATAACCCAGGAACCATGTTCTCCTCTCGATCAGCCCCGAAAAGAGACACTCACGGTTATGCACACGGTTGGTGTATTTTAATTAAGATCAACTTCAGGTTTTCTACAACCGACATTAACAAATTCCCATCTGCCACATAACCGCTGGCACGGCTCTCGAAAGTTTATACTCGCAGGGTGTCCCAACTTAGCCCATGATAAGCTCTCGCGATCAACGAAGGATATTCTTCTCCCGGAAGACCCGATCAGTCTCGAATCCTGCCACAAGACATTTCGACAGAATAAAACAAGACCAGCAAGACCGCCTGATGCGCCGACAATCCCGATAGGAGCTGCACATATCTCGCTCTCGTGGCAACACCGGATGAGACAGGCTACGAGTAAAACCAATCCTCAAGTTGCCCTAAGGTGGCCTCAAGAAGTGCTCGGTTCGGGCCAGCACTTAGAGAAGCACCGTCCGGGGGCTAATAAAGATGACCTCGAGAGAGCGACTCCCAAGGGAAAAGTAGGTGGTGGTGAAGCAAATGGTAAAACCAATGTTGGGCCTTGCCGGAGAAGTCTTATTCAAAGCGAACTGTCAAGGGGGTCCCATAAATCACCCGATCGCGTTAGGGACGCAAAATCCGGGAACATAATACCGATATGACGGAAACTAGGGCGGCAAGAGTGGAACAAAACACCAGGCATAAGGCCGAGCCTTCCACCCTTTACCAAGTATATAGATGCATTAATTAAATAAGATATATTGTGATATCCCAACAAGTAAACATGTTCCAACAAGGAACAACATGTCCATGTTCCAACAAGGAACAAACTTCATCTTCACCTGCAACTAACAACGCTATAAGAGGGGCTGAGCAAAGCGGTAACATAGCCAAACAACGGTTTGCTAGGAAGGGTGCAAAAGGTTAGAGGCTGAAATGGCAATTTGGGATGGCTTGATGAACAGGTAATAGGTAGCGCAGCATAGCGATAGAACGAAGCAACTAGCATAGCAATGATAGTAGTGAGATCCAGGGTAGCGGTCATCTTGCCTGAAATCCCGCAAGGAAGAATAACGAGTCCATGAAGAAGATGAACGGATGAAGCCGAACCAAGCGTAGACGAACGAATCCTCACGATCGCAACGAAACAGGAACTAACAAGAAGAAGCACACAACATGGTAAACACACCACACATGAACAAGACATGATGCACAAACAAGCATGATGCATGACAAGACTATATGAAGCTACTCATGGCAAGAGATGATGCAAACAAGAGCAACACATCAAGGCAAGTTTAAATGAGGCCGGGAACAACATATAACAATTCCGGTAAGTCCTCATATGCAAATTTCGAAATTGGTCCAGATCTGAATAAACCTTATGTTCAAGTTGTTAAACAGAAAGTTAAGATGCACCACGATGATCTACACGAAATTCTAGTCAAGTTACATATAAAGTTCATTAGATTCGGAGCTACGGTCTAAAAGATATGAGCAAAACAAGATAAGCATGGCATTGATGCAAAATGCATACAACCATCACACAAACACATCAAAACAAGGATGCAACATGATAATATGAGACTACATGCAAAATCAAGCAAGTTTCATATAGAGCACACTCAAAACGGAGCAACGGTTCAACACATACACCCTATACTAGTCATGACAACAATCTGACCAAAACAGCAACTAGGCATATTGCAAGCATCAAAACAACAAGCTACAGCATCTCAACGTAATAACAAAAGGCATGGTCATGATGTACAGGTAAAGCATTACAAAACATGAACACTGAGCTATCTCCAGAAATCACTAGAACATGCTCAAAAAGACATGGCAAGATTGCAAATAATAACAGTTTCAGACTTTAGCAGAAATAACATCAGGTTGCAATGTTTAGAGCTATGAAACAACATGTTACAGGAACTTATAATAGCAAAACAAGGCATGGCATGAATCTAATCAAAGCATAGAACAAAAGTCCCTTACTGACCATGAGCCAAAAAGGATCAGAAAATATGATGGCACCCACGTAAACATGGCAAGTTATATTACATATTCATACATGGCAGAAACAACAATGAGTAGGCATGTTAGTGAGCTTGAACCACTCACCACAGAGCAATACATGGCATGGCAAGGCAACCAACAACACGAAGACATAGCATAGAAGCTATACATGGCAAGAACAACATCATAGGGTGCAAGGATCAACTACAACAACCATGGCAAAATTGAATAACATGTAAACAATCTGCCAGGAAACATTTTATAGCAAAAGTAGAGCTCGATTGACTCAAGCTATGGCACTCCATAATTGCAAACAAGGGCATGGATCGATAGAGAAAGACATGTTTAACAAAACATCCTTACTGAAGTATCTCAAAATAAGCATGGATCTCTCGGTAGCATCAAGTTAACATGGCATAAAAATATCAGCAAAACAGGGGCTGAAATATGCAACATCAAGACACCTAGTTTGCATGTTTGTGCTAGTCACCACATAGATCACAAAAATACATGGCATACACCCCTGGAAAGATGGCATGGCATATTACAAAACACATGTAGGACTCAAATTCATAGGGTGCACACATCAATCATAGCAAAATAACAAAGTGCATGTTCGTTAAGAAATGAAACTAACATCACATAGCCTCTTCTAACAGCATTTCGGGCATCAAGATGAGCTCAAATGAAAATGATGCAATGAGATGAATTGATATACTCTTCGAGACGAACATTTTGACATATTACACGCACGAAACAGAGCTATATGCAGAGAGTTATGATGCGACGAAAATGCAATAAAATATTAACAGAATCGGGACTTAGTGAGAAAAACAGGGGGGAAGAGGTCAACCGAAGCACGCGGATCGAGGATGGCCGGCTCTCGCCGGAGAAGAAGCCGGAGAGGAGGAAGATGGCCGGGCGATCGGATCCGGCCGGATTCGCCAGATCCGCCGGGCGAGGAGGAGGCGGGCGGCCGGGCGAGCCTGGGGCGGGCTGGCGAAGCTCGAGCTCCCATGGCCGGGCGGCGAGGAGAAGGGAGCGGGCGCCGGCGAGGTGCGCCATGACGGGCCGGGCCGAGTGGCGGCTCCGGGCGCCGGGCTGGGAGGTGGCTGGCGGGCGTCGCCGGCGGGAGCGGCAGAGGGCGGCGGGCGGCCGAGGTCCGGCGGGCGGCGACGCAAGCGCCCGGCGGACGGGCGGCGAGGCTGGGCGCGGTCGGCCGGGGCGAAGCGGGCGCGGGCCGGAGTCGGCGGCGCGCTGGCCCGCGATGGCTCGGGCGGGCCGCGCGGAGGCGGGTGGCGGCGTGCTACGTGGCGGCGCGCAATTGGACGAGGGCGGCGGCTGGACATGTCCGGCTGCGGCCGGACGTGTCCGGTGGCGGCGGGGACGAATCTGCTAGGGTTAGGGGGGGTTTGGACCGCGAATTTCGGAGGGGGAGGTGTATTTATAGGTAGAGGGAGCTAGGAGAGTCCAAATGAGGTGCGGTTGCCACGCGATCGTGATCGAACGATCGAGAGCATGGAGGGAGTTTGATGGGTTTTGGGCCACTTTGGAAGGGTGTTGGGCTGCAAAGAGAAAGAGGCTTTTATGGTTACCTTGTTAACCGCTGAGTACCAAACGACCTCCAAATGATCCGAAACTTGACAGCGGTTCACCGGTGCTATACCAAGGCCGCTTGACAAACCTCGTCCATTCCGAGACCGCTTAACACCCGCATACCTAAAAGAGGTAAAAGGGGCGCCGGAGACATAGGAGTGCCGGATTGCAAAACGGACAACGGGAAAATGATCGGATGCATGAGACGAACACGATGCGAAATGAAATGCACATTATGACATGATATGAAATGCAGATGATGACATGGCAAGGTGCAACACGCAAGCACATGACATGGCAACAACGACGAATAATCGCGTACACTGGCGCGATCGAATCCGGGCGTTACATCCGCTTTTCTCCGACGGCGGCGCGACGCCAAGATGAAGGAGGAGCTGGCGATGCATGAAGATCTCAGGCACCTCCTTGAGCTGTTCAACTTGGCGACCTGGCGCGCCAAGGCTGAGGAGGGCGCCTCCTCGCCGAGCTGCTGCCGCCGGATCCCAAGAGAAGAAGTCCAAGGCCAAGGACGTGAAGCGCAAGGGGGCTGCCGACTCGCAGCCGAGCTGCACACCAAGCGAGGCAGAGATCAGCCCGAGTCCTCCAAGGGCAGTCGGTATTATGCGGTACCACACCTCCACACCCACAACACCAATGAATTCCAAGAGCTCCGGGTCAGACGCTGAAGGAAGGGGTCGGCAGACGCCCAGCGCAGCGACCGGGCTACGGCCGAGGAGGAGGAAGGAACGCAGACGCTGGAAGACGCTGCTCGCGCCAAGGGTGGCGCGACCAACCTCGCGAGGACCGTATGGCAAGACCCGCCGCAAGGGAGGCCGGAGGATTAGCTCGCGAGGATCGCCTGCAGGGAACGCAGGCCTCCCTCCGCTGCCGCCGCCGCCAAGGAGAAATGAAGACCGCCATCAGGACGAGGGGCTGGGGGCTTCGTGAAGTGCGGCGATCGTCAGATCCTGGGCGGAGCTCAAGCCCCACCTCTCAACAAGATCTTCAAGCAGTTCACCCGTGAAGTGAATGCAGTCCTCCCAAGCTCGAGGTCACGCGCCTCAGTGGTCGGCGTGGCGCCATCACGCTCAGCTCAGCGGATCAGCTCAAGTGCGTACACACCGGAGTTCTCCGATGCTTTGTTCCCAATCATCAAGAACGTGCTGGTCACCAGACCTCATCGACGGCGGGCAGGGCTCAATGTCCTTTCGCGGAAACATTCAACAATCTTCAAGTGCCTTACAGTCAGCTTCAGCCAACCAAGCCTTTCTCCGAGTCACCGACGGCTCCACGGTCCCGATCGGGCAGGTCCGCCTTCCCGCCACCTTCGGGCTCGCGACAACTACCACATCGAGCTCATCGACTTCGACGCCGCCCACATTCGCCGCCAGACAACGCCATCCTCGGTACCCAGCTACACAAATTCATGGTCAGAACCCACCATGGCTACAACGCCCTCAAGATGCCAGAAGCGGCGGGGTCATCACGGTGCCTCGTGAAGAAAGAGACGCAGCAGTGTTACCCGGAGCGAGCCTTTCAGCCGTGATCGCTAGAGGACCTGCACCACAGCAGCAGGAGGCCTCCCGAGGCTGCACCCAAGAAGAAGAAGACATCGACCGGACTGCCTCAAGAGGAAGGCCCCTCAGGCCCGCGGCCGGGCCAGGGGGAGCCTCCCATCGTGATAGGAAAGCGCGCCTGGCGCCTCCTTAGGCAGGCTCGGGCTCTCCCTCGAGGGCCGCCGACCTCGCCAAGGTCTCGAGGGAGGCGCTTGGGCATCACATGGAGGCGTGCTTCGAAGCGCGTTTCCCGCAAGCAGGAGCAAGGCAAGGAGGGCCAAACCTCGGAGTTCATCAGCAAGGCCATTCAGAGCTACAGGAGTCAAGGGTCATGAGGGGCAGCCGCCGCTTACTCACTGTGGCCCCCATCCAGCGAGGATGGTGGGCTGCGCGGCTCAGATCGGCATACCAGGCTCAACCGAGCAGCGCCTCAAGAGCGCCTGCCCTCGCGAGTGGGACGCTGCGAGGGCTCGCCCCACAGCTACGTCAGATGCCTTATGACCTGCCGAACGCAGCCGCCACATACCAGCGCCTCATGAGGGACATCCTGAGGCTCAAGAGGCCAGCGCCCGCAGCCTGTGCAATTGGAGACACGAATGTTTTTGTCGTGGTTCCGATAGGTGGTGCTATCGACATCCATGTTGATGGAGACTTCAACCCACGTAGGGTAACGGTTGCGCGAGTCCACGGAGGTCTCCACCCACGAAGGGTCCACGAAGAAGCAACCTTGTCAATCCCACCATGGCCGTCGCCCACGAAGGACTTGCCTCACTAGCGGTAGATCTTCACGAAGTAGGCAATCTCCTTGCCCTTACAAACTCCTTGGTTCAACTCCACAATCTTGTCGGAGGCTCCCAAGTGACACCTAGCCAATCTAGGAGACACCACTTCCAAGAAGTAACAAATGGTGTGTTGATGATGAACTACTTGCTCTTGTGCTTCAAATGATAGTCTCCCCAACACTCAACTCTCTCTCACAGGATTTTGATTTGGTGGAAAGAAGATTTGAGTGGAAAGCAACTTGGGGAAGGCTAGAGATCAAGATTCATATGGTTGGAATGGAATATCTTGGCCTCAACACATGAGTAGGTGGTTCTCTCACGTAACTGGTAAGTTGGAAGTGTAGGTTTGTTATGATGGCTCTTCCACGAATGAAGAGGAGGTGGAGGGTATATATAGCCTCCACACAAAATCTAACTGCTATACACACAATTTACTAAACTCGTGGGACCGAATCATCAAACTCGGTCGGACCGATTTAGTAAACCTAGTGACCGTTAGGATTTTCGTGGACTAACATGCATCTCGGTAGGACCGATTTGGTTAGGGTTAGTGCATAACGTAATCTCGGTGAGACCGATCACACAAACTCGGTGAGACCGACTTTGGTAATTAGCTAACCAGAGAGTTGGTCAGGTAAACTCGGTGGGACCGATTCGCTCTTTCGGTTAGACCGAAACGTTACGAAGGGAAACACAGAGATTACAATCCCATCTCGGTGAGACCGAGATCCCTATCGGTGAAACCGATTTGCCTAGGGTTTGTGGCAGTGGCTATGACATTTGAACTCGGTGGCGCCGGATAGAAAGAATCGGTAGGGCCGAGTTTGACTAGTTGTCACATCCCAGATAGACCATGCATTAGGGTGTGCATCATGTTTAAATTTCATCTGAATTTGAAATGGGGAAGGCAGGAAACCCTGTAACACACCCCCTTAAAATAACTAGGGTTTACTAAAATTTATTTCAATGAATGAATGCCCTTCAAAATGCTCATCCTCTTTGTTTGGGTTCAGGATCCATGTCAAAGAAGGTGGAACATTTTCTAGGTCACCTAAGGGTTCTAGATTTAAATCACAAGTTTTTGAAATGGGCATTCTAAACTATGGAAAATATTTTAAGTGTTCAAAATTGTTAAACTAAAATGTTTCATGTTGGGAATATTCCAACAAGTGACCAGGAGCATTTTGGTAATTTTGAAAAGGTTTTGGTATTTTTAAAACCCTAAACAGAATTGCAGAAATAGGAAAAGATAAAATAGGAAAATCTTACTGTCGCCAATGACCGCCCACCTGCTGCCCAGCCCAAGAGCAAGGCCAAATGAGCTGCTTGGCTCGGCCAGCAGCAGGCTGGTGTCGGGCCGGCAGAGCGCAGGCGCGCCACGCAGCCGCCCCGCCTCACCCTCGCCGCCTCGCCACCTGGACGACCCACGCTGCCTCCCGACCTCCCTGACACCTCACTTCCCCCGCCTCTCTCTCGCTCGCTCGACCTGGCCGACGCCATCGCCGACACGCCACTGCCGACGCCAGGCTCCCCGCCGCCCACGCACCTCCCTCATTATGTCCGGCAGCTCCGCCAAGACCCTGCTACCCCTAGCCAGCTAGTTCTCTCGCCCAAAACACCCCGAGGCCACTACTCCGACCTCGCCCGAGCTCAAGGTCCGCGGAGATCCCCATCGCCGCCGCCAAGATCAGTCCACCCCGACCCGACGAAGCTTCCTGCAGGTTCACCGTGAGCCTAGCTACCCTCCATCCTCTCCGTTTTCTTCTTCTTGCACCACAGCGAGCACTCGTGATCACCCGAACGCACTGCCTGGGCGCTGTCAGCCGACGAGCCTCCGGTCACCTATTGGCCACACCACTATGCCCATCGTGACTCACCACACCTCCACGAGTCTAACTGCACTCCCTCGCCGGGCCGGGCCTCTAACCCCAAACCTGTCGGTGGCCGAGCCCTTGCCGCCGCCTCGACTCTGCCGCCGGGCGCCCACTCCGCCACCCCTAACCCTACCGACTCCACCACTAATCGCGGCTCACCTCCAGCTACCAGGTGCTCCCAAGGCCCATTTGGAGCCCGGAAAGTGCAAAAGCACTTGCTCCGCTGCTGCCTTGCCTCGGCCGGCGGCTAGACGCCGTGAGTTGACCTCACCAGGCCCTGCTGACCTCCGGGTCAATGACAGTGGACCCTCCGTTAAACTAATTAGGCTAGTTTTAATTAAAACTAATTAGCTAAACTAACTCGACATGCGGGTCCCACTGGTCAGTTTGACCTGGACGACCCTGCTGACCCCTCGACGCCATGTTGACCTCATGCCGACAAGATAATTCAAATTCTGGAATTATTTTTATATAATAAATTCCAGAATATAATTCAAATTTCAAATGCTTATAACTTTTATTCTATAACTCCAAATGCAAAGATTTATATATGAAAATTTATCAGAAAAATACACTCTATCCATTGGTACAGGTTTCATGCATGTTAAAACAAGTTAACTATGCTGAACAACCAGATTAAGATTTTGCACCATTAGGACTAACTCACATGATCTATCATTTGAATCTTTGGTTCAAATGAGATCATCCCTTGTCCCTCCAATTTGCATTAGGCCAACACACATTCATCTTGCCATGTCATAGCATGCATCATATTGTTGCATATTGGTTGTATGTTTATTTTGGTGTGTTTTCATGATAGGTTCTGCCCCCGAAGATAACCTCGATTACCCACCAAGGGCAGCTCCTACCCCAGCCCATCAGCAAGCAATTCATTGATCATTCCGATACAAACCCATGTTCTCGCTTCGCTCTCATTTTATCGCATTAAGACAACGCGATTCAACTGTTGTGTGCTGCGGTAGTTGAACCCACTTCCTTTGCATGACCTGTCATTGCCACAAGAATTAGATGAAACCCACTAGTATGTGTAGGAGTTGATTGAGCCATGTTGTGATTCCTACCATGCTATGCTTGCTATGCTTAGAGTTGTGTCAGTCCGCTCATCGGGATGATGAACCGGAGTGAAAGGTTGTGTTGGTTCGAGAGTGTAAGTGTTGAACACGATTTGGTAAAGGTATCGATGAGAGGCCATGTAGGAGTACATGGTGGGTTGTTTCATTGAGGCCGAGCTTAAGAACTGAGATCTGTGTTTGTGATCCATGAACTAGCTACTACCACGCATTGGGCCCGAAACCAATGGACCCTCTCGCTTCTTAACCACCCCTGCTCATAGTCCGGAGTTGCAAGTAGTTTCGTGTTTGTAGCATGTGGGGCCGCACGCAACGCTGACCTTAGGGGTGGGTTGTGTTGCGGTAGGCACCGTGGCCCGTGTACCGAGTGCCCGCTTGGTATCTCGGGAACCCTGCACACATCGCTCGGGCTGTATGGGAAACCTCGGCCGACTCATGGATGGAACCCTAATAGGCGATAACTCGGACTAGGGACTTGAGTGTTTAGGTAGGCTGTGGCCGACACCCACGCTGGGCTTCCGCTGAAGGTTGCCGAGTACATGTCGTAAACGATTTATAAGTGGTGAGAGCGTGTGAAGAAGTATACCCCGCAGGTTAAATATGATCTATTCGAATAGCCGTGTCCACGGAGAAGGACTTCGGGTTACCTATATCAGTTCATAGACAAGTAAATGGTTACTACTAAAAGCCTCAAGATAGTGTGAGTATCGTGGATGGCCCTCTCGGGATGACGAGAGGATCCACGGTGGAGTATTGTGATGGTGAATAGTGGACTCGTGTACGACAAAATGCTTTACAAAGTGTGTCACGAGGATAGCTTAGCCAAGAGTCAAAGCTGGCTTGCTGCATTTAACTCCACTTCCTTCCTTGAGAATGTGCATGTATGATAGGATTCTGTAGTAAGACTTCTCGAGTACTTTTGTACTCATGTTTGCTTAATCAATATTTTTCAGAGGACTATACTACCCCTCCGACGGATTCTATGTAGATGTTGACTTCGATTTAGTAAGCTAGCCACCCTGTGGCGATCTAAGACTTGTGAAGGGCCATGTAGATAGAAAGGCTCCAACAAGCTTTCTTTCTTTCTAGAGTCTCAGATCAGACTACTTTGCTTCCGCATGTGCTTGTATGATTGTATGACTTGAGTGTTGGGTCATGTGACCCTACCTGTATGATCAGAAAGTTATGTATGGCTCCTCTGAGCCTCTTAAATAAAGTACTTGAGTTGTAGAGTTTTGTTGTGATGCCTTGTTGTATTTACTCATATCGGGCATATTATGGTATGATTGAAATGCTTGGTATGAGTGGGATCCGACAATCTAGTTGTTTATCCTTGGCAGCCTCTCATATGGGGAAATGTAGTCTCGTGCTTCCGAGCGATAGTAGTCCGCTACAGCCCGGTTCACCGGAGTCCTCGCTAGCCCAGACTACTGCTTGGACACTTGACTGGCCGGCATGTGATTCATTTCGTTCTTATGTCTGTTCCTTCGGGAAATGTCACGCGGTGATACTTGAGTCCTGCCTAGCCTGCTACAGCCCGGGATACCGGAGTCCTCATAGCCCAAGGCTACAGCCCAAGTTCATACGCTGATGACCGACATGCTCAAGTGTTTCATGTATGCCTGTCCCCATAGGTTAGTGCCGCTTTGGGTTCACGACTAGCCATGTCGGCCCGGTTCTTTGTCATGTGGATGCTAGCGACACTGCTCATATACGTGAGCCAAAAGACGTAAACGGTCCCGGGCCATGGTAAGGCGACACCCGTGGGGATACCGTGCGTGAGGCCGCAAAGTGATATGAAGTGTTACCAGCTAGGTCGATGTGACTTGGAATCGGGGTCCTGACACTTTGGGTTTAGGTCATATGTGGATGTGAGAAAGTAGTGGAGGGTTTTGGAGCATATCACTAAGCACATGAAGCAAGAGGCTCATTAAGCAACACCTCATCCCTTCTTGATAGTATTGGCTTTTCCTATAGACTCAATGTGATCTTGGATCACTAAAATGTAAAATGTAGAGTCTTAAGCTTTTGAGCTTGAGCCAATCCTTTGTCCTTAATATTTTGAGGGATCCACTTTCATCATCCATGCCATGCCAATGATTAAGCTTTCCTGAAATATTCATCTTGGAATAGTATTAGCTCAATGAGCTATATGTTGTTGTGAATTACCAAAACCACCTAGGGATAGTTGCACTTTCACTGCCACTTAATGACCTTGTGGCTTGACACCGCATTGATCGATGACGTGTGTCGTGCTTGAGTGGTTGGTGAGGTGTCTTTGCCTCCATGTGCCCCAGTAGGTCCTGCCGGGGTATCTTGGTCGTCTGATTCTGGGGGTGGCCTCGCCCCTTGCCGGGCTCGCCTACCAGGCAAAGGAGGCCTTTCTCTTGGCGATATCCTGCTTCTCTGGTTTGGTCTTGGTCTCTCTGATCTGCATGTTGGTCCTTTGAATCTCTTGATCTCTTGTATCCTGACCTGGATTGGTGCTTCCATCTTGTTCCCGTGCTCGCGTACGCCCGGGCAATAGACCTGTGGTTTGTTGCACCGATGTAAGCCCCGTGCCTGCCCCGAACGCGCTGCGGCGCGCCGCCGGGTAGGGACTAATAAGTGCACATGCAAGGTCGCTGAGGAGGCTGGTATCTTGAGATCTCTTTTGCTTCATCATTAGCATTGATTTCGGGCCGGTTTCCGGTTTCTCCGCATGTCGTGTAAAGCCAATCATGGTGGGGCCGCTCCAGTAATGGCCCGTGAATGAATTTAACGCACGGGGTAGAAACAACCAATTCACTCTTTCCACCATGCCCTTATCCTTGGCCACATATGCTGCATGCATCGCGCGGGGTAGGTAACGGAGGCTCGTGGCGAGGGAGAGCATCATGGTGAGGGCCCGGTCGTCTTGAATTGGCTGAGGAGGACGGTGGCCGCCCGTTGATGGAGCAGCTTCCCTTCTCGCCGTGTCTATAAAAAGGGAAGGGTTGGAGGAGGGCGGAGTCACTCATCCTCACACTTATCCTCTCCTTCGTCTTCTGCTCTTGCTGGTCATGTTGAAGGGCAGAGCCTGGGGCCAGCCCCGGGCTCATGGTTGGGTATAATGCAACCACCTAAAGGAGCTGATGCTTGGGGAGTGAGTCCGGTACTTGGTGTCGCAAATCTCTTGATTCCTTCGAGGCCCGGCCGGGAGGCGGAGCTGGAGATCGTTGGAAATCCCAGCACTGCCCCTCCTAGAAGCCTTGGGGCAGATGTCGACGAGAGGTGCACCTTCCTGCCCGCCAAGGTGGGGAGCTATGCGCCTCCAGCCCTGTAACGCCCCGGATACAACTTTCCATATTCGTAACTCCAACTCTTGCCTTTTCCGGAGATGCGATATTTTATTTCCTCCGTGGTTGGTTTTTGTCTTTTGTTTTGCATTTTGTTCATGTCGTGCATCTCATCTCATAGCATCATGCGTATTGCATCTGCATGTTTTCATAAAACTTGCATCCGCTCGTAGTTGCCGCTCCTCGCTTCTCTCCGTTGTGTTCGTTGACCGTTTCGAGACCAACCATGTTTTTTTGTTTCCCTCTTGTCAAACTACCTTACCTCTCTGCACAACCACCCATCCCCTCTTGCGCGTGTCCGAAACCTGCCCCGAACCTGACCCGCTCAGTCATCTCCGTTGTATCCGAATCATCCCCTAACATCCCTAAAAATATCTTCGTTTTCTTATTTGGACTCCCTACCTATTTATTTCGGACCGCCCGATCGCGATCGGAGGATCCCCTCCCCTGCTTTCTAGTCCCTCCTCTCACATCTCTCTCTGAACCAGGACCCGCCACGTCTCCGCCCGCGGGCTACCTCAGAACGGAGCTCCACCGTCGCCCTTGCCTCGGATCCAGCCATCTCCGACGCCTCCTCGCCGCCCATGCGTTCCGGTGACTCGTGCCGCCGCTTCCCTCTCCTTTTTCCTTGCACTCCTTCTCTTTCCCTCACCTCTCTATCGCTCGTGTCTCTGTGTTCAAGCAGGACCACCACCGCCGCCATGGATGGCTGTGCCCCGCGCCCGAGCCCCGATCCGCGCCTCCCCTTGCCGGATTTGGACCCCGTAGCCTCCCCGCGCTCCGTTCCGCCCATTCCGGCCGGTTCCCGCCGATTTCGTCGCCAGGACCCCCCCTGCGTCTTCCTCTCCATCGCCATGGTCCTACAACTGCTTGTGTTCTTCAGAAATGAGAGCAGCAGCTCGCTTGTTCGAAGCGCTGATCAAGCGCCCAGCTACTGGGCGGCAGCCTCCAAGCCCAAAGAACTGCCTCCTCCAGCCTCTGCCTCGCCCACGGCCTCTTCCGCTCGCCTCAGACAGATCTGGCCGCTAGGTGAGCAGACCCCAGCCCTCCAGATGCGGCCCGGATCATGTTTTTTTCCGTCATGATTTTGTCCTTTATCCAAAGTGAATTACTGTTTTACAGAAGAACCCCTAAGCATCATGCATATAATAACTCATTAACCGTGCATCGGATTAAAATGATTTAAACATGTAAAATGCTTAGAATTTTGTCTAGTTTCATAATCTGCTGCTTTCATCCATGTTTAAAATGTTTAAAATGATGTTTGATTAAATTTGCTCAAATGCCATGCTAAAATGATTTATTTCATAACTAAATAACCGTAGCTCGTTTTTAAATAAACTTTATATGTAAATGGGGTGGAAAAATGCCTAGTTTAACGTGGTGCACTTTATTTTGCTGTTTAACAACATTAAAATTGAGTTTAGGGCAGAATAGTAGAAAATTCGAAATATTCATATGGGGATTTTCCGGAATTGTTGTTTGTTGTTCCGGCCTCATTTAAACTTGCCTAAATAGTTAGTTTACTTTTGTTTCACCTCTTGCCATGTTTAACAACATTTAATATTGTTGAGTACCTAAGCGGGAGAGAACTAAATAAATGAATGTGGTGTTTCTTCAATATGCAACCTGTTGCATATTGAGCTCCACTTAACTTGTAGTATTGTTTGTTGCACTTTGCCATGCCATGCCTCATTAAACCGGACATGCATCATACTTGATTGTGCATTATGCCATGTTTATGCTTGTGCATTTACCATGTTGTTTGTTTCTTTCCGGTGTTGCTTCTTAGTTCCGGTAATGTTGCGATTGTGAGGATTCGTTCGACTACTCCCGTTCGTCTTCTTCATGGACTCTTTCTTCTTCCTTGCGGGATCTCAGGCAAGATGACCATCACCTTGGATCTCATTACTATCATTGCTATGCTAGTTGCTTCGATTCTATCGCTATGTTGCGTTAGCTACCACTTGCTTATCAAGCCTCCCAAATTGCCATGAACCTCTAACCTTTGCCACCCTTCCTAGCAAACCGTTGTTTGGCTATGTTGCCGCTTTTGCTCAGCCCCTCTTATATCGTTGCTAGTTGCAGGTGAAGATGAAGATTGCTCCAAGTTGGATTATGTTTATGTTGGGATATCACAATATCTCTTATATTATTAATGCATCTATATACTTGGTAAAGGGTGGAAGGCTCGCCTTATGCCCGGTGTTTTGTTCCACTCTTGCCGCCTCTAGTTTCCGCCATATCGGTATTATGTGCCCGGATTTTGCGCCCCTAACACGGTTGGGTGATTTATGGGACCCCTTGACAGTTCGCTTTGAATAAAACTCCTCCAAAGAAGGCCCAACCTTGGTTTTACCATTTGCCTCACCACCACCTATTTTTCCCTTGGGAGTCGCTTCTCGAGGGTCATCTTTATTTTAGCCCCCGGCCAATGCTTGTCTAAGTGTTGGTCCAAACTAGAGCCACTTATGTGCGCCCCTAGGCAACTTGGGGTATCTTCGGTTGCCGCACGTAGTGTTCATCCGTGTTGCCCTAAGAACGGATATGTGCAGCTCCTATAGGGATTGTCGGCACATCGGGCGGTCTTGCTGGTCTTGTTTTACCATTGTTGAAATGTCCTCAGAACCGGGATTCTCGAGACTGATCGGGTCTTCCCGGAGAAGGAATATCCTTCGCTGACCGTGAGAGCTTGTGATGGGTTGTTGGGACACCCCGCAGGGTTTGAACTTTTGAAAGCCGTGTCCGCGGTTATGTGGCAGATGGGAATTTGTTAATATCCGGTTGTAGTAAACTTGAAGTAAACTCTTCTAAAATACACCAACCATGTGCGTAACCGTGAGTGTCTCTTTTCGGGGTTGTTCGAGAGGAGAACACGGTTTTTGGGTTATGTCTGACGTAAGTAGGAGTTCAGGATCACTTCTTGATCATTACTAGTTGACGACCGCTTGCTTTGTTTCTCTCCTCGCTCTTATTTGAGTAAGTTAGCCACCATACATGCTTAGTCGCTGCTGCAACCTCACCACTTTACCTCTTCCTTACCCCTTTAAGCTTTGCTAGTCTTGATACCCATGGTAATGGGATTGCTGAGTCCTCGTGGCTCACAGATTACTACAACAACAGTTGCAGGTACAGGTATTGTGATGATCATGACGCGAGAGCGATGTTTACTTGTTTTGGAGTTCTTCTTCTGCTTCTTCAATCAGGGGATAGGTTCCAGGTCGGCAGCCTGGGCTCGCAGGGTGGATATTGTTTGAGTTTCTGTTTATGTTTCATCCGTAGTCGGATGTTGTTCTTTTGTATGATGTTGATGTATTCTTTGGGCGTTTGTGCCTTATGTATGTATCCCCAACTATTATGTAATGGTTTGATGTAATGATATCCACCTTGCATAAGCGTCTTCAAGATGCGCTTCTATCCTTGGTGGGACCTTCGAGTCCCTTTAGGATAGGGTCGCATCTTGGGCGTGACAAGCCCCCTGGTCGTTCTAGTCGCTCGCTGTGTCTCCGTTGGAGGCGCCGGACTGGAGTCTTGGTGCTTCTCGGGAGCAGCGGTGGTGAGGAGAAAATGAGGGAAGACGGAGAAGGTGGGTGGCAGAGGGTCAGGTCGGAGTATGATGTCATGGATGCCTTCACCTCCTACTGACGACCTGCCGCCTCGTCTTCCCGCACTTCCCCTCCCTCCCCGGCACCATCATCACCAGGCTCTTCGGGTGATAGCCAGGGAGGGATGTTCTCTTGGCGCCTTCTCCTCGCCTCCAGCAGACTTCTAGCTGAGCTTTGGTGGATAACTCCACCGATGCTCAAGCCGAGGCTTCTTGTTGGCTCTGGAGGGGACGGCCAGAGGACGAAACCCCTTCCTCCGCACTCCTCCTTCGCAGCCTCGCCACTCCCGGTCTTGTCAGGCCGCGTCAAGCGGGTCCTGGGACTGGGGTGAGCTCTTGCTTGGGTGCTCCTTTTCTCGTCTTTTCCTCCTTCTGCCGTAGTGCCTGAAGGAGGGAAAACGAAAAGAGGGGATTACGAGGCACTTATTTTTTTCAAACTTAAATCTGTAGGCAATTGCCAAATTTTAATTCAAACAATGTAATCTCTCATGTCCGTCTTTGTGTTCTATAACGCTTGTACTTGTATCTGCATATTAATGAAAAAGATGCACCTTGCCGGGAACCCGTGCATGTGTATGTCCATGCAGAGGTGAAATGCCCCTTTAATGTAAATAAACGAGTTTCCCCCGGCAGGCTATCCCGTCGATACCCTTTTTGTCTGCCGGAGAGCTGCGTCTGCCGGGGAACAGACAGAGGGACCAGCCCCCAGCCAACTCCTTTTTGCGAAAGGCCACAACAACTATCCTAACCGAAGCAGCGTTCGAGTCATGGATGGGAGCACCTTAGTTTCAAAAGTGAGGCGAGGCTTTCTAATGCACAAGTTATATCTTACAGAACACTAGCGAGCAGGAGGTAGAACTTATATGTATGGCTTGCTGGGGATCGCTGTAGCGGGCAATCTTCTCAACTCCTTGTCGAAGCCAATTTCACGGCAGGAACCTGCAGCTTCATGCAGATGAGAATGAGTGCAGGATGCGATCCTATCTATATGCATATGCAAATGCTCATGAAATGCTTATGCAGTGATCTTGGTGTGCTCATGCATGCATGCAATCTTAGTTGGGGGGCCCCTACAGCGCTTCTTTATTTTCTCTTGCACAGGGTCATCGCCCCGGCTTTGTACAAGGGGTTACATGCAACTGAGGCGAGGCCTGTAGAAAAGGGTGGCTGCTGGGCAGGGCCCGACAGCCGCGCCTTATGGGTAGAACTTACGGAAATGCTCAATATTCCATGAGTTTTCCAACTGAGTGCTATCTCCGGTCTCCAGACGGATTGCGCCAGGTTTGGTGACTCGTACTACCCAGTAAGGGCCTTCCCACTTCGGTGACAGCCTGTATGTACACTTGGCCGACTGAACGCGCCTGTCGGTGTCAAAACCGGCGGATCTCGGGTAGAGGGTCCCGAACTGTGCATCTAAGGTGGATGGTAAGAGGAGGCGGGGGACACGATGTTTACCAATGTTCGGGCCCTCTCGATGGAGGTAATACCCTACTTCCTGCTTGATTGATCTTGATGATATGAGTATTACAAGAGTTGATCTACCACGAGATCGTAGAGGCTAAACCCTAGAAGCTAGCCTATGGTATGATTGTTGTTGTTCTACGGACTAAACCCTCCGGTTTATATAGACACCAGAGGGGGCTAGGGTTACCTGTAGTCGGTTACAAGGAGGAGATCTACATATCCGTATTGCCAAGCTTGCCTTCCACGCCAAGGAGAGTCCCATCCGGACACGGACTAAGTCTTCAATCTTGAATCTTCATAGTCCAACAATGGCCAAAGGATATAGTCCGCTGTACGGAGACCCCTAATCCAGACTCCTCAAGAGCTCCCCAAACCAAGCTTCAATGACGATGAGTCCGGCGCGCAGATTGTCTTCGGCATTGCAAGGCGGGTTCTTCTCCAAATTCTGAATACCTGTTGAGTAGTGTCCGGCTTCCCATAAATGTTGCACTTCTTGGCTTCCGCGCCCAATAATGGCTATCTTCCATGTGTCGAGCGAATGCGAGAAGCCAGGGCATTTTTACATTTGCCACCCTAGCCATGTGAGTAAATTGTCTATTAAAGAGATGGGGATTCTTAGATCCAGATCACACCATCCTCCCACGGCGAGTATCCATTGGAGCACGCTCAGAAAAATCCATTCCAACATGGCCGGCCATCGCAGCTCCTCCTCTCGCTCTCGTAGCCCTAAGCCCGGTGATTGGAAGAAGTGTTTCATCCTGCACAACCAACTAGTAGAGTTACAGACCCAAGGATTTCTCCCTCTAGCGTATATGGTCCCCATTCGAGCCGGGCTCGCCACCTATAATGGCGGGGAGCAAGTAGAGAGCTTCCCCAATCCCTCCAAGGGGGAGCAGGTATGCCTTGTCCCTTATTTATTAAGGGGACATGGATTTCCAATCCATCCGTTCCTCCACGGGCTCCTGGAGTTTTATGGCCTCTAGTTGCATAACTTCACCCCCGCTTCCATATTACACATCGCTGGTTATGTTGCCCTTTGTGAGCTGCTTCTGGGCTGCGAAGCTCATTTCGAGCTGTGGAAGAGGCTATTCTGCCTTGTGCCCCGTACATAGAAGGGGTCAATATATCAAGTGGGCGGAGTCGAAATATGGCGCATCGCCGGGACCGGATACCTGTCCGGCACGCCGAAGAAGACGTCCGAAGACTGGCCTTCGAAGTGGTTTTACATGTAGGAAGTCCCCCTTCCAGATCCTATTCGGATGGGTCTTCCCGAGTTCGACAATGCCCCTTTGAAGAAACGCCGAAGCTAGTGCCCACGGAGCCCTCATGAATAAGATAACGGAGAAGTCCTTTACCCGATGGGCCGAATAAAAGTGTTGGCTCAATCAGGACTGACAATAATCGAGGTTATGTCAATATGTATAATGCGGGGGGTACATCCTCTTCAATATCGAGGGCACCCCATGTGGCACTTTAACGGGGAAGATGATGCCACCCGCTGCGGGCGTAAGGGACCGGACTCAGTTGCTGCTCTAGCAAAAATTCTGACCGATTTGTACAAGGGAGAGGAAGAGGAGTTCATCCGTATTAAGCCACGGGATGGATTCTCCATGTACAACCCTCCAAGCTGGGTGAGCTGTCACTTTTTACTCCCAGCCTTCCCGCATTCTTCGTCAAAAGTGCTCACCTGGCCATTTCATGGCAGGAATTGCGAAAAGCTGTAAGGGATGTCAACAGCCCACCTCCACAACTGAAGGACCCTGACCGGGCCCTCGATCCCGGACTCGAAGAGGATCTGGACATATTTGTGGAGCTGATCAATAGGACATTCTATCAACTGAGCTGCAATGATGCCATGGTGGCCCTCATAGGCGACTATTCGGGGCTACTCCCTGCATCGCATGTAAGAAAAACCGGAGTCCCAACTTCCGAGAAGGATCCCCTTTTATGCACTTCACCTACTATAAACATATCGTGTCTTATAGGGAAGGCCCTCGGGACGTCATGCTGAACCCGCAGTGACTCGCTAACAAGGGGCACCAAAGCCGGGTAGGCTAAAAAGGAAGACGGTCAGGACTGAGACGCCAGTGCAGAGGTATGATACAGAACCTCGCTCCGTGGTTGTCGTCTTTTAAAATATAATAACGTCCATGTTTCCTAATAGGAAAAACGCTCGTCGGACTATATCCAGAGAGATCGATGATCACGCCTCCACCAGTCGGGCTCCAGGGCCGAACATAGACGCGGAAGCTAACACGGGGCGAACGCCGGATGCTCCTCCTATAGAGGATGCGGATAGACTATCCGCTACAAATTCCGAAGTGGAGAGCGCCATGAATCACAGGCGTCGCCAGGCCATACTTCGTGACGCTTGCTTCTCCCAAGAGGCGTTTGATGCCTTCAACTCAGGAGACGCGTACATCCGTGTTGCTCAAAATGGTCTTGCCAGAGCCACGGACCAGTATGTAAAGGATATACGGGTAAAAAAATCTGATGATTATATATATCAGTAGCCTCTGAGACTTGAAACAGTTGACACAACTGATTTAAGGATCATAATTTGTGCAGGTTCTTACAGAGAAGAATACCCAATTGTCTCAAGAGCTGGAAGAGTGCAAAGCCCAGCTACGGGCCGCGGTTGCCGCGTTGAAGGAGTCTGAGAAGGCCCCCTCTGGTAGCACTTGTTTCCATTGTAAAGAATGATAGGTACCAGATAATATGCGGCATGCATGCAAACCTAACAATAGATGTTGCAGATGACTCCGGAGTGAATCCGGAGGCCGTGCCAGGGGATGCGCAACGTGCTAATCGAGAACTAAATGCTGGCGAGCGTGTGCTTACGCGGGTCAGGCAGGAGAAAAATGATCTCCAAGACGCCAATATCCAGCTGGGAGTGGAACTGAAAGATGTTCGAGCCCAGCTTGCGGACTCCGTGAAGGAGAATAAGTGGCTTCGACGCGGCATTTTCAGTAAGTGCTTGAACGAACTTTTGAAAGAGTTCAGCGAAGAAGCCGGCTAACAGTGTTATGTCTGCAGGTATGCTGACGGGTCGTCCCGCGGAGGAGATGCCCGGGTCTACGGGTGATCTTCTACCAGAGCTCTCACAACTGCACGAACAAGTTCGGCAGGTGATGCAGGGTATTGCCCAAGCCTTGTGGCCATCCGCCTCCCTGCCAGGAGGATGGGGGAGCTTATAGAGAAGCTCAAGGGAGCGCGGCGGCGCTTCCGATTATGGAAGAGGTCGGACCCTGTGGGGCCAGATGGGAAAGAGATCTCCGTCAGTTTGGTGTATGACCAGGTAGAATTAGCTGCAAAGTATTCCCAATAGGATTGTAGGCTAGACAACCTGTTGGATGGTATAGAAGAAGAATTTAGTCAGTCTAAGTGACTGTGTAATTTAAGTGACATATATAATGTCCCTAGCCGGATTGTAAATCATTTGTCATGGCGGACCTTTTCGCTTCGACCTCTGGAACCGATAGTCCGGAGTGTATCCGAATACCCGCTCGGTTATGTAAAAACGGGGGTATGCGTGTGCGTGGAAACCAGGCGTAGGGGTCATAAGTGCTTGAACAGACAAGTACCCAACTAGCTATGTTATATTACATGGATAGTAAGAAACATCTTCCAGGGAGAATAGTTCCGTTAAGGGTTCCTTTCCCTGGGTACGCATGCCCTAATGTGCATGTCCGAACTGCAAAAAGAGATGCGGGCTATAAACATCTGGGGGCATGTATCAAAATAAATAAAAGTCATCTTTTGTTCACCAACCGAATATTCCCTTAAGAACGCTAGCTTTCGGCTTCACCCAGTCTGAGGTACACATCCGGCTGACCCAGTAGTAACAATCGCAGAGGTGCTCCCCTTATGCCCTAGCCGAATTAACGGGAACGTAGGGCATAAATACAAGAGCCAGGCAACCCAGCTTGGCCAAAACTTAAGTCATATCGATCCATATAATGGCGAAAAAAGGTACATGCGTAAGAATAACACATGTGGGGCATGAAGCCCAGAAAAATAGTTATATTAAGCTTCTGTATAAGAAGCCCCCAGGTATAATGAGCGCGGTTAGTGCGTCAAGATTGTGTAGTCAAGACACAAGTTAGCCTTTTAAGGCCTTGAGGAGAAGGAAAAAAGAAGAAAGAAAGAGACAAAAGACAGATAACGGATATGCAAAAAATTGACGGGAGTAAGGAGATGAACATAGAGTCCGGCACGAGGCATAGAATCTTCGGAGTCTGGCTGCGTTCCATGGGTTTGGCTCGAGTCGATTGTCCGATGCATCCCGCAGACGGTACGCTCCATCGGTTAGAACCTGGTCAATAATAAAGGGACCTTCCCATTTGGGCTTGAGCTTGTTCTTTTTCTTCTCCGGCAGGCGTAGAACTACTTCGCCAACGTTATAAGTTTTGGCCCGTACTTCTCTGCTTTGGTACCTTCGAGCCTGCTGCTGATAGAATGCGGAACGGACTTTTGCCACGTCACGCTCCTCCTCCAGGGCGTCCAAACTGTCCTGCCGATCGAGCTCAGCCTCCTTTTCTTCATACATGCGCACTCGGGGTGAGTCATGAATTATGTCGCAGGGCAGTACCGCCTCTGCACCGTAAACCATAAAAACGATGTGTATCCGGTAGTGCGATTCGGCGTGGTCCGCAGCCCCCATAGTACGGAGTCGAGCTCCTCTACCCAGTGCGTGTTTGACTCCTTTAAGGACCGCACTAATCTGGGTTTGATGCTGCTCATGATAATACCATTTGCTTGCTCGACTTGATCGTTAGTTTGTGGGTGATAGACAGAAGCATAATCGAGCTTGATGCCCATGTTGCTGCACCAAAGTTTCACCTCGTCGGCTGTAAAGTTCGTGCCGTTGTCAGCGATGATGCTGTGGGGGATGCCATAATGGTATACAACCCCAGATATGAAGTCTATCACCGGTCCGGATTCAACCGTTTTAACGGGTTTGGCTTCTATCCATTTTGTGAATTTATCCACCATGACCTGTAAGTATTTTTTCTTATGGGTTCCACCTTTGAGGGGTCCGACCATATCAAGCCCCCAGACCGCAAAGGGCCAAGTAATGGGGATTGTTTGTAGAGCGGTAGGCGGCAACCGACGCAATGTTGGACCAGATCCTGTGCATCTGCCCGGGCCCTCGGCCAATAGAAACCTGTACGGAAGGCCTTGCTTACAAGGGCCCGGGCTGCAACGTGGTGGCCGCCGAGTCCAGCATGGATTTCTGGAGATGCACCTTTGAAGGACTCCGGTAGTGCTTTTCTTATAAAGCTCTCTCTCGTGGACCTTGTAGGCTTTAGATTGCCGCACTATGCAGCATGCCGCATTTTGGTCCTCGGGTAGTTCCTGCCTGGTTAGGTAGGCCATGAATGGTTCTGTCCACGGGGCGATGACGGCCATTATCACATGGGCTGAAGGTGTTATTTCGATGGCAGAGCCTCCGATTGTGTCAGAGTGTTCGGTATCTGGTGTTGTGGCCGGATCCGGACTATTGTTACCGGTGTCCTCTTCCCATGCCCCGGATGGCTTAAACAGCCTTTCCAAGAAGATGTTAGGTGGGACAGGGTCGCGCTTAGCGCCGATACGAGCGAGGATATCCACCGCCTGATTGTTTCCCCGAGCCACATGGTGGAATTCAAGCCCCTCGAACCGAGCTGACATTTTGAGGATGGCGTTGCGATAAGCCGCCATTTTCGGATCCTTGGCGTCGAAGTCTCCATTTATTTGAGATATTGCAAGGTTCGAGTCCCCACGCACCTCCGTGCATCGAATGCCCATGGAAATCGCCATCCAAGACCATGTAACAGGCCTCGATTCAGTTGCGTTGTTGGAGTCTCTGTATAGTATTTGGAGTACGATTGTATCAGATTCCGTGGGGACATCAGACGACGCCAGCCCCTGCACCAGCCAACATTTTAGAGCCGTCGAAGTGCATGATCCAATTGGAGTATGCGCCGTACTCTTTAGGGAGTTCGGCTTTTGTCCATTCAGTGACAAAATTGGCCAGTACTTGCGACTTAATGGCTCACCTAGTTCTATATGTTATGTCGAACGGGAGGAGCTCGATGGCCCATTTGGCAATCCGGCCCGTGGCATCGCGGTTGTTTATTATGTCGTTGAGTGGTACTTCCGAGACCACCGTGATTGAACACTCTTGAAAGTAGTGTCGTAGTTTCCGGGATGCCATAAATACCGCGTATGCTATCTTTTTATATTGTGGTACTATGATTTGCATGGGGAGAGGATAGTGGATACATAATATACCGACTTTTGAAGTGGGAATTTATGTCCGTCTGTCTCTTGTTCGACGACGACCACTGCGCTTACAACTTGGTGAGTTGTCACTATATATAACAGCATTGGTTCGCCGACATTTGGCGCGGCCAAGATTGGGTTGGTGGCCAAGATGGCTTTTATTTCTTCCAATCCGGCCATGGCCGCGTCCGTCCACTCGAAGTGTTTGGTGCGCCGGAAAAGGCAATAAAGGGGTAGTGCCTTTTCTTCCAATCGGGAGATAAAGCGGCTTAAATCCGCCACGCATCCAGTTAACTTCTGGATTTGCTTGAGGTCAGTTGGGATAGCCAACTGCGACAGAGCTCGTATTTTAGCCGGATTTGCTTCAATTCCTCTACTGGAGACGATGAAGCCCAGGAGCTTTCCGGCGGGCACGCCGAAAACGCATTTTTCCGGATTGAGCTTAATGTCATATGTTCGGAGATTGTAGAACGTGAGCCTCAAGTCGTCTATTAAGGAGTCGATGTGTCTAGTTTTAATGACCACATTGTCTACGTATGCCTCCACTGTTTTGCCGATCTGCTTTTCCAGACATGTCTGAATCATGCGATGATACATTGCGCCAGCGTTTTTGAGCCCGAAGGTCATTGTGTTGAAACAGAAGGGGCTGTATGGAGTAACAAATGCCGTTGCGGCTTGATCAGACTCTGCCATCTTAATTTGGTGGTAGCTGGAGTATGCGTTGGGGAAGCACAGTGAGTCGTGTCCCGCGGTAGCATCGATAATTTGATCGATGCGAGGGAGGGGGAACGGATCCTTTGGGCAAGCCTTATTAAGGTCCTTGAAGTCGACGCATAGGCGCCAGGATTTTTCCTTCTTTGGTACCATCACCAGTTTTGCTAGCCAGTCCGGAAGTTTTATTTCTCTAATGAATCCGGCCTCCAGTAATTTGGCTAGCTCCTCTCCCATGGATTGTCTCTTAGGTTTGGAGAAACACCGAAGAGTCTGCTTGACCGGCTTGAATCCCTTTAGAATGTTAAGGCTATGCTCGGCCAGCCTGCGTGGGATTCCTGGCTTGTCTGAAGGATGCCAGTCGAATATGTCCCAATTCTCGCATAGGAACTCCCGCAGTGTGGCGTCTACAGCGGGGTTTAACTGTGCCCCGATGGATGCTGTTTTTGTAGGGTCCATTGGGTGGACTTGGAATTTGACTATTTCATTCGCTGCTTTAAAAGAGGTGGACTTGGATCTTTTGTCGAGTATCACGTCGTCCCTGTCCACTGTGGAGCGCAGCGCAGTTAATTCCTCCGCCACAAGGGCTTCAGATAATGCCTCGAGGGCCAGTGCGGCTATTTTGTTTTCAGCGCGGAGTGCTATGTCCGGATCACTAGCTAGAGTGATGATTCCCTTGGGCCCGGGCATTTTGAGCTTCATGTACCCGTAATGGGGTATGGCTTGGAAGATCGTGAATGCCTCCCGCCCTAGAAGGGCGTGGTATCTGCTACTGAATGGGGCCACTTGGAATGTCATTTCTTCGGACTTGTAATTCTCCGGAGTGCCGAATACCACATCTAGTGTGATTTTCCCAGTGCAACGTGCCTCCCGACTGGGGATGATTCCTCTGAAGGTCGTGCTGCTTTGCTCAATGCGGTTCCTGTCTATTTCCATTTTTTGAAGAGTCTCCTCATAAATGAGGTTTAATCCGCCGTCGCCGTCCATGAGCACTTTAGTAAGCCGAAAGCCATCCACAATTGGACTAAGGACCAAGGCAACTGGTGCTCGGGTTGTTCGGAATTTAGGTTCGTCACTGGCATTGAAGGTGATGGCCGTGTCGCTCCATGGATTTATTGCTGCCACGTGGCAGACTTTGGCAAGGCTACAGAGTGCTCGCTTACGCCTATTATTTGAGGCGAAGGTCTCGAAGACTGTCAATAATGTATTGTTATCCACGGGATGGTGCTCTGCGGTGTTTTTAATGAGGAGATCCTCACCGCTCTTGGCCACCTGCTGGAGTACCCAACGTGCTCTAAGGCTGTGTGTTGGTATGGTATCCACTGTACTGTGAATTTTGCAGGGCCCATTAAGCCATCCCTCCAATACGGTTCCACGCTCTATAGTGGGCTTTTGCTTCTTTGTAATTGAGTCGGGCGACTTATGAGAGTGCACCCTTTTAGTTCGGACTGGGGGCTTTCTTAGAGCCAGATTATACCAAAATTTTGTTTGGGTTTTCCAGGCGCTTTCCATCGCACAGTAGTTCCGTACTATGGCCGCCAAGTCAGTGAAGCGTGCTATGTCATGGCGACTTATGGTGTTGAGGATTCCCTTGTCCGTGCAATTATTGCAAAATAATGAAATTGCGTCTTCCTCGCGATAGTCCTTGACCTTGTTCATTACAAGGAGAATCTGGCCCAATAGTGATATACTGTCTCCTGGGGCTCTTGCCTAATGTGGGAAAGATCGTTTGTATCTGGGTGGGTGGATTTAAGTCCGGACCTTGACCTGTTTTGAGACCCAGGGGCGGAGGAGATTCTGATCTTGGAAGTTCGGGCTCCGGCTTGTTGCCCAGTGGGTCTGGCCTGTTGCCTGATTCTAGATTCAGGGTTTGGGCGATGTCCTCCCGTAGACAGGTATCCGGCTCGGAGAGCTCGGGAATCCGGACATAGCTTATCCTCAAGATAGAGGAAGAATCGCCGCATTGCTCCTCCACCACCGCTATCTGATGGGTGACCAGCAGAGAGTTAATCTCCCTTTGGTCGGGTTTAAGCCCAATCTGATCATAGTCAGTAGCGACTCCCGAAGCGGCGATGCGATCCAAGAGCTCGTTCAAAGAGGAGAGCTCCATTGGATTCATCCGCTCGGTAAGCTCCGAGCCGATGTAGAGGCTGTTTTCGATGACCCATGAAGTCATCATCGGCGCAGCGGCCGAACGGGCGGTCATGACGAAGCCGCCTAGTCGGAGAGTTTGGCCTACAGCTAGGGCTCCCCCAGAGGTGATGTTGTCCCTGACAACGAGACGAGCCATCCTTCCTTACAATGACGGCACAGTGGAACTCTCAATGAAAGCATCAATGTCGGTGTCAAAACCGGCGGATCTCTGGTAGGGGGTCCCGAACTTTGCGTCTAAGGCAGATGGTAACAGGAGGCGGGGGACATGATGTTTACCAAGGTTCTGGCCCTCTCGATGGAGGTAATACCCTACTTCCTGCTTGATTGATCTTGATGATATGAGTATTACAAGAGTTGATCTACCATGAGATCGTAGAGGCTAAACCCTAGAAGCTAGCCTATGGTATGATTGTTGTTGTCCTACAAACTAAACCCTCAGGTTTATATAGACATCAGAGGGGGCTAGGGTTACACAGAGTCAGTTACAAGGGAGGAGATCTACATATCCGTATTGCCAAGCTTGCCTTCCATGCGAAGGAGAGTCCCATCCGGACAAGGGGCGAAGTCTTCAATCTTGTATCTTCATAGTCCAACAGTCCGGTCAAAGGATATAGTCCGGCTGTCCGGAGACCCCCTAATCCAGGACTCCCTCAGCACCTAAGGACAAGGTCACCTTACTCAAAACACCGGGCATGAAACCTACGGCTATGATAGCGACGCAGGGCTTGTTGGTAGCGTGTCGCATGCGTAGCAGCCCGGAGACGGTTCTCCTCGAGTAGCACAACGTCGTCACGCTGGTGCTGGTCTTGCGCTACTTCATCGTAGGCAAGCACTAGAGGCGACCCGTAAATAAGTTCTGTGGGGATAACTTCTTCTGCCCCGTAGACCAGGGGAAGGGAGTCTGCTCGGTAACTCGGTTTGGTGTCGTTCTGAGGGACCAGAGAACTACCGGCAGCTCCTCGATCCACCGCCTGTCGTGCTTCTGCAGCGTATCAAAAGTTCTCGTCTTGAGTCCATGTATCACTTCAGCGTCCACCATCTCAGTTTGTCCATTGCTCCGGGGGTGTGCCATAGAGGCGAATGAGATCTTGCATTCGAGGGCAGGAACATATTGCATGAAGGCATGGCTCGTGAACTGGGTGCTGTTGTCGGTGATGATCCTCGTCGGAACCCCAAAACGACACACCAGTTCTTTCAAGAACTAGATAGCTGACTGAGCAGTCACCTTTCTCACGGCAGTCACTTCTAGCCACTTTCTAAACTTGCCGATGGCAACAAACAAGAATTCAAAAGCCCCCGATTGCGGGGGGGAAGGGGCCGAGGATATCGAGCCCCCAGACTGAAAATGGCCATGATAGAGGGATTATTTGAAGAGCTTGGGCAGGCAGGTGTGTTTTCTTGGAATGGAACTGGCAGGCTTCACATGTCGTGATGAGCTCGACCACATCTTGGAGGGTTGTGAGCCAATAGAATCCTTGCTGGAATGCTTTCCCAACTAATGTCCTTGATCCAATGTGGGAGCCGCATATTCCTCTGTAAATCTCAGCCAGTAGTTCCTTTCCTTCTTCCCGGAAGACACACTTCAATTTCACATCATTGGGCCACCTTCTGTACAGAGTGTCATCGACAAACTGCTACATACTGGCCCTCCGGGCTATTTTTTCAGCTTTATCTTGGTCGCTGAGAAGCTCTCCGGTTTGGAGAAAGCTGACAATGTGCCTTGCCCAAGTTGGAGCCTGGGGCTCGGCAACGAGGGCTAGCGGCACCTCCACCATGGCGGGAGCACCAGCCTCGTTCGCAGGGTTCGTGGTCCCGGCTGGAGGGGGTGGTCCGGCAGGCAGTGAGGAGTTGTTTCTGGTAGGGAATCTGCCGGGAGTAGACGGCTCTACCGGGAGCGGCTTTCCGGTGTCCAACTCTCTCCTTTTCCAGGCCATTGTTGTTGGGGATACGTAGGGCTGAGTGAGATGGAGAACAAAAGTTCCTGGTTCCACAGGAAGCTTCTGCGCAACACACTTTGACAGATGATCAGCTATGCTATTTTCTGCAGGGGGGTACGTGCTCTGTTTGCAATCCGTCAAAGTTCTCCTCCAATCTCCTCACTTCCTCGACGTATGCCTCCATTAATGGACTTTGGTAATCCTTGTTGACTTGTCTCACCACAAGCTGTGAATCTCCTCTAATGATCAACTTCTTTATTCCCAATTCAACTTCAATTCTGAGCCCGGCAAGGAGTCCTTCATACTCAAATGTATTGTTGGTAGCTTCTTCCCGTGCAAAGTGCATTAGGACGATGTACTTCAGGTGCTCCCCGGAGGGGGCGATGAGAAGCACGCCAGCTCCTGCACCTTGTAGGGAAAAAGCACCATCAAAATACATCATCCATTCTTGGGGTGATTCCTTGCTGGGGATAACTGTCTCAGTCTCTTCCTCATCAGGGGTTGGCGTCCATTCTGCAATAAACTCTACCAATGCCCTGCTCTGAATGCTTGATGTGCTCTCAAACTTCAAACCAAAGCTGGATAACTCCAAGGCCCACTCCACTATTCGGTCGGTAGCCTCAGGGTTTCAGAGTATCCTTTGCAATGGAGAACGAGTAAGAACCATGATCTCATGGGCTTGGAAGTATTGGAGAAGTTTCCTTGAGGCCATAATGAGACCAAAGATCAACTTCTGCATGCCAGAGTACCTCGATCTAGCCCCTGTAACAGGGAACTGATGAAGTACACTGGGCGCTACACCACTTTCTTCCTTGCCGCGTCCTTAGGGTTGCCATCATTGTTGTGCTCATTGTTGTCCTGATCTTCCTCTGGCTGCGCTGATCTCTGCTCACTTTTTGCCTCATCCACTTCTCTATGTGCTACCAGAACCGCACTGAACACTTGGTTGGTTGCCGCCAAGTATAGCAACAACGGCTCTTGGTGTTTGGGGGCAACCAAGGTAGGCACAGAGGACAAGTAGGCCTTCAACTCTTGCAAAGCTGCATCTGCTTCTGGGGTCCACTTCATAGGGCCCGCCTTCTTCAATATCTTGAAGAACGGCAAGGTGCGCTCGACATACTTAGAGATGAATCTGCTAAGCGCCGCAACACATCCCGTGATGCGCCTCACATCCTTAACTATCCTTGGTGCTTGGATCTTCTCAATGGCTTTGATCTTCTCGGGGTTGGCTTCAATCCCGCAATGGGATAGGAAGAACCCAAGCAGCTTGCCGGAGAGAACACCAAATACACACTTCTCCGGGTTGAGCTTCAGATTGATCCTGCGTAGATTATCAAATGTTTCCTCCAAATCTTGAATAAGGGTGGACTTATCCTTGGTCTTGACCACAATATCATCCATATAGGGCTGTATGTTTCTGTCTAGCTGTGGCACAAAACCAATCTGGATCGCCCTTGAAAAAGTGGACCCGGCACTCTTTAATCCGAATGGCATGCGGACAAAGCAGTACGTACCACACGGAGTGATGAACGGCATCTTCTCTTCGTCTTCCTTGGACATGAAAATTTGGTGATACCCAGAGTATGCGTCCAAAATGGAGAGCAAATCACAACCTGAAGTGGAGTCCACAATCTGGTCAATATGCGGCAAGGGAAATGGGTCCTTCGGGCCAGCCTTGTTGAGATCTGTGAAATCTATGCAAAGCCTCCATTTCCCATTAGCCTTCCGGGCTACCACTGGATTTGCCAACCACGTGGGGTGCAATACTCCTCTGACCAAACCAGCCGCCTCAAGTTTCTTGATCTCTTCTGCAATGAACTACTGCCTCTCCAGGGACTGCTTCCGGACTTTCTGCTTGACAGGTCAGGCATGTGGGCAGAGAGCAAGGTGGTGCTTGATTACCTCCCTGGGAACACCGGGGGTATCAGATGGTTGCCAGGAAAACACATCGATATTCGCCCGCAGGAAGGCAACGAGCGCTCTTTCCTATTTGTCATCAAGGGTGGCGCTAATATCGAAAGTACCATCAACACCAGGCAGCCCTGCCGGGACCTTCTTCACTTGGGGTGCAACAACCTTGGATCTCTTGCTGTTGGAACACTCCGGCACGTCGTCAACCGGTGCCGTGCACTCGGTGGGGGCACACTTCCCAGACTCTTTGCCGGAGGCCTTACAACCTCTCTTATTTCCTTTGCTTTCCTTGGCGGGAGCTGCCACTACCTCTGCCGTGACTGAGTCCTGGTATATCTTGTCCACACAAATAATTGCATCCTTCTAATCTGATGGGATGGTGAGGACTCCCAGTGGCCCAGGCATCTTCAAGGTGTTGTAGGCATAATGAGATGCTGCCATGAACTTAGTAAGGGCAGGGCGTCCCAGAATCCCATTGTACGACAGGGGGAGATCAACCACATCAAACACAATCCTCTCAATCCGGTAGTTTAGTTCTCCCCCAAACGTTACCGGCAATGTGATCTTTCCCTTGGGATGGCTTCTGCTGGGATTTACTCCTTGAAACCTGCAGGTAACCTCTAGCTCTTCCTCTCCTATCTGAAGTTTGCTGATGACTCTCAGTAAAATCATATTCAACCCGATCCCGCCGTCCACCAACATCTTTTTGACCTTGAGGTTGCGGATTGTTGGAGAGACCAACAATGGCAAACATCCTACCGCAGTGGTATGCCTAGGATGGTCCTCCTCGTCAAAGATGATGGGCGTACGGGACCAATTGAGCGGCTTACGTGCCTCTGGCGCTGGTTCCACGACATTGACCTCTCATGCCCACCGCTTGAGCTGGCAGTGAGAAGCGTGCAAAGATGAACCTCCGTCAATGCACAGGGCGTCTGTGGCCTGCTGAAACTCCTGCTCACTAGTTTCCTCTTCATCCCCTCCATCACTTTCGTCTTCATAGGTTTCCTTCTCTCGACCTCTGGCGGGCTTTCAATGGTTCTGAAAGTATTTGCCGGGGCGATTTACTTCACCACCTCGACCCTTCCCGCTAGCAACATTCTGACCTTTTTCCTTATCAAGCTTCTCATACTCTGATTTCTGTTTCTTGACAATCTGCTCAACATGATAACACTCTTGAAGGTCATGGCCTGCTGAATCTTGCAATAAGGGCCATCACTTTTCCCGGCTTTCTCGGCAGCAGCGGCTTCCCGGCAGTCAGTGCACACGGCAGCTTCCTTGCTGGGGGCCTCAGCTTTGGCCTTCTTGCCGGTACTAGGCGCACCAGATCCTTCAACAGTCATCATTGCCTTATCTCTCCGCTTCTTATTGTGCTTTTTGCCCTTCTTCTGACTAGTTGATTCATCCTCATCCTCTGAATCAACATTGACGCAATCTTGTTCACCGGGCAACCTCCTCCCCTCCTCCATCCGAGCACATTTATCCACTAATGTGTAAAGCTCATTCACAGTCTTGGGCAACTGCACATTCATCTTGGAAGGGATACGGCAATTGTGCACATTGGACTAGAAGGCCGCTATCACAGCTGCGGGATGAATATTTGGGATATTTCTATGAACTTCGTTCAATCTCTGTAAATACTTACGGAGGGTTTCTCCTTCCTTCTGCTGGAGAAGCTGCAAATCGTTGGGCCTGCCGGGTTCTTGATGACTACCAGTGAAGGCGCCAATGAACTCGTGGCAGAGGTCGGCCCACGACGAAATGGAGTTCTCTGCTAGGTGCATCAGCCAAGACCTCACAATGGACTTGACGTCCAAAGGGAAGTAGTTGGCAAACACCTTCTCATATCTTCCCCTGGCAGCCTGAGTAGCGACGGGTGTAGATGCTCAGGAACTCTGCCGGGTTCAGCCTCTCGTCGTACTTCTCCGGTATCTATGGCTTGAACGTGCGAAGGTAGGGCAGCCAACGGACTTGCCGCAGCTCTCGTGTAAAGGTAGGGCAGCCAACCTCGAAAGGTAGGCACACGCCAACACCGAGCGTGGGCTTATCGACATTGAGGCCCTCGCACACGTTGGTTCGGCGGAAGTCGTCGCGGTATTGCTCGACGACGCGCGCGTCTCCTCTCCGCCCAACCTCTGGGGCCCAACGCTGGCTTGGACATACTCGAGGGTCAGAAGAGGCCGTTGAGACATCGTCGTGTTCTTGATTTTTTTGTACTCACGCTGGCTGCCGTGATGGGGATTGCACCGTGGGGGTGGCCCCTTCCATATGGTCAGCAGCACGAGCTGTTGCTGTTGCTTGGGGAGGCTGTGGCGGGCCAGCTCGCCGCGAGCCCCCAGCTTTTGTGAAACCGAGCAGACTCAGGATGGTGGCACGCCATTCCTCCATGTGCTCGGATGCTGGCGGAAACCTCAGCAGCAGCTCAGCTCGCGCCATGGCCTCCAAGGCTGTGCTTGGCATTGATGAAGTTGATCATCCCATCGCACGTATCCTGACGATGCCAGCGGCGGTAATACTGTGCCCCCGCTGTCGCTTCGGGGCGACCACCTGGGCGGGGTGTGGCGAAGGCGCTTGAGGGCCAGCGCTCCCATGGGCACAGTGGTTTGGTCGGCCCGTCCTGGGGGAGGTTCACGCGCAATGGCTTCACCCGTGGTGGGGGCGGCCGGAGGGCGGCGGATCGCCCCCGTCCGAGCGCCATTGTTGTGGCTGTGCCCATGGGCGGGGGAGAGGGGCACAGATGGAGTAACCCCCTCACCCATACCTCAGGGCTCGTGGCCGTTGTGGTGTTGCTGATGTTGCTCTCCCCCGGTGCCTTCTGCATCGGTTGCGGGGGAAGTGGTGACGGCGCCACTTGCTCCGACCACATCCCCAGCAGCGTCCACGCCCTCGCGTGTCTTCGCACCCCCCGTAGCGCTAGAGGCCGCGGGCGGCAGAGCCTTTGAGGTGGATGGGTGAGATGAAGGACTGGACTTCTTCTTGGGTGCTATGGTCGATGGCAACGTCGAAGAAGACGATGGTGATGAAGATTACGCGCTGCGCACGCCTTCAACTTCGTACAAGCGCCCCCCTACCTGGCGCTCCAAAGATGTCGCGAGAAACCATGGCCACCTATGGGACCAGGGGGTTCCTTTCTGGTTCGGCAGGGGGGCGACGCGTTGCACAAAGAGCGGAGGGGCGTGGGGCAGCACGGCAGAGATCACACAGGAAATTTACCCAGGTTCAGGCCGCCGTGAGGCGTAAACCCTACTCCTGCTTTGGTGGATTGATGCTGGAGAAGGTGGTGGTGGAGCGTAGTACACTTGCCCGGCAGGGATTGCCTTGGGGCAGCAGCGACTACGCGCATATGGGGGTGTGAGTTATCCAACCTTCTAACCCTTTCTACGGCTGCCATGGGCCTCCTTTTATTGATCAAGGGGTAACCATAGTGGCAAAGTAGTCATTACACATTTATATGATATCAAACATTGCTATCATACCTAACTCTGCGGGATGACATGGCGCATTAAATGCACCGCTTAGTGTCACATTACTGGTTGTCCGTCAAGGCTTGCCAGCTCCGCACCTGTTCTCTTGGCACGTCGCAGGACGGGTGTCGTCTGTGGGTTTCTCCTTTAGGAAATGGTTGCCATGTGGCGAATGGCTACCACTTAATCACCTTGCAGTTGACACCGCATTGATCGACAACGTGGGTCGTGCTTGAGTGGTTGGTGAGGTGTCTTTGCGTCCGTGAGCCCCGGTAGGTCCTGCCGGGGTATCTTGGTCCTCTGCTTCTGGGGTGGCCTTGCCCCTTGCCGGGCTCGCCTGCCCGACAAAGGAGGCCTTTCTCTTGGTGATATCCTGCTTCTCTGGTTTGGTATTGGTCTCTCCGATCTGCATGCTTGTCCTTCGAATCTCTTGATCTCTTGTATCCTGACTTGGGTTGGTGCTTCAATCTTGTTCCCATGCCTGTGAACAATCTGGGCAACAGACCCAGGGTTTGTTGCACCGACAAAAAGTTTGAAATGTAATGAAAAGTTGCCGTGTTTGCATGAATCTCATCCGGTGTATATGAACTTTCACAATAATAGTAACATATATTGTATGAAAATATATGGAATGATGATTTGTTTTTCTGTGTATAAACTTGGTCTAAGTTTAGAAGGTTTGACTCGAGACAAAGCTAACATGCGAAGTAAATAAACACATAGGGTCTACATACACAATTTCTTAGGCACTCCAATAGTACATCCACTACACATTCACGCATTTCACAACTCTCTACATCTAGGGGAACCTACGAAAGGGTTAACATAAATTGCCTAACTAACTCTCTCTCTCCCCCCCCCCTTATTTTCATGGTGGTGGGTGATGTCTGCTAGACTACGTCGGTATTTCCCCAAAGAGGAAGGGATGATGCAGCACAAGGACGGTAGGTATTTCCCTCAGTGATGAGACCAAGGTTATCGAACCAGTTGGAGAACCAAGCAAAACTATGTAAGCATAACATGTACACAAATAACAAATACTCGCAACCCGATGTGTTAAAGGGGTAGTCAATCCCTTTCGGGCAACGGTGCCAAAAATTGGCAAACGGACATGAGAAAGTTGTAATAATTTGATAGATAGATCTCGCGGGAACGCGAAATAAAATAAATTGCAGGAAGGTATTTTTGTATTTTTGGTTTAATAGATACGAAAAATCAAATAAAATATATCACAAAGGCAAATATAATAAGAAAGAGACCCGGGGGCCGTAGATTTCACTAGTGGCTTCTCTCGGCAAAAATAGCAAACGGTGGGTAAATGAATTTCTGTTGGGCAATTGATAGAACTTCAAATAATCATGACGATATCCAGTCAATGATCATTATATAGGCATCACGTCCAAGATTAGTAGACCGACTCATGCCTGCATCTACTAGTATTACTCCACACATCGACCGCTATCCAGCATGCATCTACTGTATTACGTTCATGGAAAAATGGACTAATGCAATAAGAATGATGACATGATGTAGACAAGATCTATTTATGTAGAAGTAGACCCCATCTTGTTATCCTTAATAGAAACGATACATACGTGTCGGTTCCCCTTCTATCACTAGGATCAAGCACCGTAAGATCGAACCCATCACAAAGCACCTCTTCCATTGCAAGATAAATAGATCAAGTTGGCCAAACAAAACACAAATATCAGAGAAAAAATACGAGCCTATAAGCAATCATGCATATAAGAGATCAAAGAAGACTCAAATAACTTTCATGGATAAAAAGATAGATCTGATCATAAACTCAAAGTTCATCTGATCCCAACAAACACACCGTAAAAAGAGTTACATCATATGGATCTCTAAGAGACCATTGTATTGAGAATCAGAAGCGAGAGAGGAAGCCATCTAGCTAATAACTACGGACCTGTAGGTCTACAAAGAACTACTCACGCATCATCGGAGAGTCACCAATGGACATGATGAACCCCTTCGTGACGGTGTCTAGATTGGATCTGGTGGTTCTGGAACTTGCGGCGGCTGGAATTGATTTTCCTTGACTCCTCTATGGTTTCTGGAATATTGGGGTATGTATAGAGTAAAGAGGCGGTTTGGGAGGCAACCGAGGTGGGCACAACCCACCAGAGCGCGCCCTGGTGGGTTGTGCTCCCCTCGGAGCACCCCCTAGGTGCTTCTTCGGCCAACTGGATGTCTTCTGGTCCAAAAAATCCACAAATTTTTTTGCTGCGTTTGGACTCCGTTTGGTATTGATTTCTTGTGATGTAAAAAACATGCAAAAAACAGCAACTGGCGCTTGGCACTATGTCAATAGGTTACTACCAAAAAATGATATAAAATACTATAAAATGATTATAAAACATCCAAGAATGATAATATAACAGCATGGAGCAATCAAAAATTATAGATGCGTTGGAGACGTATCAGCATCCCCAAGCTTAATTCCTGCTCGTCCTCGAGTAGGTAAATGAGAAAAAGAGAATTTTTGATGTGGAATGTTGCCTAACATGTCATCTCATATTCTTTTCTTTGTGGCATGGACATTTGGACTTTTATATGGTTCAAAGCAATAGTCTAGTTTTGACATGAGGACTTAAATACTCAAGCATATCAACAAGCAACCATGTCTTTCAAAATATCAACGCTAAAATAACTTATCCCTGGCCCATCATGCTCAATCATTGATCCATTCATGAAACACACTTGGATATTAGATACACCCAATGCTCAAGTACGATCATAGTGCCCCCTAGTTGGTGCTTTATAAGAGAAGATGGAGACTCGAATTGAAAATAAAAATTGCATAAAGTAAAATAAAGACCCTTGGCAGAGGGAAGTAGGGATTTGTAGAGGTGCCAGAGTTCAAAGTGAAAAACATAGAGACAAAAACATTTTGGGAGCCATGCTTTTCCTGTCAACGAGAATGATCGAGTAGTTCCCTATACTTTCCATGCTAGATATATCATAGGCGGTTCCCAAACAGAAATTAAAGTTTATTACTTTTTCAACCATACTTTCACTTTCCATGGCTAGCCGTATCCACGGGTGCCTTCCATACCAACACTTTCCAAGTAATTTACTATTTGACAACATAAAGTAAATTCATTTTTCATTTCGAGACTAGGCATCCCTAATACCTTTGCCTTAATCTCATGCAATGACAAGTGAATAAACACTCATCGTGAGAATAACATATCTAGCATGGAAATATATTAGCCACCCCCTACCGGTTCAGGAGCGGTACGAGCACATAAAAGAGAAGTTTATTTTGAAAATTAGAGATGGCACATACAAATTTGCTTAGAACAGCAAAGGAATACCGCATATAGGTAGGTATGGTGGACTCATGTGGCAAAAACTGGTTTAAAGGATTTTGGATGCACAAGTAGTGATCATACTTCGTGCAAAATGAAGGCAAAAGATTGAGAAGCAGCCAACCAAGAAACGAATAATCTCATAAGTGAGCATTGAGCATAATTAACACCGAATAATGCACCACAAGTAGGATGTAATTTCATTGTGTAGCTATTTACTTTTGTGCTTGCATAGGGAATCACAAACCTTAACACCAATATTCTTACTAGAGCATAATTACTCATCAACATGACTCACATATCACATCATCATATCTCAAAACTATTACAAGGAATCAAGTTTATTTTGTCCAATGATCTTCATGAAAGTTTTTTATTATATCCTTCTTCGATATCTATCACTTTGGAAATAATTTTCATGTGTTGCTTTTGATAAGATTGAACAAATATAAGTGAAGATCATGAGCATAATATTTCTTTCTCTCAAATTAACTTAAGTGACGCAAGAGAGAATTTGTTAAAAAAATTACTAACTCTCAAATAAATCTAAGTGAAGCAAGAGAGCATTTCTTCAAAAATACTAAAGCACACCGTGCTCAAAAATATATAAGTGAAGCACTAGAGCAATTCCATAGCTCATAAAGATTTAAGTGAAGCATAGAGATCAATTCTAACAAGTCATGACATAATTTTGGCTCTCTCAAATAGGTGTGTCCAGCAAGGATTCATGACTTAAAACAAAAAGCAAAAAAAGCAAAGACTCAAATCATACAAGACGCTCCAAGCAAAACTCATAGTATGTGACGAATAAAAATATAGCTTCGACTAAAACACCGATGGTCGTTAGAAGAAAGAGGGGATGCCACGCGGGCATCCCCAAGCTTAGTTGCTTGCTTCTGTTTGGATAATAACTTGGGATGCTATTGGCATCCCCAAGCTTAGGCTCTTCTTGCTCCTTATCCCTCCATCCATCATAACATCACCCAAAACTTGAAAACTTCAATCACACAAAACTCAACAAAACCTTCGTGAGATCCGTTAGTATAAGAAAGCAAATCACTACTATAAGTACTGTAGAAAACCAATTCATATTTTATTCTTGCATTATATCTATTGTATTCCAACTTTTCTATGGCAAAAACTCTTCAAAGAAAACCATAGAATCATCAAAGCAAGCACACAACGCAAAGAAAACAGAATCTTTCAAAAACAGAACAGTCTGTAGCAATCTGAATAGTTTGAATACTTCTATAACTCCAAAAATTCTGAAAAATTATGAAAACCTGGGCAATTTCTATATCTACTGTAAGAAACTCAGAATTCTTCGTCACTTTTATGATTTTTAAAAATTATAACTCTTTACGCAAAAGTTTTTGTTTTTCAGCAAGATCAAAGCAACTATCACCCAAGAAGATCCTAAATGCTTTGCTTGGCACAAACACTAATCAAAACACAAAAAGCACATTCATAACATTAGCATAATTGTGCAAACACTCAAGAACAGAAAGGAGAAGACAAAAATAAATTTTATTCATTGGGTTGCCTCCCAACAAGTGCTATTGTTTCACGCCCCTAGCAAGGCATAAAGCAAGGATCTAAGTATTGTCATGTTTCTACTTAATTTCCTTAGAGGTATTTTTGTCATGAGGTTTTGTAAAAACAATATGAAACATATTATCCATAGAAACCTTAGCACTATTAAGTTGCTTATCCTCATAACCCCTTTGATTTTCGGCAACAATCCAAGAGTGATGTTGATTAACATTATTGAAAACTTGTTGGATTATATCTAAAATGGGGACTTACTTTTTAAGATTCTCATCAAAGATTTAATTATCCCCAAGCAAATGTCTTAACACATAATAACTATTGTAAAGAATTTCATCTATCGCAGGCCTTTCACGATTCATACCATAAAAATCAAAGATTTCCCTAGCTTCCCGTATTATGTAGTCAAATTCATTCATAAGAACGAGAGTGGACAACTTTTTAGCCTTAGGATTCTTTACAAATGGAAGCTCAAAAAACAATCTTTGCAAAGTAGGATGAGTACGGATAAATTTACTTTCAAGTTTTAGGACTAGTGCTGAAATAGCTTCCGCATAAGACCTAGTCTTTCTAAGTATAGGAGTATCACCAAGACTTAGATTTCCAACACAATTGAAAAGTTCTTGGATACGTTCTTTTCCCATAACATTCCCTTGCCCAAAATAAAAGCTTTAGCATCTAGATTGCCCGTACATCCAATCTTAGGAGTTAGGCCATCATCTGTTGCTGCCATACCGAAATCACTCATGATTGCAAGCAAAGGATAGATCTGATGAGAAAACTTCGAACGAAAAAGAGGGCGAATAAAACGACAACTTTTTGTGAAGTGGGGAAGAGGAAAACGAGAGGAAAATGGCAAATAATGTAAGTTGCAAGGAGATGAGATTTGTGATTAGGAACCTGGTAGATGTTGACAGAAATTCCTTTTGATGTCTGCTAGACTACGTCATTATTTCCCCAAAGAGGAAGGGATGATGCAGCACAACGATGGTAGGTATTTCCCTCAGTGATGAGTCCGAGGATATCAAACTAGTAGGAGAACCAAGCAACACTACATAAATAGCATCTGCACACAAATAACAAATACTCGCAACCCGCCGTGTTAAAGGGGTTGTCAATCCCTTTCGGGCAACGGTCCCAGAAATTGGTAAACGGACGTGAGAAAGTTGTAATAATTTGATAGATAGATCTCGTGGGAACTCGAGATAAAACAAATTGCAGCAAGGTATTTTTTATTTTGGGTTTAATAGATCTGAAACAACAAATAAAATAGATCGCCAAGGCAAATATAATAAGAAAGAGACCTGGGCGCCGTAGATTTGACTAGTGGCTTCTCTTGAGAAAAATAGCAAACGCGGGTAAATGAATTAATGTTGGGAAATTGATAGAACTTCAAATATCATGACGATATCCAGGAAGTGATCATTATATAGGAATCACATCCAAGATTAGTAGACCGACTCCTGCCTGCATCTACTTCTATTAGTCCACACATCGACCGCTATCCATCATGCATCTAGTGTATTAAGTTCATGGCAAAACAAAGTAATGCAATAAGAACAATGACATGATGTAGACAAGATCTATCCATCTAGAGATAGACCCCATCGTTTTATCCTTAGTAGCAACGATACATACGTGCCGGTTTCCCTTCTGTCACTGGGATCAAGCACCGTAAGATCGAACCCATCACAAAACACCTCTTCCCATTGCAAGATAAATAGATCAAGTTGGCCAAACAAAATCCAAATATCGGAGAAGAAATACGAGGCTATAAGCAATCATGCATATAAGAGATTAAAGCAGACTCAACTAACTTTCATGGATAAAATGATAAATCTGATCATAAACTCAACGTTCATCCGATCCCAACAAAAATACCGTGAAAAGAGTTACATCATATGGATCTCCAAGAGACCATAGTATTGAGAATCAAAAGAGAGAGAGAGGAAGCCATCTAGCTACTAACTACGGACCCATAGGTCTACAAAGAACTACTCACGCATCATCGGAGAGGCACCAATGGACATGATGAACCGCTCCGTAATGGTGTCTAGATTGGATCTGGTGGTTCTGGAACTAGCGATGGCTGGAATTGATTTTTGTCGACTCCGGTTTCTGGAATATTGGGGTATTTATAGAGTAAAGAGGCAGTTCGGTAGGCAACCGAGGTGGGCACAACCCACCAGGACGCGCCTGGGCCTCCAATCACGCTCTGGTGGGTTGTGCTTCCCTCGGAGAACCCCCAGGTGCTTCTTCGGCTCACTGGATGTTTTCTGGTCCAAAAAAAACGACAAAAAGTTTTGCTGCGTTTGGACTCCATTTGGTATTGATTTCCTGCGATGTAAAAACATGAAAAAAACAACTGGCACTTGGCACTATGTCAATAGGTTAGTACCAAAAATGATATAAAATGACTATAAAATGATTATAGAACATCCAAGAATGATAATACAACAACATGGAACAATCAAAAATTATAGATATGTTGGAGACGTATCAGTGGGCCCCTCCCTCCCCCAATCTCCAATCAACAGCCCACATGTTTCACATTACGTTAATTACGTAACTGGGATTATGTAGGTGTATCATTACTCGTCCCAAAAAAACCAACTAAGCCAACCTCCCAGCATATAGCGCGGGGAAAGACCTGGCCGCACCGTTTTAGTCAGGATTACTGGATTACTGTTAGTATCGATGGATCACGCGAAGCACCAAGTTTAAAAGGAAAAAGGAGGTACACTCACAGCACGCCTATCGTGGTCGCATTGCACCCCTCACACGGTCGGTCGTGTGCATAGCTCACCCAAATGGAACGCGCTTCGACTTGCCTCTTCACTGACACATGGGACCACATTTCGAGAAACCGACCATGCGCCAAACTCCCCTGACCACCGCGCAACCCCCCCCCCCCCAAATCCCAAAGTCAACGGCCATTTGGCCAACTAGCCAATAATATTCCCCAAACTCCCTCCCCCCGGCCCCCTCCACTCCATTCGCTCTACCAAAGCCGCCCTCCCCGCCACGCCGATACATCGGCACCGCGGTTCGTCGAGGGGACGCACGGCGATTGTCTCGCTCCCACAGTATACTCTCTTGGACTGCTGTCCTCCAGCCGCGCCGCCACTACTGGCGACGTTCTTGTGGAGACGCACGGCGGCCAGCTTGTCCGACGGTACGTGCATTCTAGACTAAGGCCCCATGCATGTAGGAGTAGCGCTGAATGTTAGCTGATAGAAAATGTTAATCTCACTGCTTGCCGAAATAGTTTACAGTCAATATGCTCTGCCTAAGAAGCTTCCTTGCCCTGTTCTGCACTCAATCTGCCTTGCTGAGATGCCATGCCACGCCCGATTGGTTGCTAAAATATCCTGCCATATATTAGGACCATGTATGTATTGTGAAGTAGGTTGCCATGGTCTAGTAGCCAATCTGTTAGGTGAAATAGCTCGACATCATTTTATAATCAATCTTTCTTGCTGAGATGGCCTTAGATGGTTGTGTGCTCGGCCTCATTGATTGCTTAAATAGCCTGCCATAATTTAGCACTCAATCTGTTTGCTGAATTAGCTTTACATATATTTCGTTACTTAGATCTGCTTGTCCAATTATCTTGCCATAGCTTTAAACATCGACCTAGGTATTTTTTTTGGACTTCATAAAAAACATATATGCTTTCATTGTAATGTCTAGTAGAAAAACTAATTTGTATGTCTAACAAATGGATATGACTTGGATAACTTCTGCTCGAAGATTCTCCCCTGCATATGTCGAGGGGGTTGAAGACTTCATGAACTTTATCAGAGGTGAGTATGGTGGTCCGAAATCGAATGTGCTCTGCCAGTGTAGTAGTTGTATGAATTCAGTTTCAAGACCCCAGTCAACTTTTCAAAATCATCTACACTTGTATGGGACGTCGGTCACATATACTAGGTGGGTTCATCATGGTGAACATGTGAACGTGAATGTTACTGACTATGTGGAAGCAGCAGATCACCATCTTGATCTGCCTGATGCTCAGGTGGAAGACAAGGAGGAGGTGGCGGCGGCGGAGCCAATGAGTTTGACCAACATTGAAAGAATGCTACAAAATTCTCGCGCATTTCGTGAACTTTCACCTGCACAAGAAAAACGATGGGCCCGCATGTTGGAACAATTGAACATGGCAGTCACCCCAGGAAATAAGCTGTCAGTATTCTCAGCTATGGTCACCCTTCTTTAGGCAAAGACATTTGAGTTGATTACCAACAAATCATTCGATGTGACGTTGGCTGCTTTCCGCAAATCTTACCGAGATGCGCCTGAGCTGCCACACACCTACAGTAAAATGAAGATTTCCTACGTGCAGTTGGAATTGGATATGATATGATGAATGTTTATAAGAATAACTATGTTCTGTTCCGGAAGGATTATGCCAACTTAAGTGAATGCCAAAAATGCAAATCATCATGATGTTCTGAGACATTTTCCAATTATACCAGGATCGCAGAGGTTGTTTCATGATGCTCAAACAAGAGAGGATGTGTTGTGGCATTCTACGAACTAGGAGTATAGAGATCAGAGTGTAATGAGCCATCCATCTGATGGTAGTGATTGTATAAGCTTCAATCAAAAACACAAAAAGTTTGCTGCTGAGCCGAGAAACATTACACTTGTCTTAGCTACAGATGGATTCAACCCATCTGGCCACCAGAGCGCCACATATAGCATGTGGCCAGTGCTTGCTATCCCTTACAACATGGCACCAAATGTCTTCACCAAAGAATCAAACTACATGATGGCCTTGCTCATCCCAGGTCCAAAAAGTCCAGGAAAGGATTTTGCTTTATTCATGGAGCCTCTCGTGGAGGAACTTCAAAAGCTATGGAGGGGTGTTCTCACTCGAGATCTATATAGCAGCCCACCAGCTGATTTCTTTCTTTGTGCTGTTATAATTTGGTGCATCCATGATTATCCCGCTTTGGGCACTATGTCAGGGCGAACGACACATGGTTACAATGCATGTGTTCGTTGTGATAAGAATCTGCTGTCATACACAATACTTAGCAACATCTGTTACATTGGACACCCCCGTTTCCTTGCCAAGGACAAGCCGTGTCCTAGAAAATACTGAAGACATGCGTTCAATGCAAAGCATGGAAACCGTGATGCGCCAAAGAGGCTCACCGGCGATGAGTTGCGAGAGTTAGAGAAGGTCGGGCATATTACACTAGGAAACCATCCTGATAACGGTAGCAGGAAAAGGAAGCATGGCAGGGCAGACGAGAGATTATTGTTTTCCCGCAGGTCCACTTTGTGCGACTTGGAGTATTGGAAATATTTGGATCTATGGCATAATCTTGATGTGACGCACATTGAGAAACATATATGTGACAACATTATTGGCACACTTCTTAATATTGAAGGCAAGACAAAAGATACCTTAAAATCTAGGATTGATTTGACACACCTGGGTATCAAAAAGGATTTGCAGGTGAATGATGATGGTGCATCATGGGATATGGCACCAGCTGTGTATGTCTTGGACAAGGTAAAAAGAAAATAATTATGCAAGGTCATGTCACGTGTGAGATTCCCACATGGATTTGCTTCCAACCCTGAAAGGAGAGTCGGTGCAGCTGGAAATAAGGTACAAGGGTTGAAAACTCATGAGTGCCACGTCCTACTTCAAAGGGTTTTACCTGTTATCCTCAGAGGATTGGGCCGCCCTGACTTATACAGAGCAGTTGCAAAGTTGGGACAATTCTCCAGGCAACTCTGCAGTAGAAATATCAGGATAGATGCTTCGGAGCGTCTTAGAGACAAGAAACCAACTATCCTATGCATTCTTGAGAAGATATATCCTCCGGACTTCTTTGTTGTGATGGTGCATTTGGCCATTCATCTACCTAATGAGGCACCACTTAGAGGTCCAGTACAGTATGGCTGGATGTACCCTATTGAAAGGCGGCTAGGCACTTTCAAGGGCTATGTTAGGAACAGAGCTAGACCCAAGGGTTCCATTGCAGAGGCCTACATTGCTACTGAAGCGTTGACATTCTGCTCAAAATACATTGAAACAGCTGATGAACTTAGCAAAAAGGTGGGTGAAGACAATCCCGAGCTCAATGTCTTTGATTGTTCTATTCGAGCTACAGGGAAGAGTCAACAAGATGACAAACCTAAAGATTTGGACGAAATGGTTTGGTTTGTGTTGAATAACTGTCCTGAGATTCTACCTTATATCGAGTAAGTGCTAAGTACTGCAGCTTATACATCATACTCTACTAAACTTGAAACACATTCTTATATATTTAGATGTTTGACGCGATCACTATGTTGTGCAGCATGTACAATAAGGAGTTACTGACGCAAAATCCAAGAAACATTGACAAACTAGTTATGGTAGGATTTTTGAAATGGTTCAAGAGCCGTGTAAGATTTTGAATTGCACTGTCAGTTTTTTAATATATTGAGTACATAAGATGATTAGCTTGTCTATTTTCTAACCATAGGTTCAGAAGATGCGGGAGGATGGGCAGGCAGTTAATGATGCCCTTTACGCACTAGCTATGTGTCGGCGTTCTGGGAACGGGGGTCCCCAGACTTGCCTGCCTGCGGCACACAGCGTGGCTATGCTAGCGGGCTTGTACGGCCCATCTTCATCAACAAAACATTCAAGACCCTCGCGGGGGGCCGAGCCTCATGAGGCGAACGACGCAACACCTCCTCAGGAGCGGCCTCTCCAGGCTACCTCGCGAGGAGCGGAGATATCAAGGCGGGGCAAACCTCACGAGGCTCTCTTGACGTGAGCCATGACGATTGACACCAGGCGGGCGCCAGCGCGCGCAGTGTCCTTGTTTCCTCTTTGGTGCTAAGGAGGCAGGCGCATGCATGGAGTACCGAGGCATCAGGCAAAGGTTTCCATATCGGTGCAACGAGACCAAGACCGGCGGGACGGCAAGACGGAGGTCACCATGGAGCCCAAGAAGGCGTCACCACCATAGCCTTTTGCAGGCGAAGACCGCTTTTGTTAGGATAGCTTGTACTAGTTGTCCCCTTCCAAATTTGCCTGTCGTTTGGCTCCCTTCCCGCTCAATATTTGGGGAGAGGACCAGGGCCTATAAAAGTAGGGCTAGCCACCACAGTAGAGGTAAGTGGAACTGACCGAGTTCTCATCCACAAGTCCACAGATCACAAGAACACCTCAGTCTCAGGAGGCTCTTCTGCCCCTTGTACTGTTCTTCATCAGCCTAAGAGGCAATCCACCACCACACACTGGAGTAGGGTATTACACCACAACGGTGGCACGAACCAGTATAAACCTCATGTCTCTCTGTGTTGTGAGTTCATCGAGTTCTTCTGTGAGATTTTAGCGAGCTAGGGCGTGGATCGGTAGGAGGGAAAGAACTTCACGCGCACCCTAGAATTCGTACCTTAAGGGTTTTGCCGAAACCCCACATCCAACATTTGGCGCGCCAGGTAGGGGTGCACCGTAGCTTCCCTTCCGTTGATTCGTCGCTCCGTCGTCTCCATGGCGGACGCTCGCCGCGCTCGAGCTGAGCGCCGGGCTGCCCTCACCGCCCGCGTTTCTCAGACGGCTCCCGTCGGTGGGCCACCTCGTTGTTCTCCGTCTCCTACCGCCAACGCCGCTACCGGACCGACGGGGAACGAACAGCAAGCGTCCTCGCTGCACCCATCGGTGCGGCAGGACGGCCGCACCGCCACTCCATTGCTGAGCCTGGCCGGTTCCTTGTCCCATGCACGTCACGCTCCCATGGATGCACAGGCCACGCTCCTCATGGCGAACGAGCTCCTGCGCTATCGCCCGGTCGACAACCTCTCCGAGGACTGGGTCGACCGCGTCGCCGAGCTCGTCCGCGGCGCAGGGGGCTCCCCGGCACCGTCCCACACTCTGCCTCGCCCTCCGCCAGCCACAGGCGACGTGGCTCATGGAGCGCCTCCACCACCTCTGCCCCAAGACCGTGCCTTGGCACCGAGGCGCGTGCCCTGTGGCGTGATCCACCATGCGGTGCCAGCCAAGAGAGAAGCTGCCAAGAAATTCCTCGGCCGTGAGAAGCTGCACCTGCGCTCCCCGCGCCACCTCGCCAAGACCGCGCGCTACCTGCGATAGGGGTACGCGGGCCTCACCAAGACCAAGCACCACCGCCGAGACTGGCCCCATCAACCATGACCGACTGTCGCGCCTTCACCCCAGAGCTGCGTAGCGTCGCCTGGCCAGTCAAGTTCAAGCCCGATCTGCCTCCTCGCTAAGACGGCACCGCCGACCCCCGCGGAGTTCCTGCAGCTCTATGAGCTGAGCATCAAAGCGGCCAACGGCGACGAGAAAATCATGGAGAACTAGTTTCCCATGGCTCTCAAGGATGGTGCCCGCTCCTGGCTCCTGAACCCGCAGCACGGCTCGATCTCCTCCTGGTATGAGATGCGCGACCGCTTCATCACCAACTTCCAGGGCACCCGCGACCGCCCGCCGGTCGCGGGTGTCCTACGCCGCATCAAGCAACAACCATGGGAAACCCTCCAGAAGTACATCCAGCGCTTCAACAACACTCGCCTCAAGATCCCCAAGGTCACGGACGAGGCCATCATCTCCGCGTTCTCTGACGGCGTCCGCGACATCAAGATGAAGGAGGAGCTTGCTATCCATGAGGAGGTGTGCACATCTCAGGAGCTATTCAACCTGGCAACCAAGTGCGCAAGAGCTGAGAAGGGGCGCCTTTCCCTCCTCGAGCTGCCAGCCGCGGGTGCGGAGGAGAAGAAGGCCAAGGCAAGGACGCGAAGCGCAAGGAAGCAGCAGTGCTCGCAGCAGAGCCAGACACCAAGCGAGGCAGGGACCAGCCCGAGTCATCCAAGGGCAGCCGACCGTTCTGTGCCTTCCACAACCTGAACACCCACAACACGAGCGACTGTCAAGAGCTCAGAGCCATTCGCGAAGGACGTTTCGGTCGACGCCCCGAGCGCAGCGACCGGGGCTACGGCCGTGGAGGAGGACATGGGTGTGGACGCTGGGACGACCGTGGCCCACGCCAGGAGTGGCGCGACAGGCCTCGTGAAGACCGCTGGCAGGACCATCCTCGCGAGGGTGCCTGGAGGGACCAGCCTCGTGAGGATCTCCCTCTAGGCAACGCCGGTCTTCCCCCGCTGTCGCCACCACCAAGAAGGAACAACGATCACCATCAGGACGAGGGGCTGGGGGCTTCCAGGAGCCGCGTGCTATCGCCTGCATCTTGGGCGGCGCTCAGGCCCCAGCCTCTCAACGCATCTTCAAATAGTTCGCTCGTGAGGTTAGTGCAGTCCTCCCCAAGCTCGAGGCCACGCGCCCGCTCAGGTGGTCCCAATGCGCCATCACCTTCAACTCAGCAGATCAGCTCAACTGCGCAGCCACCGTTGGCGCCCTCCCGATGCTTTGTTGACCAGTCATCATCAATGTGCAAGTTACCAAGACCCTCATCGACGGTGGCGCAGGGCTCAACATCCTATCCGTCGACACGTTCGACAACCTCCAAGTTCCGTATGAGCAGCTTCAGCCTACCAAGCCTTTTTCAGGAGTGACCGACGGTTCCACCACACCGATAGGGCAGGTCTGCCTGCCTGTCACCTTCGGGGAGCGCAAGAACTACCGCACCAAGCTCATCGACTTTGACATCACGCACATCCGCCTGCCATACAATGCTATCCTCGGGTATCCGGCCATGGCCATGTTCATGGCAGTCACCCACCACGGCTACAATGTCCTCAAGATGCTGGGAAGCGGCAGAATCATCACGGTCCCATGTGAAGAGAGAGATGCGGTGTGCTCCCTCGAGCGTGCCTTCCAAGCTGCAACAATCGACGACCCCAAAGGCGAGGGCCCTCCTGAGGCCCTCCCCAAGGAGAAGAAGCAGCTGCGCCATGCAGGATCTCAGGAGGGTGGCGACGCAGCTGGAGCCTCGTCAGGATCAGCGCCCGCTCCAGAAGCGCCTCCCTCCATCGCATAGGAAGGCACGCCCGGCGCCCTCCTTGGGCAGGGCTCGGGGGCTCTCTTCTGGAGGGCCTCAGACCTTGCCAACCTCACGAGGGAGGCGCTTGGGCACCACTTGGAGGCGTGCTTCGCGGCATGTTTCCCTCGAGAGAACACAGGGCAAGGAGTGCCCACCACTCAGGAGTTCATCACCAAGACCACTCAGGAACTGTAAGATGCAAGGGCCATGCACGGCGACCGCCGCTCACCAGGCGTAGCTCCCCATCCAGGCGAGGATGCCGGGCTGCGCATCTGCATCGACGTCCCAGGGCTCAACAGGGCCGCATCTCAGGAGCTTTTTCGCCCGTCGTGTGGGCTGCTTGAGGGTCCACCACAGCAATGTTCGCATGCCCTTCGGCTTGCCGAGCGTGGCGTCAGCCTATCAACACAACATGCGGCGTACCCTGGCGGCTCAGGAGGCCTGGCACCAAGCCGTCCTGGCAGAGATGGAGACAGTCTTCGAGGAACCACCCAAGCCCCCAGAGCCTCCCGAGGCTCAGGGCCCCAGTGGCTCGTGAGGAGCCATTCCTTCGCCGCGTACCTTCAGCTGCCCCAACTCTCCTTCGTCAACAGAACCAGGTGACATTTTCCAAGTTCGTTTAGCTGGGAGCGCCCCTCGGGCTGCATTATTCCCAGGCCGCGTGGGTCCGTCCCTATGGCATGTATCCCTTTTGCTTATGTCTTTAGCTTACCTTGCTGGGGGCGCCCCTCGGGCTGCATCATCCCCAAGCCGCTCGGGCCTGACCCAGTGGCATGTATCTTTCTGCATTTACCCAAGTTGATATGTCTTCCATGCTTAATCTGCCTGCCCGGGCCCGGTTACCACCTGGTCGATCGTCACCTCCCACGGGGCCTCGTTACACAGGCATGGCGGTGGTGCATGGGTCCATCCCTGCCACGTTGACAAACCTGAGTTGTCGAGCTCTGGCTCGCGGCATGCCCCGCGCACGTCACCTCACCAGGTCCTCAGTGCCTTCATCTCGTCACAGAGCAACCAGTGGCGGGCTGGCAAGCATAACGGCAAAACCAAGTTTCTCCTTGTGATGACCTGCAGGAACCTTCCGAGGATAATAGCGGGCGGTACCGCAGGATCTCTCCTCTTACATGCAATCTGCTTGCGCGTTAAAAGGGGGGCTCCTGAGCATCGCGACTCAGGAGCTCTTACTGGCTCTCCAGCCCTCAACCCCTGGCCTTGACCCCGGCATCGCGACCTGGCATACCAGCGGCGGCTGAGCTCGCTCGAGGGCCGGGACCTGAGGATGTAGAGCACGAAGGAAAGCATTGGAAGGAAGGACCCGTACGGGCCTAACCTAGCTATGCTATGGGCGGTTGCGCGCAGGCTTGGCGCATCACTAAGAATCGACCCTAAACTACTGAGATAAGTCTCGTGCTCAGACCGGCTAATCGATAGGACCTAAGGGTCGCGCTCGCCGCATTCCTGTTGCGGCCACGTCGCAGCCCATTCCTGCCTTACCATAGCTGCTTGGGCGCTAAGGGGGACCTCCTGAGCATCGCGCCTCAGGGGCTCTTACTGGACCTCGGGCCGCTCACCTCCTGGCCTTGACCACGGCACGCGACCTGGCATACAAGCGACGCCTGCAGCCTGCCTGGGGAACGAGACCTGTCAGCGTAGAGCAAGAAGCTATCGCAAGGTTGGAAAGGGGAGACCGATCCTGAACAGGACATGCGTTCGCAAATTTTCATAACAAGGAATATATTCACAAAAAGCATTACATATCCTTACACACCCCCATGGGGTACTTCATGATTCTTTGCAGGAAACAAAAGCAAGAACCAAGAGGAGTCCTATCTACACCCTCCCGTGGCGGACGCCATCATCAACAGTGGGCCATGGGAGGCCGACGCGAACCCCATCCAGATCAGCGGCGGCGGTGGCTGGACGCTGCGACTCTGCCCCGAGCCTGGCGGGAGCTTGGGGGCACGTAGCCGTCGTTGCTTGTCTCAAGAGTCTCGTAGAGCTCAGGAGAGTCATTAGACTCCCAGGGGCTGCTGTTGCCGGAGTAGCCACGAGCGGAGCGTGCGTCACCCTGGCGCTCCCCTCCAGGGCAACACTCTAGGCGGCGGCCCTCCACGTCGAAGACCTTGAAGAAAAGCGTGGAGGCGCCGCCGAACTCAAAATGGATCGCAAGGGCACCTTCCGCACGGCAGACCCGTGCAACCTCGCCCCAGCCGCGAGTCATGAAGATCTTGCCGGTGGGGACCGCTTCGACCTCTGCTCTGGTTGCCGGAGCGTCGCAGTCGGCGTGCTGCAGCCAGAGCCCAAGAGGCCCCCTCGGCGGCATCACGTCGGGGAAGAACCGCGTGAAGCGGCTCTAGGAACTCGGGGGCATCAGCGCCCATAGCACAAGCTCGCGCGAGGAATCCGTGGCATGGATTCCAGGAGCAATGGCACGCATCGCCATCGCGCGGCGACCAAGGCGCGGGGCGGGCGTCGCCGCTCGTTGCTCCGCCCTCCTGAGCCCTCAGCTCGGGCGTACAAGGGAAGCTGGTACCCCGGAGGAGGCCGCTCGCACCAAGGCCTCGTCAGTACCTGCATCGCCGCCTCGTCGCTATGAAGGACCGACCTCTTCTTCGGCGGGAGTGGCCCTGGATCATCGCGGGGGGCCTTTCCTTTATCTTCAGTGAAGAACCTTCGGATGGGCGCCATTGTTGCAAGCAGGGGAGCAAGGACGAAGAAGTGAGTGAAGCAATGAAGAGATTGGCGACGGGGGCTCCGCCCCCTTCCCCATTTATAGAGAGAGGAGGCCAACCGGCGCCTCCCACGATCACAGGTAATGATGGTTTACCTTGCATGTCGCAGGGACTTGTCAAGTCGTTCTGTTGCTGAGGCAGCATGGGAAGTGGAGACGCCCACGTCCAATCAACCGCCACGCGTCGACCGAGGCTGCAGGCTTTGGGGGCCCGCGACGCTCCATACTTGACCCTTGGCTTCGCCGCGAAACCAAGCCCGAGCGCATCTTGGTCCCGGGGGCTACTGTCGGCGTTCTGGGAACGGGGGTCCCCAGACTTGCCTGCCGGCGGCACACGGTCTGGCTATGCTAGCGGGCCTGTACGACCCATCTTCATCAACAAAGCATTCAAGACCCTCACGGGGGTCCAAGCCTCGCGAGGCGGACGACGCAAGACCTCCTCAGGAGCGGCCTCTCTAGGCTACCTCGCGAGGAGCGGAGATATCAAGGCGGGGAAAAACTCACGAGGCACTCGTGACGTGAGCCATGACGATCGACACCAGGCGGGCGCCAGCGCGCGCAGCGTCCTTGTTTCCTCTTTGGTGCTAAGGAGGCAGGCGCAGGCACGGAGTGCCGAGGCATCAGGCAAAGGTTTCCATATCGGTGCAACTAGACCAAGACCAGCGAGACGGCAAGACGGAGGTCACCATGGAGCCCAAGACGGCGTCACCACCATAGCCTTTTATAGGCCAAGACCGCTTTTGTCAGGATAGCTTTTACTAGCTGTCCCCTTTCAAATTTGCCCGCCGTTGTTGGCTCCCTTGCCGCACAATATTTGGGGAGAGGACCAGGGCCTATATAAGTAGGGCTAGCCACCATAGTAGAGGTAAGTGGAACTGACCAAGTTCTCATCCACAAGTCCACGGAGCACAAGAACACCTCAATCTCAGGAGGTTGTTCTTCATCAGCCCAAGAGGCAATCCACCACCACACACTTGAGTAGGGTATTACACCACAACGATGGCCCAAACCAGTATAAACCTCGTGTCTCTCTGTGTTGTGAGTTCGTCGAGTTCGTCCGTGATATCTTAGCGAGCTAGGGCGTGGATCGGTAGGAGGGAAAGAACTTCGCGCGCACCCCATAGTTCGAACCTTAAGGGTTTTGCTTGAATCCCACATACGACACTATGGGTCCTGATACTCGGGTAAGACATTATAAATCTTGCGTTGTTGGAGATGTGCGCTACAACACCCTTGCATGCGACAAAGGCAGGAAGACACAAAACAGTGCCGTAATGAGTACGGATACGTACGACAATGAGATAACTGAAATGTATGCTAACATAACAGTCATTGTTTAGTTGTGATATATCTCCAGTTTCGAGGTTCATCGATGTGTGGTTCTGTTCTACTATCGTTGGTACAACATGTTTTCTAGGATTGCAAAACCCAAAGATGATGATTATTTCAAATCCATCAATGTCAAGGCGACGTACCACACCGACGAGCCTTTTATTTTGGCAAATCAAGCAACACAAATATTTTTCTTGGAAGACACATATGCATGTAGTGATGACTGGAGAGTATTGCAAAGGTTTGAGCAGAGGAATTCGTTTCATGAAGTTGCACAACAAGATTATGCTTAAACTGCTCCTGATGTAGAAGATTCCACAGAAGTTCGTAGTATCTTTGAGGACCATCATGTCAATAAGGCTGGCGAAAAGATTCCCTGTCGGGTTGTAGACATATGAGAGTTGATGGATAAGAGGCCAACATCCGAGGACACTTAGGTTGAAGAAGAAGATGACACTGGGGGAATTACGATTCAGACTAACGCACATGGTGAAGATGTTGACGTTGCGGATGCGGATGATGATTAGATTGCTTTTGTCGTATTTGCCTATATGAAGATGACTTTTTATCTACTATGTGAAATTGTGTTTGCTATGACAACTGAAACCTAATGAAGTTGTTGTTTAGTATTTTGCTCTGAGAACATCACTTATTATGTATTTTGATTTGTGTTTGGTGATTCTATGACGACTAAAACATGATAATATAGTTGTTTAGTTGTACTCATATCTGGCTGCAAAACTTGTATTTGATGACATACTTTGATGTTGGACTACAATTTTCTCACGTCTTCAAATGGGAACGAAGCTGACCCGACAGGGCCTCTGCTAATTTATTTATTTATTAGCAAAAGGGCATTTGCTATTTATTTATTTATTTATGAGCAAAAGGGGATACCCCCCAATTTCCATTAATAGAAATCATTAGATGTTCACAACACTACGCCCAGCCTGCTAAACAGGTTTCATTCATTACTAGTTTCAGCAATGTGCTCATGTCATAGGCACTGAATACATCAGGAGTGCTACATACATTGCAAATAAAGAGACAATCATCCTACAGAGCACAACGATTTTTCCCATTATCTTCACAAGATCTTTCATCTCCTCATGGCTATCAAGGTCGTTCAGCAGTTGTTGCTTGGCAATGATCAAGGGAACTGCATCTTTAACCTTCTACTCCGCATCTTTCTCTTTTGTCGTTCCTTCAGTTACTTGTCCAACACCCCAACCTGCATGTATTGGGATTCCTTTGCTAACCAAATAAGCAGCATAGTTCCATCCCCCGACAAAAACAACTTCCCAGAAATACAAATCATATGAATCTTCCCTTTTCTGCATGAATAAAATTAGAAGATCATCAACCAAACTATTAAAAAATCAGCAACTGAAAGCAGGCGAACAACACTTAAACATATCATTACCCCATGTTCGGGCATTTGTAGAAGACTTGGCTAGGGTTGAGGATTGTTGTTGAGACGCGATAGATGACTCTGCGTGATTTGCAGCAGTGGAACCACACCAATGGTAGTGGGTTTCTATAAGCAACCGGCCGCGGTGAGTGTGCCGTCGGGGGTGTGATGAGACCCACAGGCAATGGTACGGGTGGCGACTTGGCGCATATCTAGTTGTTGCCTGCTGAAGAGCAGGTGGACGATCTGTCAGCGGACATGGTTGTTGTGCCCAGAGCTTCCGATACTATTCAGAGTAACTAGAGAAGAGGAGAAGCGAACATTGGATATGTCAGTTACATTACTTGTAGAGTAGCATAGCACTATATAGTCATATTCTATGATTGGATTCGAACCAGCTACAGGAGCATGTCTTTCTTTTTTCTAAAGCTCAGCAATGTCTCTTTACTGGTACACTAGCTTGTTCTATACGCCTTCTCAAGTCTTTTCTTTTCTTTTTTTTTGCGAGGAAGGAAGGAGGATAAAATTGAGGGTTTCTGGGACTCGAACCCAAGACCTCACGGTTGAAAGCCAAGGGTGCTAGTCACTTATGTGGTGAACTTTCCCTGGGAGAGGACCGAAAACGAACACAAGATCAAATGGTGGCAGTTTCAGGAATGTTATCTGGCTAACAAGCCCAGTTTTTATTTTCTTCCTATAAAAAAGTATGCTACATGATGTCGTCTTAGTCAACAAACGATTGTGCCAACCTTGACTTTTGGATTAACATTCAACGTCTGTCGTGTTTCTTCAGTCTCCTCTTCCTCTAGCCGCCAAAGCCAAACCTGCGCCGGCGGGACCACCTGCTCCCGCCTCCCATGGCTGGTTGTGCTGCCGTGCACGCATTGCAGCCACATCACACCCTAAAACTCTGTGCATCTTCCCCGGCTCCTGTTCGTTCCTGTCCGAGGCCTCCACCATCACTACTAGGAAAAGGCGTACTAATGGCGCACCAGTTTTGCCTACTAATGGCGCACTACTGGTGCGCCATTAGTAACATTTTTTTTCAATTTTTTTTTCAGAAAGTTTTTTTAAAAAAATCAAATTTTTTTAATTTTTTTTTTCAGTTTTGTCATTTTTTTTTCGTTTTTTTCTTAATCTCAGGTCACTATGGCTTAATCTCGGGTCAATATGCTTAAACTCAGGTGAAATCGCACTCCGTGGTCAAACTTCTCGAAAGGTTACCCATCCTCACATTACTCCAGCCCAAGCACGCTTAACTTCAGAGTTCTATCCAACCCCAGCAACAGCTCACTTCACAGGCACTTGTTGATATATCTAGCATATCAATCCCATTATACCTTGTTGATGTCTAGGACTTTGTTCATGTTCATGACTATGATGAAATTTTGAAAAATATTTCAAACTTCCTGGTCATATTACGTATCATTTTTTGAAAAACAATTCAAAAAAAATTCAAAACCAATTTTTTTCTATTACTAGTGGCGCACCACATCCATGGTGCGCCACTAGTAAGTTTGAATTTTTTTGAATTTTTTGCCTCTAGATCTTGAAAGCCCCGTAACTTTTTTTCTGTTAGGTTTTTGGGGATTTTGAAAATGTTTAACGGGGTTCCCCCGATTAAATTCAAGTGTAACTTTTCGAGTAGATGATTTTTCATATAAAAAACTTTTTAATCCGAGTTCGTATGCAAAAGTTATTGCCATTTTACAAATTTCCAGAGAGATTTTGCAAATAAAGTCGAAATTCATATTTGTAAATTTTCCCAACAACTAGACCACATATCACATGGGAAAATTATTTTCTTTTATTTTTTTGACATTTTTATCATTTTTCTTTTATTTTTTTAAAACTGAAAAGGCGGTCCACCGGGGGGGGGGTGCATTCGGGAACTTTTGGGCCAAGTTAGTAACCATTACTAGTTTTAAAAAGAAAAAAAAATTGAATTTTTTTTTGAAAAAAACTTAGTAATGGCGCACCTGTGGACAGTGCTCCATTACTAGTTAAAACTAGTAATGGCGCATCGCCCACAGTGCGCCATTACTAACAATTTTTTTCAAAACTACTAATGGCGCGGTGGGTGTGGTGCGCCATTACTATCCAACTAGTAATGGCGCACCACTCCCACGCTATGCCATTAGTAGTTTTGGAAAAACTAAAAATAATTTACTAATGGCGCACCGTGGGATGTGGTGTGCCATTAGTATTTGCACACTAATGGCGCACCAACACATGGTGCGCCATTAGTATTTACTAATGGCGCACCACATGTACAGTGCACCATTAGTGTCCATCCCATCTATAGCCCTTTTCCTAGTAGTGCATCATCCTCCGCCTTAGTTCGCTTGCCGCGGTTCTGCCCTCCGGTGTTGTTAACATGGTCAACTACCGAGAGGAATAAGGAGATGACTGTACGTGGTGAGGATGATAGTAGGGACCCACCAGGATCATGGCAGTAGGCAAGCAAGTGCCTCCTTTATTACAAGATAAAAGGTTCCTCCTGATGGTTTCCTGACATCTGTGTCCCATGCCACTGTCAACATAGTCAATAAGCGAGATAACTGCACAAGGAGCGGCTGACACCCGGCACCCACCAGCTCGCCAGGCTTTTATTTCATATGTTTACCACATGACCAGGCCAGTTTTTTTCCTTTCTGAAAATGGCTAGCCAACCTATCTTGTTTTTTTGCAGAATAACCAACGGAGGCCTACTTGCTTTTCTACACCCTGCTGGGCCGGAAATATTTCAAGATGAGGAGGGATGCATTCGGGCTTGTCCAGAAAATGGGCTATAAGTAATAAGAAATGAGCTGTAAAATGAAAAAATACAGCAAAAATGCAAAGTTCCAAATTGCATTTTTCTTTCGGATTTTGATATTTTAAATTTCATTTTTTTGTGTGGGTAAAATTTCATTGGATTCAAATTAAGGTATGTTTAGTTTTTAAATTAATTTGAATCTGGCTAGAAATTTCGGGCTGTATGCTATTTGGGACAGATTTGGAGGCTGAGTTGTGGGTCTACTAGGTTGACGTTTACAAAAGGCTTTGTCAACTTAGTCCACAAACGATTCTAGTAGTAGTGATCGTTGGATGTTAATCCAACGTCCATGTTGCTTCTTCAATATCTGATCTTCTTGCTCCAGTCCCCAAATCGACGCCGGTGGGTTTGCCTACTACCGCCTCCCGTGGCCGGTTGTGCTGCCGCGCAGGCCGCACAGCCCCACCCTACTCCATCGTTGGCCAGGCCATTCCTCTACTCACCCACACCTCCTATTTTTTCGGCGATGGCAGTCGAACCAGTAAACCCTCGTACTCTTCGGATCGTTCCCTTCCCAGGCCTCGCCGTTGTCCACTGCCCTGGTGATATCAGCGCAGCGTGGTGAACGTGATCAACGAATGACATCCATCAGAAGAGGACTGTACATGGAGAGGCTGACAGCTGGGTCCGCGGCTGTACGCAAGGAAGTGCCTCCTTATTACGCGCAAAATAATGATTCCTCCACCTGATAGTAGGGACCCACCGGAAGGGCCTCTGTATTTCGTGAAAAAAAATTCCCCCTGCTAATAGCTCGGACCCACCAGCTATATCTTCACACGCAAGGAAGTGCCTCCTTATTACGCAGAAAAAAAGAATAATCCCCCTGCTGGCTGGGACCCACCATATTTGGAGGCTGACATGTGGGCCTACTAAGTTGACGGGGACACATGATTTGTCAACTTTGTCAATATAAACGATTCTAGCTGCAGCGACCGTACGATGTCCATCCAACGCCTGTCGTGCTTCTTCAACCTCTGGTCTTCTTGCTCCAGCCGCCCAAACCATCATCGGTCGTGCCGCCTGCTCCTGCGTCCTGTCGCCGACTGTGCTGCCGCGCAGGCCTCACCGCCCCACCCTACTACCATCCCTGGTCTGGCCATCCCTGTACACACCCAGACCTCCTGTTATTCTCCGGCGACGGCAGCCTCACATTGGAGCCAAAGCAGTAAACCCTCATACTCCCCTCCGCGTGGGAAACAACTGCTGAGTCTTCCTCGGCTCCTGGTCATTCCCTTCCTAGGCCTCGCCGTCATCCCCGCCTTGGTGCTCTCGATGCAGCGTGGTCAACGTGGTCAAGGAACGACTTCCATCAGAAGAGGACTGTACGTGGAGAGGCTGACAGCAGGGTCCACGGCTGCAGCACAGAAGTGCCTCCTTATCACGCGCAAAATAATGATTCCTCCACCTGACAGCAGGGACCCACCGAAAGGGCCACCGTATTTTCCAAAGAAAAACGTTTCCCCCCTGACAGCTAGGACCCACCAGCTACATCTTCGCACACAAGGAAGTGCATCCATATTACGGGGAATAACGATTCTTCCCCCTGACAGCTGGGACCTACCAGCTATATGTTCACAAGCAAGGAAGTGCGTCCTTATCCTCACTGACAGCTGGGACCCACCCGGTTGAAGCATACTAGTGTTGTTTGTCCGATCGTGAACGTGTATGTACATACTGGTCGATCGGTCTCTCTGCGGCAATGAACTATGGCCGAGTAAGGCGCGGCACATGTCACAGTAGAGGCGTGGACGTAGCATGTCATACAGTCCCGTCTATATCGTGTACATGTAAGTACGACCACGCTGCAAGAAAGTAAATATGGCTACGTATGTACATATGGGCGGGGTTTTGAACGCGTACAGCGACGTCGTCCTATTCATCAGCAGCCAACCGTCTGGGTCGCAACGGAGGAAACAACGTCATGTTCATCAGGAGGCAGCCGACTCGGTCGGAATACATCGTGTTCATCAAGAGCCAATCGGCTTGGACAGAACAGCCGAAACGAGGTTTGGCGTACCGCAGAACAAAGGAAATAGCCTTCTGTTCGACCGCGTACGGTCGAAACGGGGTCAGGTTCATCGGGAAGGGTCTGGCATACCGCAAAACAGAGAAAATAGACTTCTGTTCGAGTGCCTACGGTCGAAACGGGGTCTTGTTGATTGGGAGGGGTGTGGCGTGCCGCAAAACAGAGGAAACGGACTTCTGTTGGAGCACCTATGGTCGAAGTGGGGTCCTGTTCATCCACCGTCTACTACCTCGCTCCAGCCTCCACGGGCTACTGTTCATCCACCGTCGACTTCCTCCAGCCTCCACCTACTATTGTTCATCCACCATCAACTTCCTCCAGCCTCCACTAGCTACTATTCATCCATGGGTTACTGTTCATCCAGCCTCCACTGACTACTGTTCATAGATCCTACACAGGGTCTAGTTCATCCACCCCAACCGGCTAGGGTGCGGCAGCCTCCTCGAGGTCCCGTTCATCTAGCGGGAGTGACCTACTACCACGGGGTCCTATTCATCCAACCCCCACCGGGAACTGTTCATCCACAGCTAACCAACTGGCTTGACTCACCACGTCTCGACTCATTCTACGTACCACATGCACGGTAGCAATGGTCACTGTTCATCGAGAGGCAACCCAACACTGGCTGGCTACGTCTCGCACAGAGGCTCGATCGGGTTCAGTATGCAGCAGCAGTGATCGATCGCTCGGGTTCAGTTAGAAGCAGGAGCGAAGGAATCACTAGGGTTCAGTGAGCAGCGAATGAATCGCTCGGGTTCAGTTACATCCAAGGGATCGATCGCTCGGGTTCAGTAACGTAGCTAGCAGTGTGATCGCTCGGGTTCTGTCGGGGATATACCCCGCGGTATGACCCAGCCGGAGTTGTAAACCGGCTGGGACTTGGTAAACCGGCGGATGTTAAACCGGTGGACAGTTAAGACAGATGGCTATGACAGACGGTAAACCGGCAGGTGGTAAACCGGCAGGAGTTAAGTCAGACAAATGTTAAACCGACAGACAATGTTAAACTGGCGGACAATGTTAAACCGGCAGACAATGTTAAACCGGCAGACAATGTTAAACCGACAAACAGTGATAACTGGGTTGCCAGGGGTTATGAAGCCCAAGACGTTATGAAGCCCAAGATGTTAAGAAGCCCATGGTGATAAGTTAGAATAGTTAAGTCTTAAGTCCGAGTTGGACTCTACATGTAACCCGCCTCTTCAACATATATAAGGAGGGGTAGGGATCCCCAAAGAGGGACAAGCTACAGGCAAGAATAAACAGTTAGGGCTAGACACAAAGAGGAGAGCCGGTTTACGGCGACTCCCTCGTGATGATAATGAGACCTAGCCTCAAACAGCATGTAGGGTTGTTACTGGATGATGTTTCCCGGGGCCCGAAGCTGTCTAAATCCCTGTCTTGTGTTGCGTTTCTCGATTCCGCTCAACCCCTCTCAAGCTACCACATAGATGCATTGGCCTCACGACTAAGTCCTCACCCTAGGACATCTGCCGTGACAATTCCACGACAGTTGGCGCCCACCATGGGGCTTGCGCACGGTGGTGTTGAGTTCTTGGAGGGATCTCTCTTAAGGATCGAGGAATTCGCAATTTTTCGGATGGAGAGCTGGTTTGAAAGGATTTGCATCGATATCAAGTTCATCAATCCAGATTTGAAGAGTTGAGAGGTTTATAGGCACGTTAAAGACCGATCGGTTTAAGTACTGGATAGGGTTTATTTTTGTCGGCGGTTCAAGATGTTTTCGGCAGAGTCCAAACACGACCTGGAGGAAACAATGCTGCCTGCCACGACTACGCCTTGTTTTTTCCTTGCAGCAGCTAAACTTCTGTCGTGGCCTTTCCTTTGGCCTTTGCTAATGATGCATGTCCGTCACCTGCCGGATCAATGGATCTTACTTTCCTATATAATCAGTGACGTGATGCATAGGTTAACCCGAATAGGAGTTGGACTTGGTCTGAATGGGTACCGGCCAATTGATTGGTCAGTCAAATACTAGTCAACGTAAAAATTCATCAGAGGGGTGTCTCCCTGGAGTAGTAGTACTGGCAGACTACTGGATATAAAACAAATCATGAACCGGCACACTGGACTCGCTCCCTCCGTCGCCGATGGAGCCATAGCTGTGCCTCTCTGCTGCACTAAACCAGTCAGGTTTCAACACATCTGCTGGACTCTAGCCGGGTCACCATCGCCAGGGGCGCCTCCGACCGCCGCCACTATGGCCTTCCTTTTTCTACACCGTGTCTCGCCGCTGCTGAGTTACCCCGATCTAGAGCCGTTTCTGAGTCGCCAGGGCTTGCGGCCCCAGGCCGCCCTTGCATCAACCGACTGACAGCCCTGCGTCACCGACGAGCTGTTTAAGTACGACCCTCATGTTCGTCTGCCTCCGTGGCTCCTCCTCCGTCCCGCGCGCTCGCCTGCCGGATCCTACCTCCGCCGCTGCAGCGACTTGAACCGCCGCTGTTGCCTCGTTGACCTCGTGTCGAGTTGCCGAGCCATGGACTCGCCTCCGCTGGACGTACCACCGAGCGGCCCCTCCTGCCTCAAACTACTGCTGCTACAATCGCAAGCCTCCGCCGCTGCGAGTCGCTGAAGCTGATGTGAGTCGCCGGCCTCTTCATCTCTGTTCTGAGCCGTCGGGAGCCTTCGCTTCCAGAGCGTTGAACCGCCCGCTAGCAGGCTCACCCACGGTCGCGCAGAGCCACCGGTGCTGAGATGCCACAAAGCACCGGGATCCACCGTGGCATCCCCGCACCAGACTCCGTTTCTGCCATGGCTTCAAGCCGCCGTGCTCTGGCCTCCAAACCGTTGCCGCGTGGCCGCAGCTATTCTGGAGCCGAGGCCCGCCGCACCTTGGGCTGTCCCCGTTTGCTTCAGCTTGATGGGGAATCGTTGTTAAAACGCCCGAGTCCGCCGCCGGGTTCGCCATGCAACTATGGCCTCCCCTCGTATTATTTCCAACTCGCCATCACCAACCCGGAGCGGCGCTTCACCAGGACGACACTGGATCTAATTGCGCCTCACCTCTGTCTGAATCGCCACCGAGCCGCCGAGGATTTGCCCAACCCGCCATGACCTCCCGCCACCGTGACTCGCCGCGTCTTCACCTCCGCTGCCTCAAACCGCCGCGACTCCCCGCTGGGTCACCTCCGAGCGCCCTGCCAAATCGCCGTCGAGCGCCTCGCCAAATCGCCGTCGGGTCACCTTCGAGCGCCTCGCCAAATCGCCGCCGGGTCACCTCCAAGCCGTCTCCGCTGTTAAACCGCCATGGCCTCCGCCGCGCCGGCCCGTGCCTCGGCGTTATTCCACTCCTACTGCCGTTACCTACGTCGCTTTGGTTTCTGCCAAATCGCCGCCCGTGCAGTGGTTGGCCAGTCCGGTGCCTCCTCAAGCTGCCCGTTCCGCCTTGCCACCCCCGTGGTTCGTTTCGCTGGTGTGAGCTTCTTATACATCAAGACGCCGGTTTAAATCACAACCCGTGACCACAACCCGGAATCAACAACCATAACCCGCCTCCTCTGGGCTACGATCGCCGCTTCATCCTCGCCCGTCTCGCCCGGTTACGCCTGGCCTCCGGTCCAGTCGCCGCCATTGCTCCGCTTTTGCCCCGCTGCTTTTGCGCTTAAGTCGCCGCCGCTTCACCTCATCTTCGCGCGTCGCCTCGGCCTCGACCGGTACAAGATTCGAGCCGCCCGATCCACGGGCCGCTGCCTTCAGCGAGTCGCCGCCGCCGTGGCACCCATGCCGCCCGATTCCTTTGTGGTTAAGCCGCCTCGCTTCGCTTAGAGCCAGCCCCGATCGCGCTTACTCCCATGGCTGAACCACCGGCCTCGCGCCTAAACCGCCGCCTCTGCTATCGTGACATTCATCCGCTTTGAGCCGCGGTGCCTCTCCAACCCGCCCGGTCGAAGTCGCCGTGGCCGACCTTCCCTGCGCTTCGAAGTCCGAGCTGTCGGCGTTCCTCAACCGCTGTGTCGAGTCGCCAGTCTTGACCGCCCGCCGCCCGACACCGGGCGCTGCACCTCCGAGCCAAGTCGCTGCACCTCCGAGACGCCTATAGTTTCAGCCGCTGTTCTGGTCTGTTTTCATGTTCGCTCGTCATGCTGCTGGCTGCCGCCCCCTTTGGGTTCGCCTCGACCCATGGCTCTCCGAGCCGCTGACCTACCGCTGTTTCCAAGTGGCCAGTGTTCGCGCTAATCACCTCCGTGAATGCGATCGAGTCGCCGTCTACTCGCTTTGTCGCCCGTCGTGGAGGTGACAGACACGATGATAGCGGGAGCCAGCGCGCCCTGCAATGCCCGTGATTCTACTACGAGTGAAGCTACTGTTGTTGAATCACAGAAAAATCGGATCCACTACAGAGTTGAGTGTGGAAATTATTCAAGAGATATGGAGTTTCTGCAGTTCTCGGACTTTCTTGAAGATTTGCTTCTACGATTCGAATGAATAAGCCACCACCGCGCCCAATGAACTTGTGCTTGCTATGAATTTTGTTCAGCTACATAAAGCTTTACATGCTGGCCTCTACGGAGTTGCATCTAATGGACGGGTTGTAAGTTGCGGCAGGAGAGTTTCACCAATTGTTTTATTCTCTGTGTCAACCGTGAAGGATGTGAGCTTGAGCAGCTGCTGAAGGGAGTTCAGAATCAGGGGGATCTTCGATGAGAAGAGATATTACAAAATGTTGACACACCAGCTTTGGATCACAAACAAACCGATACTGCAACCAAGCTTGGCTATATATGTGCTTACTTCTATAAAGTTGTACTTGCTTGGCGGTTTGCAGTGAAGAAGTTCCACTACTTTGGCCGGTTTGAATTGGTACTTGACGCTACCCGGAGGGCATTAATTGGTCAAATTGTTATGGGTACTGATCCAGTATCAGTAGAATTATTACATTTACCCGGGTTTTCTCATGGATATGGATACCAATGAAGAAACAAAGTCCAAGAAGTTTGACTGGGTGTGGTCAGCACAGAATTTATCAGAGGGCACACGCTGGATTCACCCGCGGTTGATTCCAACTCCACGGCAGTTATCATCAGCTCGGCGACTGATATTTCCTGACATATATCAGGTGAAACCAATCCAATCAATTTTATTTTGATGCATTTTTTCGCGAACAATTACTCTCGCCTGTGATATTTTTTGCATGGGACGATGATTCATTATAAAGGTAGTGCCATGCTGCGCCTATGAAGTGTGCGTTAGCATCACCATGCACCGGCGCCTGCACATGCTTGCTATCAAACAGGGGTGCGTAAGCCACCATCCGTGCATCTCGATCTACATCAACTCGTCGGGACAGCGCCCGCGATTGACTCACCGTCCACGTGGCTTACCGCGCCTGCGGTTGATTTGTCCGTCCGCACCAGCTTACAACGCCGCGGCCGACTCATCTGTCTACCGCCGCGGCCGATTCGGCCGTGATTAATTTCAGCTTCACCATGGTGATCATCAACTCCATGGTGGATAACCCCGCATGATATATCGTGAAATCCATCCAATATATTTTATATTACATATTGCCTTCTTTAAAAGAGCAATTAATCTGGCTTGCAAAGTTGTCTACTGCAGGACCCTAAACCGCCATATCGGTGCAAATTTAAAGGCCGTCAGAAAATTTCCGGCTTAAAAAGAAAGATTCTGGTTTAATATCCGGTTTAAGGGAAAGTTATCTCCCACAAGCTTTGCAGCTTTCGATAGCCGGTTCAAAATACCGGTTCAAGAAGAATTTATCTCTTGCAAAAAGTTAAAGGGTACCAAAGAGGACCTGCTGCCATGATGCACGGTTTGAACATGGATATCATGCCTTATTGGCTTATCATTTATTGATCACTTGCGGGCTTGGTCATGTCTGAACCATAGTCACACCTCTTGATCGGCGTAATACCAATGCATCACCTGGGGACTTGGTCATGTCTGAACCATAGTCACGCCTCTTGATCGGCCTAGTGCCACAGCATCACTTGGGGGCTTTGATCGAACCCGAACCATCGCTACACCTCTTGATCGGCATAATGCCAATGCATCACTTGGGGACTTGGTCATGTCTGAACCATAGTCACGCCTCTTGATCGGCCTAGTGCCACAGCATCAATTGGGGGCTTTGGTCGAACCCGAACCATCGCTACACCTCTTGATCGGCGTAATGCCAATGCATCATTTGGGGACCTGGCTGACTTGAACCATAGCTACGCCTTTTTGGGGGCATGGTCTTGTCCGACCATGGTAATGCCACTTGATCGGCTCAAAGCCTCATTTGCAATGGTTTTATCTTTGCCTTTTCTTCTGTTTTTCTTTTGATAAAATATTTTTTTTCTGCTGCGTTTTCAACCAACATTATTAAATCCGGTTCAACTGTCGCCATGATTGACGGGACACGATTAAATCATAATCCGGAGACTATCAGCCCGGTGCGGTTTCACTATAAGTCGCCAAAGATATATTTGGATTGCGCCATTGGAATAATGCGCTCATAAATCATTGGATTATATTATTCAAATCTTCAAATAGCCAACATGGCTGGATTTCTATTATGGTTATCAATAACCAGTATTATGGTTAAGGTTTTCAAAGTCGCTTTAGCGCAATGGCTATTATATTGTCAATAGGGTATGATTTATTCGACAATTGAAGGCATAGTCCCGAGTTGCTATAGGCTTACAACCCGGCACTTGGGGCTACATTATTTAAGTTGAGATTACATCAAATATGCAAGTCTCATGTCGCTGCAAGCATGCACCATGACACTTGGGGCTAATGCAAAGTCAATTCTTGCTCATATTATTGAAGACCCGACTCATCACATTATAATGAGCCGGCCCTTGGGGGCTACCAACTGCTCCTATCAACAATTCAAGGTACAAAGCTTTTTTACCATTATATTGAAGGATACATTGCTTAGTTGGTAAAGAACAAGGCTCTTAACCTTGTGGACGTGGATTCAAGCCCCATGATGGGGGGTTATATCATATGATGTTATTTTCATTGAAGTATATATCAAGTCCCAGGTTGCTGCAAGCATGACAACCCGGCACTTGGGGGCTACATATGTGGAATACTCAATTCTGACTAGTGATTGAGATGAACAACCTGGATTTCTTCAAGATTGTGATATTTATATTGAAGCAAGTCTTAAGCTATTGCTATGCTACCTTATTAAGACTTGGGGGCTATAAGTGATAGGTATATAAGAGGTATATTTTCAAGCTGGAAGTTAACTACAAGTATGACCTGGTGCTATCAATATTTATGAATCGGTGATCTTGGCAATGATAAACCGGCAAGTTCTACGTCCTTAAACCGGCTGAAGATCAGATGAGTATTTCAAGGACCAATATTGTTTTTAAGCATTGGGAGCTGAGTTAAAGGAGTTATTCTTCACAATATTTCTCTGTGACAAACCAATGTCAACAAATTAATTATGAAGCTGGCCTATTGACCCAGATTTTCTGGAAGGAAATGACAAGGATTTAAAGAGGATCAGGATCAGTTTAACATGGATAAATCCAAATTAAACTAGGGGCTAATGTCGGGGATATACCCCGCGGTATGACCCAGCCAGAGTTGTAAACCGGCTGGGACTTGGTAAACCGGCGGATGTTAAACCGTGGATGTTAAGATGCATGATTAAGACAGATGGCTATGACAGACGGTAAACCGGCAGGAGTTAAGTCAGACAAATGTTAAACCGGCAGACAATGTCAAACCGGCAGACAATGTTAAACTGGCGGACAATGTTAAACCGGCAGACAATGTTAAACCGGCAGACAATGTTAAACCGGCAAAAAGTGATAACTGGGTTGCCAGGGGTTATGAAGCCCAAGACGTTATGAAGCCCAAGATGTTAAGAAGCCCATGGCGATAAGTTAGAATAGTTAAGTCTTAAATCCGAGTTGGACTCTACATGTAACCCGCCTCTTCAACATATACAAGGAGGGGTAGGGCTCCCCAAAGAGGGACAAGCTACAGGCAAGAATAAACAGTTAGGGCTAGACACAAAGAGGAGAGCCGGTTTACGGCGACTCCCTCGTGATGATAATGAGACCTAGCCTCAAACAGCATGTAGGGTTGTTACCCGATGATGTTTCTCGGGGCCCGAAGCTGTCTAAATCCCTGTCTTGTGTTGCGTTTCTCGATTCCGCTCAACCCCTCTCAAGCTACCACATAGATGCATTGGCCTCACGACTAAGTCCTCACCCTAGGACATCTGTCGTGACAATTCCACGACAGGTTCAGTTAGAGCCCAACGCCTCGCACACACGCGTGTACGTGTACGAGAGAAACGTGCAAACCTCCGTGCATCGCTCGGCCCCGACCACCCACCATAACCAGGAACTCCCCGATATTTTCCTCGCCCTTGATTCTACCAAGATTTTTTCCGCCAAGGATGGCCCAAAGAATGTCATGCAGGTGCATCTCTAGCCCGCCCAGGATGAAAAGCCCATTTTCTGTTATGATTTTTTGTCACAGAAGTAGGAGCCCACTACATCGATGATACGTGTTTTTGTGACAATTATCGTCATAGAAGTTTCATAAGAATGACAGGAAAAAATTCGTTTAGGCCAAAATGTCACGGATGTGCCTTTTTTAGTGATGATGGGACCCATATGTCATTGATACGGATTCTAAATAGAGTAGCTAATTTAGTTTAATTAATGGTGGGGCCCATACGCCAGTGACACATGAGGGGGTTAGTTAGGTGTTAATGACGTGCCACATCAACAAGTTAATGGCAGCTAACCATCGGCGTTAAGCCGAGGCGCCAGAGTTGGCTGTCGAGTCATTCTCATCGACGGATGAAGCGCTGGTGGGTGCGTTGGGAAGCTAGGGCTCGCACGGTTCGGATGATGGCCGCGGAGTGGCCATAGGTGGCGTGTAGCAATGACGGCGGAGAGCTGAGCAGCGATTGGCTTCGGCTAACGCGACCGTGGGCGGCTGCAGCAGGGGCATGCGTGGGCGGGCGCCTGTGGCAGCGCGGAGTGGCACATCGAATGCGTACAGGAGAGCCGCTAGGCGCGGGCGAGGAGCATGGCTGCAGGTAGCAGCAGAGCAGCAAGGGCAGCGGGCGGCTAGGCGAACGCGAGCGACGACAGCTATCAACAACACGGAAGCAGCGGTAGCAGCAGGTACGAGCGGATGAGATGAGAGCAGCAGCGGCATCGGTCGAACGGGCGCGAGGCCACGCGCGGGCGGGCGGCTGCAGAAGCAGACGGGCGCGGCCCGGTCGCGACGAGCGTGGGGACCGGGTGCAGGCGCGAACGGCGATGAACAAAGGGGGTTCAGAAGGGGGAGAGAGTGGGGAGCGGAGGGGACCTCACAGGGGAGCGTAGGGGCCAACGGCGGGGTCAGGGATGCTGTGATAGCGATGGATCTAGCGGCGGCCGTAGGCAAAGGCGATGACGCGGGGTGACGCTGATGCGGCTCCTCGTCCTCGATCCAGTGGCAAAGGAGGTGAAGACGAGCATGGTGGAGCTCTAGAAGGAAGTGGAGCGGCGAATGGGCCTCGGTGGCCACGGGTTCGACGGTGACGTGGCCATGGAGCTCTCGGGTTTGCAAGGGGAGGAAGAAACCGAGAGGGGAAAGGAGCTAGGGTGTCACATCCTAGATTAATGCTTGTGTTAGTTGCACCAGGGAGCATCCATGCATCATGTGTACATTTTATTTAAACTTGAAATGGGGATCGACAAACCCTAGCATCCCCTGAAAATACTAGGTTCAACTGATAAAAAATGCCCTTCACAAAAGTACATCATTTTTTATTTGGTCCAGAACCTTTGCAAAAATGGTGCACATTTTCTAGGTCACTCTGGAATTTTGAATTAAATCATATTTATTTGACTTTGGGCATTTAAATACTATAAATAATTTAAGTTCTCACATAATGCTGGAATTATTTGTGGACCACTTAGATAATTCAGAAAGTGTCCATGATTATTTTCAGGGTTTTAGAAAATGCCCTGGTATTTTTTCCTAAAGCTCAAAACTATAGCAGAATAGAAAACAGAAACTATAATAAAAGAGAGAGAACATTACCTGGGCCACTTACTTGGCCTGGCACTGTCCCGGCCTAGACCACTGGCCCTGCGAGTCATCTTCTCCACCACGCCAGGAGGACAACGCGCGCGTTGCCACCGCGTGTGAGCACGCGCCCGGCCACCTCCACCCTACCTGCCTGTGCCTCGATCCCGAGGACATCGCTACGCACGTCTCCGAACCCAACCCGCCCTCTCCCATCCTCTCTTCCCTCCTCCTCGTCGCTCCCCACCTCGTGCCCGAGCGCCACCACCGCCGCCGTTCACTGCCACCGCGTCCACCGACTCCCCCTCGACACCTCACCGTGCCTATGAGCTCCATCTCGATCTCCCCGACCTCCTCGACGAGCCACGAGGCCCCGGACGTGTTGCGATGCCACCACCGCCGCCGCCCTCTTCGTTCGGCCACCGAGATCACTGGCGACCTCCCATCGACACCAACCCCTCACCGAGCTTGCCGAGGCCTCCATCGCAACCGTCATGAGCTCCTGCCCCTAACCCCCCCCTCTCCCCGCATCAATTTCATCGTGTAGCCGCCGTTTTCACCGGAGCCGAGAGAACCTCACCGTCGGCCATGTCGCCGTCATGGCTACGGCCGTTCAAGCACACGTCCGAGCTCACCAGTGCACTCAGTGCACCCCCACTCCATGCCCTACCGCATCGATTCCGAGCTCACCTGAACGCCGGTCGTCGCCATGAGCTCAAGTCCAGCGAGCTCGCTCCACCCTAGCTCCCCCGCTCGCACAGTTCAATGCGAACGAGTCTCCTTGTACCGTAGATGGCCTTGGCCATCGTTTTGGACGCCGGAGGACAATTCTCGAACGCATCTGCCATCTCTGGCCTCGCCGGCGACGAGCCACGGGTCAACTCTCATGAGTTTGACCCCGGTTGGCTGGGTTTGACTCCCCTCTGAGTCACTAACGTGTGGGCCCAGCCTCTGATTTAATTTAGTTAAATTGCTAATTAGCGCTAATAGTCTCTGTTAAGTAGTTAAGACACTCACATGCTGGACCTACTGGTCAGGTTTGTTCTGGACCGCCTTTGTTGACCGCTGACATGACAGAGACGTCATGCTCACACAATAAGTCATTTTTTGGATTTGTTTTACTTGTAAATAACCAGGAAAATCTAGAAAATTATTTAAACTTCAAAAATTCATAGTAAATCAACCATAAATCTGATTGAAAAGAATTATATATGAGAGATTATTAAAAAATCCAATCTTTCCATCTGTAACTTTTCCATTCATGTTTGAACAAGTTAACCTCACTGATTAGGATAAATGATGATTAGGGCAATCTTTGAAATAACATTTGGAGTTGGAATTTGATCTTGTTTGAATTCCACTTCGATTATCATGTCTGAATATTGCATTAGGTGAATTCAGTACCTTAATATGACATATCATGCATTTGGTTGTGCATTGAAGTGAATGTTGTTCCTATTTGTGTTTACTGGTGGTTGTCCCCTCTCGGTAGATGGTTGTTCCGAGTTGAGATCGATATCACTGATGAAGACACAATGCTATGTTCAGAAGTGCCAGGCAAGCAAACCCCCATTAAACATTTCGATACAATCCCACTCTCTTGATGTTGCTCTCTTTTACTGCATTTGGATAGCAACGATTCAACTGTTACATGTTGCGGTAGTTGAACCCATTCCTCCGCATGACCTATCTTTGCCACAGTAAATAGTTGAAACACACTTGCATGAGTAGGAGTTGTTTGAGCCATGATGTGCCTACTCATTCATGCTTGCTTGTTATGCCTGCTATGCTTAGAGTTATGTCGGGTGTGATTCGTCTCGGATGGACTGGAATGGAGGTGAACATGTCCTACTGTTGAGAGCTAAGTGTGTGAACACGATTTGGTAAAGGTAGCGATGAGAGGCCATGTAGGAGTACATGGTGGGTTGTCTAATTGAAACAGTCCTCAGGAACTGAGTTTTGTGTTTGTGATCCAAGACAATTGCTACCACACATTGGAATGCTTAAGTGCCCCTCTCTACTTATTAATCGCCTCGATCTCTGTCCGGGAGTTGCAACTAGTTTCTGGTGTCTGTAGGTTGTGTTAGTAGTCTACCAAGTGGCACCCGGTACAGGTGGGATGGGGATAGACTAGGCACCATGGCCCGGTGTACCAAGTGGCACCCGAATGGTGGACTTGGGAATCCTACACACATCATTTGGGGCTGTTGTTGATTTGTCACGGCAAATGTCCTAGTGTGAGGACTTCGTCGTGAGGTCAACGCACCTACGTAGTAGCTTCAGAGGGGTTGAGTGGGACAAGAGACGCGAGGTTTTTTACCCAGGTTTGGGCCCTCACGGTGGAGGTAAAAGCCTACATCCTGCTTCATTGATATTGATCATGGTTATGCTCGCAATTACAAGGGTGTTCTTTGGCTACCTCTCTCTCTCTCTCGAGAGCTATTGACTTGTCTGCCTAAACTTGTCCCTCTTGGGGTGTCCTGCCCCTCCTTATATAATTTGGAGGTGCGCGATACATATGGAGTCCTAATAGGATTAGGACTATCTATTACAAGTGGAATCCTAGTCTTGCTTCCTTTGTAAGGGAATATTTCTTATGCCTTTCCTCTTAAGCCGGGCTACCATAACATGAGCTGGCCTACTGGGCCTTGGACCTTGTCATCCATCTGACCCGCCGTTGGGGTCATTAGTGAGTCGCCAGTCTTCGGGCAGGTTACCGATGAAACGCCAAGTCCTAGCCGGGTCATATATTCTTTCGGGTCATACCACAGGGTATATCCCCCACATTAGCCCCCAGTTTAATTTGGATTTAACCATGTTAAACTGATCCTACAAAATAAACACAAGAACAAATTTGACAGGTTGTGCTCCAAATTAAAAGGTTTTCGAAGCCGACACCTTATCATCCTTAAGTTCTTGTCATTTCCTTCTTCTGGAAAGTCTGGGTCAATAGACCAGCTTCATATTTAATTTTCTTGTAGAAAAATATTGTGAAACCATTTGAATCGGCCTCCAATGCTCTGTTTTGACAAATATATTGGTCTTGAAATATTCATCTGATGCTCAGCCAGTTTGAAGATGTAGAGCTTGCCGAGTTATGATTGCCCAAAATTGTCGGGTTATAAAACCTAATGATTCCGGGTCATGATTGCTGACACTGGTTCAATCTTATGGCGACTTGGTACTTGCCTTTGTAATATAGCTTCCAATAATTGAGTCGGCTCTCTAAACCTTTATATGAATATCTTAGAGAAAATAAAGTTTGCAAATTTCTCCAATAATAATATAATACCTGGTTTGCTCAAAACTAAGAATTTGAAGATGTTCCTCCATTATATGTATATCACTTGTAGCCCCAAGTCTTAAGAGGAGAACGTAGTGACGGCTTAAGACTTGTTTTAATATAAATGCTGCAACTTCGGAGAAATCCCAGTTGTTCATGTAAGTCACCAATCATAAACTGCACATTTTGAACTTCCCATGTGTAGCCCCCAAGTGCCGGGTCATTATGAAATAATGAGCAGGGACTTTGTAGATATGATTATGTCGACTTGAGAAGCAACGTGTAGACCCCAAGGGCCAGCTCAGTGAACTAATACTAAGCTGGGACTTTACATGTATTTCAAAAAATAACACCATATGATGTAGCTCCCAAGTTTCCGGTTACCTTTGATAGGAGAAATTAGTAGCCCCTGAGGGAGTCCTGGATTAGGGGGTCCTCGGGTGCTGGCCCTATTTAATATGGGCCGGACTGATGGGCCGTGAAGATACAAGCATAAGGCTTTTCCCGTGTCCGGATAGAACTCCTGTGTGCGTGGACGGCAAGATTGGTGTCCGGATATGTTATTTCCTTCCCCCACAAACCGACTTTGTACAACCCTAGACCCCTCCGGTGTGTATATAAACCGGAGGGTTTAGTCCATAGAGTCTATTAGAATTCTCACAGGCTAGACAACTAGGGTTTAGCCATTACGATCTCGAGGTAGATCAACTCTTGTAACCCCTATACTCATTGAATACAATCAAGTAGGACGTAGGGTTTTACCTCCTTTAAGAGGGCCCGAACCTGGGTAAACATTGTGTTCCCATCGTCCCTTGTTACCATTGATCCTCAGACACACAGTTCGGGACCCCTTACCCGAGATATTCCGGTTTTGACACCGACATTCGTGTTTTCATTGAGAGTTTCATTGTGTTGTCGATAGAAGGATCGATGGCTCGCCTTGTCATCAACAGCGATATCACTTCTGGGAGGAACCTAACTTTGGGACAGGTCCTCCAGCTTGGCGGTTTCACCATGGGCACCCATACGGCCATCAAGCCGATGGCACCCCCCGCGATTGTCAGACATCACCTCTGCATCGATCTCAAACACTTCGAAAAGATGGATCCGGTAGACATCTAATCCTTGAACGAGATGCTAGATCGCATCACCGCCCTTGGAATTTCAACGGACTATGATCAGATTGGGCTTAAACCTGGCCAGAGGGAAATCAGTCTCCCACCGATCACTCACCTGGTGGCGGTCGTCGAGGAACGAGACAAGAACACTTCTTCCCCTAAGTTGAAAACCAGCTATGTTCGGATCTCCGAACCCATTTAACCAGACACTCTTCCTTCTGAGGAGGTCCCACGTCCCCCAAACTCAGGGTCGGACTTAGGGTCCAGGGAGCACTTAGATCTTTCCAGATCCAAACCGGTGACCTCGGAGATTGTACAAGCTCGAAACACAATTTTGGGCCGGGATTCAAGTTTCAGCCCACCCGCCCACCACAAACAATATTCTCCAAGCAATTCAGGCCCTCCAGACATAGATGACCTGATGTATGTACGGCAGCAACCTCAGGAAACTGTCCATCACTTTTCGGCCAGGTTTGTACTTGTTAAAAGCAAGATTAAAGATTGCTGCGACGACGATGCGGTCTCGTTTTTTCATCACAATTGCACAGACGAGGGAACTCGGAATGCCCTCGACCACTGTTGCATACGTAATTTCACGGAGCTATCGCATGTAGTACGGAAGTACTTCACAATAGAAAGCACATGGAAGGCCCAAAAAACCAATTGGAACCCGCTGCCTTTCAGCAGTGCACTGCCTGGGTAAAAAGGGTACACCCTTGCGAGGCATCCGATCATAAGCCCGTCGGCAAGAAAAACAAAACCTTTACGGTCCACAGTTCCATTCTTGACAAACTCCTGGACAAACCCTGTCAGAAACATGCAACACCAAGCATCGAAGCAACTCACAGCCTTCGGTCATGTTGGGTACTCCGGCAGGTGGCTAAAAGCGGCGAGGCTATCCTCACCACCGCTACTCAAGAAAAGTATTCTCCGGAGGATGAAGATCTCAATGTCTTTAGGGTCTTCGAGACCTTCTCTTAAAATAATCGGCGTAAAAGGAAACTCCACGACCTCGCCGAAATTAACCAAGTAGCCGCAATGAGTCCATGGAACGACACGTCAATAACTTTCACCGCCGACGACGAACCAAGGACCCGATCATTCTGAGCACCCGCCGCCTTGGTCTTAAACCCAATTGTGGATGGCTTCCGACTTACCAAAGTGCTCATGGACGGCGGTAGTGGGCTCAACCTCATCTACGAGGACACACTCGACAAAATGCATATTGACAGAGCACGCATCCAGCAAAGCAATACCGCCTTTCGAGGTATCATCCCCAGTCGAGAAGCACGATGTTCGGGGAAAATCAAACTTTATGTAGTATTCGGCACGCCTAACAATTACAGTTCCGAAGAAATGCTCTTCCACGTGGCTCCCTTTAACAGCGGATATCACGCCCTTTTGGGGCGGGACGCCTTTTCATGCTTCCAAGCCATACCCCATTACGGGTACATGAAGCTTAGAATGTCGGGGCCAATGGAATAATCATAGTTACAAGTGATCCAGACAAAGCACTCCGTGCCGAAAACAAAACTGCATCCTTGGCCCTCGAGGCACTGTCTAAAGACCTTGCGGCCGAAGAACTAACCACCCTGCAATCCACGCTGGACAAGGATGATGGGATTCTTGATAAGAGGCCCAAGTCCACCTCTTTCAAACTAGCAGATGAAATAGTTAATTTTCAAGTGCACCCAATGGATCCTAACAAAACAGCGTCCATTGGAGCACAGCTGGATCCGACGGTTGATGCCGCCCTACGAGCGTTCCTGCGTGAAAATTGGGATATCTTTGCCTGGCACCCTTCGGACATGCCCGGGATCCCACGCAGACTGGCCGAACATATCCTCAACATAATCAAGGGGTTCAAACCAGTCAAGCAAATGCTATGGTGATTTTCCGAACCCAAACGACAAGCTATGGGGGAGGAGCTAGCTAAAATACTCGAGGCCGGGTTCATCAGAGAAATCAAACACCCGAACTGGCTAGCCAACTTGGTCATGGTGCCGAAGAAGGATAAATCCTGGCGCCTTTGTGTTGATTTCGAAGGCCTTAATAAGGCTTGCCCCAAAGACCCTTTCTCGTTGCCTGACATTGACCAGATTAACGACGCAACTGCGGGACACGACTCATTGTGTTTCCTCGATGCTTAACCCGGATACCATCAGATTAAGATGAAGGAGTCCGACCAGGCCGCAAAGGCGTTTATTACCCTGTATGGGCCTTTTAGTTCCAACACTATGCCTTTCGGGATTAAAGATGCTGGTGCCACTCACCAACGCATGATTCAAACATGTTTGGAAAAACAAATTGGCAAGACAGCATATGTGGACGACGTTGTCATCAAGACTAAACACGTAGAATCAATGGTGGACGAACTCCGCCTCACATTTGACAACCTCCGAACATATGACATACGGCTTAATCCCGAAAAATGTGTTTTTGACCTGGAAAACTGCTAGGGTTCATTGTCTCCAATAGAGGAATTGAAGCAAACCCAGCCCAAATTTGAGCCATGTCATAATTGGCCATGCCAACATACTTAAAGTAGGTGCAAAAACTAGCAGGGTGCGTGGCAGCTTTGAGCCGCTTCATCTCCAGATTAGGAGAAAAGGCATTACCACTTTATCAACTGCTCTGACGCACTAACTGAGGGAGTCCTGGATTAGGGGTTCCCCGGGCGTCTGGGCTATGTGACATGGGCTGGACTGGTGGGCCGTGAAGATACAAGATAGAAGGCCTTCCCCCGTGTCCAGGTGGGACTCTCCTTTGCATGGATGGCAAGCTTGGCGTTCGGATATATAGTTTCTTTTCTGTGTAAAATGACTCTGTACAATCCTAGGCCCCTCCGGCATCTATATAAATCGGAGGGTTTAGTCCATAGAGGCAATCATAATCATACATGCTAGACATCTAGGGTTTAGCCATTACGATCTCGAGGTAGATCAACTCTTGTAACCCCTATACTCATCAAAGTCAATAAGGATGGAAGTAGGGTATTACCTCCATTAAGAGGGCCTAAACCTGGGTAAACGTCGTGTCCCCTACCTCTTGTTACCTTCAATCCACAAACGCATAGTTTGGGACCCCCTACCCGAGATCGGGCGGTTTAGACACCGACCTTGGTGCTTTCATTGAGAGTTCCTCTGTGACGTCGACAGAAGTTTCGATGGCTCTTTCGATCATCTACGGCGATGCCGTTTCCGGGGAAGCTTTCCTCCCCGGCCAGATTTTAGTATTCGGTGGCTTTGTTCTGCATGCCAACTCGATTGGCCACTTTGAACAGATTGACAGCACGCCCCTGGTCATCAGATTAGTTTTGGAAATTTGAACTATGTCACTGATATCGGAGGAGACTTGATCTTCGAAGGGTTCGCGGCCCCAAGCACTGCTCTGGCCTTAGATCCAGAGCAGACTACCAGGTCCGAAGATGGGAGTTTAGAGCCCGTCGAACACTCTACAATTATAGACCTCGCTGCCATAGATCCGGAGGGGACTGCGTCATCGGCAAGCCCGGAGTCAATCTGGGATCCCCTTGTCATTGAAAGGCCGGACTCGCCGCCGGACACCCGCTCCGAACACTCGAGGTCCACGTCAAGTGAGCATGGCCAAGAGGCTCCTACCCAGCCTAGCTCCATGGACTCTATCTTCCCCGTCCAAACCTCGCTTTTGAATGAGACCCTGCACCTAATCCGATCCTTGCCATTACAAAGGAATCACTTCCGAACTATGCTCAACCCGGAATAGGGGCTGAAAGCGGGGAATTTTACGTCCCACCCACCACCCACTTCATAGCCACTGTCGAGGACTTAACCGACATACTGGACTACGCCTCCAATGACATCGACGCTATGAATGACGATGCCGGAGACGAACAAGGCCAAGACCCGCCGTTTACTGGATGTTGGACGGCCACCTCCACATATGACGTGTATATGGTGGACACACCCAAAGAAGAAGACGGCGACGACAGGAAGGATCCGGTCGAGGATGAGCCTGTCAAGGCACCACCAAAGCGTCGATGTTAGCAGCGCCGTTCAAAATCGTGTCATGAAAAAGACAGCAATACCGACACTGGAGATAATAACACTCCGGAGAATGCCGAAGACCCCAAAGACCCGAACAGGATGATTGGGAGGAGGGGCAAGTTAACCCTGACGATCCGGTTGGGAACTAGGACTCGATGGATAGTAATTATGTACCAATTTCCGAGGATGATGTGAGCCTCGGCGACAAAGACTTCATTGTGCCAGAGGAACCCATCGAGCAAGAGCGCTTCAAGCGCTAGATAATCGCAATAGCGAGAAGCCTCAAAAAGAAGCGGCAATAGCTCCAAGCCGAACAGGATACACTCAACGACAGATGGGCCCAGGTCCTAGCCGCCGAAGAGTATGGCCTTCAGCGCCCAACAAAGAGTTATTCGAAGCATCGGCTACTACCACAATTTGATGACGAGGCCCTCGAGCCAATACCATCAAGACATGACCACGCTGATGAACCAGACCAGCCACCACGTGGACGGGACAGAGCGGCCACTCAGGCTAAGCACCGGCCCGCACCACTCCGCCATAGAGGCAGAGAGACAACAGCCCCATGATACACCTACGACCTACGACAGGACCTGGACAATAGAGGAGGCCAAGCCATATCAATCTATGGATCAAGGGGGCATGCCCCAACGCGAGAAGACAACCATCAGGCCTGGTGCGACAGGCACAACCTCACCCGGGCAGAAAACCTTATACGGACTTCATCCGAACTGCGTCGTGACGTCGCCCGATATAGAGGCGCCACACACCCCTTATGCTTCACCGATGAGGTAATGGAGCACCAGTTCCCAGAAGGGTTTAAACCCGTGAACATTAAATCATACAATGAATGACAGATCCCACGGTATGGATCAAAGATTTTCTTCTCCACATTCACATGGCTCGCGATGACGATCTCCATGCCAACAAGTACCTCCCCCTAAAACTCAAGGGACCAACACGGCACTGGTTAAACAGCCTCCCAGAAACTCTATCGGTAGGTGCGAAGATTTGGAAGATCCCTTTAGAGAAAACTTCCAAGGTACCTATGTTCAGCCTCCAGACACCGATGACCTCAGTCACATAGTCCAGCAACACAGAGAGTCAGCCCGGATACTCTGGACCAGGTTCTTAATTAAAAACAACCAAATTGCTGATTGTCCGAACGTTGAAGCCCTTGCGGCCTTTAAACACAGCGTCCGTGACGAGTGGCTCGCCCGACACCTCGTCCAAGAAAAATCGAAGTCCATGGCAGCTCTTACCACACTCATGACCCGCTTTTGCGTGGGAGAAGATAGCTGGCTAGCTCGTAGAAGCAACAGCACCAGCGAACCCGGCACCTCCGAAGTCAGAGATGGCAACAGTAGGCCATGACGCAACAAACACAAGCATTAAAGCAACAATGAAAATACTAAAGATACGGCGGTTAATGCCTGATTCAGTGGCTCTAAACCGGTCAGTGGAAGAAGCCATTCAAAGGAAACAAAGATGGTCCATCTAGTTTGGACAAATACTTGATCGGCCTTGCCAGATTCATGGCACCCCTGACAAGCCTGCCAATCACTCCAACAGAAATTGTTGGGTCTTTAAACAGGCCGGTAAGCTAAACACCGAACATAAGGGGAAAGGACCGCCCAGCAAGGACAACGATGAAGAGCCTTGCCCACCGAACATAGGGGGATAGTAGAAATTTCCCCTTGAGGTAAAAACGGTGAATATGATCTAAGTTACTCATATCCCCAAGCAGGAGCGCAAGCGCGCACTAAGGGACGTTTACGCCATAGAGTCAGTTGCCCCAAAATTTAACCCATGGTCAGCCTGTCCGATCACTCGATCACAGAGACCATCCGACCAGTATCCGTCATGGAGGTTCGGTAGTATTGGTCCTCGATCCAATTATCGATGGATTCCATCTCATGCGCGTCCTTATGGATGGCGGTAGTAGTCTTAACCTGCTGTATCAAGACACTATCTACAAAATGGGCATCGATCCGTCAAGAATCAAGCCCACTAAAACCACCTTTAAAGGAGTAATACCTGGTGTAGAAAATCGCTGCAAGGGCTCAATAACATTGGAAGTGGTCTTTGGCTCACTGGACAACTTCCGAAGCGAAGATTTGATCTTGACATCGTCCCTTTCCGCAGTGGTTATCATGCACTACTCGGGAAAACCGCCTTCGCCCGCTTCAATGCGGTCCCGCATTATGCTTACTTAAAGCTCAAAATGCCTAGACCCCGCGGTGTTATTACAGTTAATGGAAACATGGAGCGCTCCCTCCGTACTGAGGAGCATACCGCGGCCCTTGCAGCCGAAGTACAGGGTGGCCTTATCGAGCGAATTACTACATCAGCAGGCAAGCCCCCGGACAATGTCAAGCGAGTCCGGTCTACCCTGCAGAATAGTAGTCTGGCTCGTCCAGAGCTAGATTAGCAATTCAGCCTCTGTCAAAGCCCCACCCTAATAGCGGCATACGTACCGCGCGTACATAACTATGCACTAAAGATTCCATGGGGAAGCACTGAGGCATACTAAAAATGAAGTCCACAATACGGCTCGACCCTATCCGGACCCTCATATTCTTCGCTTTTTTCTTCTTATTTTTACCTTTCAGGTTCTTTACAACCCACATCACTTTTCAATGATACCAAGGGCTAGTCCTGGCCATGGGCAGCCTGGCCCGAACGGCCCGGCCCGAAAAAGCCCGACCTGGCCCGGCCCGACGCCGCTCCCGGGCCGGGCTCGGGCCTAGATTTTGAGCCCGAAGGCCCGGCCGGGCCGGGCCAGGGCCCATCGTTTTCGTGTTTTCCTGAAGGATCGGCCGGGACGGCCCGAAGCCCGACGGGCTTTTACGTGTTTGGGCTGGGCTCGGGCCCAGAAAACAGGCCCGACGGCCGGGCCGGGCTCGGGCCTGGGTTTTTTGCGTCGGGCTTGGCTAGGCCCGGCCCGAAGCCCGGCCCAGCCCGAGTTATGGCCAGGTGTACTAAGGGCCCCTTTCCAGGCCCCTTATGTATACTCGATCGTTGATCCTCTCAAAGGATCATACACCAAGGCGAAAATCAGCGTAGACGTGCGGCAGAGTGTCCAAAGGATCTTCAAGATCATCTTTTCCTTTTTAGGACCTGTATACAGCTTTCCCTTGTTCTCGGCATGTAAAATAGCCTTGATGCTCATGACATCTTCTGTAAAAATACTTTTTGACGTACCAATCAGACTATAATGGAAATAGTTTCGCCCAACCTTGTTCGGTATTGGCTTATTTCTTAATATGCCTTCCCCCTTTACGTCAGACTGGCATATACACCTCGACACGACTTAAATCGCCAAGGGCTCTATTCAGACATATATATTTTTGAAAACGGAAAGTACGAACACTCTCAGAATAGACTTTGGCGTCCCTAATACTACATTATATGCACCAGCTCCAAATCATGTCTTTGGTCAACAGTTGGGTTGCCCGGCTCCTTTGTTTACTACCTTACGTTCCGCTTGTTCGGCTAAGGTAGTAAAGGGAGAACTACTGCAATTGTGTTTCTAGTTTGCCCGGTCAAGCACCTCAGTAGAGAAAGTCGAAAACTGACTGACATGATGTGGCGAGAGTTGGTCAGCAATTTGGCGATTTACTAAATCTCTAGCGATTTCTTCCGTATTACACTAAGGACTGACTATCTTCTAGTCACGCGTGTAAGGCATCCAAGTTCGGATAGCCGCATACGCACCAGGGGCTATCTTACAGTCCCATTGTCAAACTCCTATGGCTAAGTGAGAGTGATAAAGCCGCATAGTCCGATTGCCTGGTTCGCCGCACTGATACCTCCTTTATGGACCAAGACGTTGGGGTCAAATGTGGTCATGTGCTATTCCGAACACCCCCGTAGTATCTACGTGGGGGCTGAAGTCGACGACTAGCAAACTCTCAGGGATGAAAATGCCCGCACAGGAGGAAAAATAATTTAAGATAAAGGGCATAAATATATTACAAAGCCTTGATTTATAATACAACATCTGGGCAGTTTGGATACATTCACTCGAATATAATGTCCTTCGAGCATTGACCTTCTATCAAACGGGCACCCTCTAGGACGTCTTCAAAATAGCGCTCCGGCTTGCGGTGGTCCTTGCCTCCGGGCGGACCCTCAACTGCCACGACGGCAACCTTCATCTTCGCCCTGTGCATCTTGACACGGGCAAAGGCCATCCGCGCACCTTCTATGCATGCCGAGCGCTTCACAACCTCAACTCAGGGCAAGGCGTCACTGAGCCGCTTGACCAGGCCGAAGTAGCTGCTAGGAATTGGTCCAGTTGGCCATAGCCGGACTATGATATCCTTCATGGCCAAACCAGACATCCTACGCAGCTCTGCCAGCTGCATCATCTGGTTGTTTAGCAGTGCTGGCCGCTCCGGCACCAGGTACTGCGACCAGAAGAGCTTCTCCGTCGTGTTCCCTTCTTGGGCCTGGAAATGCTGTGCGGCGTCGGCAGCACTCCGTGGGAGATCCGCAAAGGCGTCTGGAGCACTCAATAGTCGATTTAGCAAAACATATCTCCGACCGCCAAATATACTGTGTAAAAGAAAAGGATTACCATCCGCTATTTGTTCGGCTTGCTTGATCTCCTGGCGACCCGCCCGGGACTAGGTCCGCGCCTCCTTGGCATCTTGGAGAGCCTTGGCAAGTTCGGTTGCCTGGGCCTTATTCTGCCCCTCTAAGGACTCGCACTAGTCGGCGGCGTCCTTGAGCTCTTGCTCCACCTCGGTCACCCTCTCCTCATACTGGCGACGGGCGACCTGTTCGGCCTTTAAATCCGCAGCCGCTTTTTCTGCGGCCGCTTTGCTCACCTTCGCCTCCTCCTTGGCTTCGACAAGGGCACTCTTGAGGGCCTCGACCTCGGTCGTGCTGCCTACAGTCATACACGTAGCAGTACATGAGCTTACACTCTGAGTTTGCATTACAATTCAGGCTTGTAAGGGATCTTTTAAAAAGTATACCTTGCGCCTCATCAAACCGCTTGTTAACACGGTCAATCTCATCATCTGCCAGCTTCAGCTTCCACTTGAGTTCGAAAACTTCAGTGGCCTAGGAGGAAGCCGCTAACAGTGAAGCCTGTTTATCAAAATAGATAAGTATGTTATCTCCGGTGAATATTTGATCCTTTATCCGGCCTCTTTTTCAAAAAGCCAAACAGAGTCTCAGGGGCTACTTGTCTATACACAGGCATATTTTTTGCACATGCAAAAGCTGCTAAGTATATTACACCACATACCTCAAATCCTGTTAACAGGATAGTGAAAGCTTCGTTCAGCCCGCTTTTGGCGGACTAAACCTTGTCAACCACCATACCCATCAAGGTACGGTGCTCCTCCAAGACGGAAGCGCTTCGAAGTGCTTCCCTCAAAGTTTCCTGCGCCTACGGATTGATGGAGGATGTCGGCAGAGTCGGCACTCCCCCCTCCTTCAAAGGGGGCTGATCGCTTGATTCCGGAGCCGTGTGGGTCTCCGGAATGGTACTCGGCTGGGGACCGGACTGATCCGGGCCTCCGTCATCAGTTTCCATGGGGTATGTGCCCCCCATGTTCTTGGCAGCCGAGGCATTACCCTCTGGCGCCATTTCAGCGGCCTTCCGCACCTCTCCCGGGACCGAAGAGGTCCGTTGGGATAACACCTCGGTGTCATCCGTGGCATGTGTCGGGAAGGCTCGCAGAGGCGTCTCGCTCTCCATCATCTCCGGCGCCAAAGAGTTCCCCAAAGACGATGATTGTTGGGGGAGATGACGGACCGGACTGAAATACATAGTATCTTTGAATACTTACGATTCGGCCAGGGGCTTTGCCCTGGGGGGCCACTGGGGGTTGGCTTCGGCATCCGAGTCCGAGCCATCCGATAGGGATATCTTCCCCCTTTTGGACGCCTCAGCCTCTAGGTCGGCGGAGGCCGCCCTCTTCTTCTTCTTCTCCTTGAGGGGAGAATTGCTCTCTTCCTCCTCCTCCTCTTCGTCTTCATCTCCCTCGTGGGATGAGAGAGCTTTAGTATCTCCGGACACCGCATCCGAAGTTCCTTTACATCGGAGGCCACTTTTGGCCTCCTTTCCCTTCTTCTTGGCCTTCTTCTCTGGCGCCTCGTACGGCGCCGGGACCAGCATCCTCGTTAGCAGAGGAATGGTTGGTCTTTGGGTAGCGTAGCCGGACATCGGATCCACTCTGTGTTCTTTTTCCAGCCCTAAGGGAAGAATGGAATGGTCAGCATACCCCTTGTGGTTACGAATTGAAGTTATGTTCTGAAATCATAAAACTTACTAGTGTCCGGATGAGCGCAGTCGAGACCGATGTCTTTGGTCGTCTCTGGCCACGACTTCTAGGCCTTGAAAAGCAGCTTCCAGATATCTTCGTGCGTCGTGCCGAAGAATCGCTGCAGGGTCCGAGGGCCAGCCGGATTGAACTCCCACATGTGGAGAGGCCGGCACAGGCAGAGGAGAATCTGGCGAAAAACCATCACCTGGATCACATCAGCAAGAGTGGTGTTCTTCTCTATCATATTCTTGATGCGCTTCTATAGCATCATCACCTCGTCAGACGACGCCCAATCTAGGCCCTTGTTAATCCACGATGCAAGCCGCATTGGAGGCCCAGATTTAAACTCGGGAGTGGCGGCCCATGTGGTGTCGCGAGGTTCCGTGATATAGAACCACTCATGTTGCCACCCCTTCATGGTCTCCACCAAGGCCCCCTTGGGCCAGGTGACGTTAGGGAGCTTGCTCACCATGGCGTCACCGCAGTCTGCATGTTGCCCGTCGACCACTTTTGGCTTCACATTGAATACCTTAAGCCATAGGCCGAAGTGGGGGAATGCGGAGGACCGCCTCACACACAACAATGAACGCCGAAACATGGAGAAAGGAATTTGGAGCTAGATCGTGGAAATATAGCCCATAATAGAACATGAGGCCACAAACAAAAGGATGGAGGGGAAACCCTAGTCCGTGGAGAAAGTGGGGGATAAACACCACCCTCTCATTGGGCTTCGGAGTAGGGATGATCTGCTTTTTGGCAGGAAGCTGATGCGCGATGTTCATGGCCAAGTACCCCGCTTCCCGGAGTTCCTTGACGTTCCTCTCCGTTTCAGAGGAAGCCATCCACTTGCCCTGCGAGCCGGATCCGGCCATGGCTGGGAGTGTGTCACGCCCAAGATGTGACCCTATCCTAAAGGAACTCGAAGGTCCCACCAAGGATAGAAGCGCATCTTGAAGACGCTTTTGCAAGGTGGATATCATTACACAACATTACATAATAGTGGGGATACATCCAATACATACAAAGCCACATGAATACAACAATACATCAAGTACAAGATCAACAACCGACTACGGATGGAACATAAACAGAAACTCAAATAATATCCACCCTGCTAGCCCAGGCTGCCGACCTGGAACCTATCCCCTGAATGAAGAAGCAGAAGAAGAACATCAAAACAAGTAAACATCGCTCTCGCGTCATGATCATCGCAATACCTATACCTGCAACTGTTGTTGTAGTAATCTGTGAGCCACGAGGACTCAGCAATCCCATTACCATGGGTATCAAGACTAGCAAAGCTTAAGGGGTAAGGAAGGGGTAAAGTGGTGAGGTTGCAGCAGCGACTAAGCATGATATGGTGGCTAACATACGCAAGTGAGAGCGAGAAGAGAAGCAAACGGAGCGGTCGTGAAGCTAGCAATGATCAAGAAGTGATCCTGAACTCCTACTTACGTCAAACATAACCCAAGAACCGTGTTCTCCTCTCAATCAACCCCGAAAAGAGACACTCACAGTTACGCACACAGTTGGTGTATTTTAGAAGAGTTTACTTCAAGTTTACTACAACCAGATATTAACAAATTCCCATCTGCCACATAACCGCGGGCACAACTTTCGAAAGTTCAAACCCTGCAGGGGTGTCCCAACTTAGCCCATGATAAGCTCTCGCGATCAACGATGGATATTCCTTCTCCCGGGAAGACCCGATTAGTCTCGGAATCTCGTTTACAAGACATTTCGACAATGGTAAAACAAGACCAGCAAGATCGCCCGATGTGTCTACAATCCCGATAGGAGTCGCGCGTACCTCGTTCTCAGGACACACCGGATAAGCTAAGCGTACAGGTACCGACGTAACCCGAGTTGCTAAGGGATGGTCCCGACGGTGTTTAGTTTGGACCAACGCTTAGACAAGCAATCGCCTGTGGGGGTAAAATAAGATGACCCTCGGGATGCGCGACTCCCAAGGGAAAAAGGCTAGGTGATGCAAATGTAAAACCAAGGTTGGGCCTTGCTGGAGGAGTCTTATTCAATGCGACCTGTCAAGGGGGTCCCATAAATCACCCAACCGCGTTAGGGACGCAAAATCCGGGAACATAATACTGATATGACGGAAACTAGGGCGGCAAGAGTGGAACAAAACACCAGGCATAAGGCCGAGCCTTCCACCCTTTACCAAGTATATAGATGCATTAATTAAATAAGAGATATTGTGATATCCCAACATAAACATAATCCAACATGGAGAAATCTTCATCTTCACCTGCAACTAGCAACGCTATAAGAGGGGCTGAGCAAAAGTGGTAACATAGCCAAACAACGGTTTGTTAGGAAGGGTGACAAAGGTTAGAGGTTCATGGCAATTTGGGAGGCTTGATAAGCAAGTGGTAGGTAACGCAGCAAAGCGATAGAACGAAGCAACTAGCATAGCAATGGTAGTAGTGAGATCCAAGGTGACGGTCATCTTGCCTGAAATCCCGCTAGGAAGAAGAACGAGTCCATGAAGAAGATGAAGCCACGAAGACGAACCAAGCGTAGGCGAACGAATCCTCACGATCGCAACGAAACAGGAACTAACGAGAAGGAGCACAACCGGAAAGAAACAAACAACATGGTAAACACACAAGCATAAACATGGCATGATGCACAAACAAGTATGATGCATGTCCGGTTTAATGAGGCATGGCATGGCAAAGTGCAACAAACAATGCTACAAGTTAAGTGGAACTCAATATGCAACGAGTTGCATATTGACAAAACACCACATTGACATATTTAGTTTAATATCATTTATGTACCCAACAATATTAAATGTTATTAACCATGGAAAGGGGTGAAGCATAAGTAAACTAACTATTTAGGCAAGTTTAAATGAGGCTGGAAATAAGAAACAACAATACCGGAAAATCCCCATGTGCATATTTTAGATTTGGACTGTTCTGCTTTAAATCATATTTTAATGTTTTTAAACAGGAAAATAAAGTCCACCATGTTAAACTAGGCATTTTTCCACCGCATTTACATATAAAGTTTATTTAAAACCGAGCCACGGTTATTTAGTTATGAAATAACACATTTTAGCATGACATTTGAGCAAATTTAAACAAACAACACTTTTAACATTTTAAACATGGATGAAAGTGGCATATTATTAATCTACACAAAATTCTAAGCATTTTACATGTTTAAAACATTTTAATCCGATGCACGGTTTGAGAGATATTAAATGCATGAACATGAGGAGCGGTCAACACGGACGGCGGTCGACGTTCTTGTACGAAGCAGGGGATCGACGGCTGGCGATGCGGTTGGCTGCTACCTCTAGATCGGAGCGAGGACCGAGGTCAACGCGCGCGATGCAGAGGCCGGGTGTCGCGAGGATGAAGCAGGGCGTGACGCGGAGCATGCACGAGCGACGGGGATGGGGACTTGACGGACGAATTCGGCGCGGAGGCGTCGGAGATTGCCGGATGCGGGCCAGCTCGGGTCGGGGAGGCGAGGAAGCAGGGCCAACCGGAAGGAGTGACGGCGCTTGATGCTGGTTCGGTCGATGAACGGCAGCGGGGACGAAGCAGAGGAGGCAACGGGGTCGAGCTCGGGACTTGCTGCGAGGACGAGGGCGAGGACGGCTCCTGGCGTCAATGGCGGGCTCCCTGCTAAAAGAAAGAGATAGGAAGGGAGGTGAGAGATAGAGAGAAACGGGAGGAGCACGGGAAGATGAAGAAGGGGGCATCAGAGCTCATCTCCTACGAAGCTTGCCGGCGGTAAAGTGGCACAAGATGAAGGGGATCAGTGAAGTGGCGCAAGAGGAGGAGCTCGGGGCTGCTCGGGCGCTACGCTACTTCTTGGTTGGCCGATGGAGGCGACAGGAGGAGGATTTGGTGGTGGCTAGTGGAGCTGGATCTCGGTGGGGATTGGCCGGCTAGGGAAAACGAGGAAGGAGGGAGGCGCAGGTTGGTGGATCGGGAGGGATCCCGATGGAGAGAGTGGCGGCTGGTGGATGGGTAGGCGGGTGAGATCCCGAGGAAGGAGGAGGGAATGGACAGGGGTGGCGGCGGCTAGGAGGAATTTTAGGGAGTTGGTCTAGGGTTTGTCGAAATAGACATGTGGGTGGACGATATATAGAAAATGGGAAGAGTTTGCACCTTCGGGTCGAAACCCGACGGACAAGAATAAATAGGCTAGGGAGTTCAATAAAGAAAACAGAGATATTTAATAGATGTTAGGGGATGATTTGAATGCAACGGTGATGACTGAGCGGTTCGGGTTCGGAGCAGGTTTCGGGCGCGCACGCGAGGGGTCTGAGAGAGGTCAACGAGGACAAGGCCCTGACAAAGTGACAACGGAGGCAAAGAGAGAAAGGGCAACTACGAACGGCTACGAGTTTTATGAAAACATGCAGATGCAATGCCCATGATGCTATGAGATGAGATGCATGACATGAACACAATGCAAAACAACAGACAAAACCCAACCACGAAGGAAATAACATATCACATCTCCGGAAAAGGCAAGAGTTGGAGTTACTAATATGGAAAGTTGTATCTGGGGCGTTACAACACTCCACCACTACGAGAGGATCTCGTCCCGAGATCTAGGATGGCACCGGAGAGAAAACGGAAGAGGAAGAGATAAAACAAAGTTGCTTCTTGACAAAAGAGTGAAACCACGAACCTTGAGAGGTTAAACAATTTAAAAGAAAGAGTACAACAGAGATGAACGAGATTGCAAACAATCCTTAGAAAAGTGGAACAAGGAACATTACAAGAACTTGAAGGTTGCAAAGACATGAATCAAGAGTTTAATGGACAAGATAGAATTCGAAACCACTCTGGTTAAAACAAGATGAGAGAGGAAGAATGATATAATTTGGGCAGCACTCCGACTGAAAAGGGATGCAAGACTTGACAAAATGGGAAGAACTTGAAAAGAGGACACGACACTCCGGTTAAATGGATAAGCCAGAAAAAGAACATGATCTTTACAAAATGAGATGATGGGTCGAAGAGAGTAACATCACAATGCCTCCGGAAGAAAGAATAGAAGATAGATCATTGGATTAAAAGAATGGAGAAGAAAATGCCAACTTCTGCCACAAATTATCTTGGAAAGCACCCTTCCAAGAAGGTTAGGACGGAGTTGTTGGAAACCAACAACGAAAGGATAAGCTTGTAGTGGGCTTATGGAAAACATCTCAAGACTATGATGTGACAACCGACCACTAATGGAAACCATTGATTTGATTGAGAGCACCGAAGAGATGAAAAACTTCTTCACCGAGATGAGAAGGAGAAAATTGGATCATTGATAAGCACCACAAATAGCTACATTCCTTAGGGAAGGCTGTAGGTGAAATATAACCCAATATAACTACAACAAAAAGATTGATTGGTTGAAAAGATCTCTTGAACGAAGAGAAATGATGGATTTAAAATACTTCATTCTTGACAACACATGAATCATGAAACGCGAAGGGAATTGTCAAGAGTGACATAACACCACCTCAAAAGATAAGGTAGGTAGAATTGCACTTTGGAATGCAAGATGAAGATTACTTGAACTCCTCAAAACAAAACATGTGTTGAGCATCATGTTTCTTTTTAGAGTATAGCTTGGCGGGTCATAACTTCAAGAGAAATCTTGAAGAACAAATCGAGAATGAAAGGAATCCTTGACGAACCATCATGTAGAGCCTCCATGAAGAACTCCGGTAATAGAAGGATGATGAAAAGAAAGAGAAGTTGAAAACACAAGATGAAGCCTTGCAATGATTTAGATGGAGCTTCGCGATTATATAACCGAGAGAACTTGGAACTCCGGAAATAAAAGATGAACATCTTAGAACCGATCATTTATTCCTCATGAACAAACTCTGAAGGAAAGGATTAATCACTTGGATGAAACAAGAATAAGAATTATGTTATGCGTGTCCTTCACCAATTTAAATTGATGACAAGCAACGAATTTGGCATACTACTTATTCTTCTTGAGGGAAGGATAGAGAAAGCGCAAACTTGAAGAAGTCTTCGACGAATCGCCGAGAGGATTGGAAAGGACGAATGAAATGATACGGTAATATAGGAAGAGGAATCTTGAACGAACCACCGTAAAAATTGAAAATGGAAGTAGCAAAGTCACAATTCACCGGGAAGAATTGGAAAACGAATGAAGATACTTGAGGGGATTTAGATACAAGAGAGTGAAGAGATCATGAACTGATTAGAGGATATTTGAACGATTCACCGGTAAGATTTGGAGAACGATAGCTACACGCTGAGAACGAAGAATTATGACGTGATGGCCTTCGGAGGAAAGAAATGGAAACAACTCATGAAATGCTCCGGATGGTAAGAAAAGAGTTCTCACAATCGAAAACAATTATGAGAGGATGGCATCAAGCTTGAACTACGCCTCTTTGGAAGAACGGGTAAGGATTTAAAAGGAACTCTTCTCTGGTCTTCAAAATCCGAGAATGACGACGAGAAACACCACCATGAATTGTTGAGATACTCCGGAGAATGAAAATTAGAAAGGTTGAACCAATGACGAAAGAATTTGAAAGATCTTGGACAAAGGCATATGACTGATGAAATTCATTCTTACGTCAAACTTTGAAATGAATTTGAGAATAGTTCCAGGAAAATTAGAAGAGTCAGGTAAGATCCTGGGAAAAGACCTGTGGGTTAGGGCCCACTCAAAAGAAACATCGTTGAAGGATTGCTTGAAATAAGGATTGCATCGGTAGAATTAAATGGCTTGAATGAGATAAGAACCTCAAAATAACTTGAACGGATCTAGAATGAAAAGACGAGCCTTCTGAGATATCTTCAACACTCCAAAACAAATGAATAGCGAGCAGTGAATGATTAAGAGGTGCATCGGCAAGAGAAAGCATTTGCAACAAGGAAAAGAATATGATCAACACTGAAAACTTGAGTTAAATCCACCGGAAAAGAATACGAGAATGAAGAATGATGAACTTGGAGCTGTTGAGCATCTTCATGAGGGATCACTGGATCAGAACATTGATTGAAAAGAGTGAAGAGACTTCACATGAATAAATGGATACTTGATTAAAATATATAAGTCCTTGCAGAAAAGGGTAGGAGGGCGGGAAAACAAAGACAACTTGGGACGGATGAAACAAACACCGTTGAGTAAACATAGAATTGATCTTGCAAATGTTGAAATGATCGGATCCATTTGAAGAGAAGCACGCCAGTTGGGAAAAGAATTAACATGACGACCTCGATGATCAAGAAGGATTAGTATTCACATAGCAATATGAGAACACCGTTTAGGGAAGGTATGGAATCACCACTTGGCATTGAAGCAACTCGAATACCATAAAACAAAACAAAACAAAACAGAGGATTTGGCTTGCAGAATAAGCCGGAACAAATACATATGATAGAGATTTACCCAATCCCATATCATGCATTTGTCGGAAAGATATTCTAGGAGCTACTTGAATTCCCACCTATAAACTCCTGAAACTTTATGGTTATGCAAACAGGTGTTGGGGATACAGGGGACACAAAATATATCACCCAAACTAACAATACCTAGATCCAGCTGTATCCATCCTTCAACACATAACCAAGAAAACTCCGGAAATCGTGTACCTCAACCTTCAAAAGCATCCGTTATAATGAGCTATGGCAATACTCCGAACTCCCAAAGATCGGTGTGCCGAGGTTATCTCACCAACAACTGCATAAAAGAGATTTTCGATGTCGGCAAGACTCAGGTATTGAAGAACTGCAACGATAAAATTGTGACGACAACACCTCGGAGCTCAACTCCCCGGGACACTGCCACAACCCCTAAATATCAGGAGGCACCTAGAACAATGTTCTCGTCACAAGACTATCAAAATGATCCCAAGATACCCGCGTGATCCTAATTTTTTTTTGTGAAATTTGAGGAGAGGAAAGACAAAACATCTATGTCAGGAGGCCTCACCAGAGCGACGAAGGGACTGAGGAGTAAAAAGAATCCTACTCTCCGATATATATAATCCTAAGACTCAAAATAGTTTTCTTCTAGACTCAACAACGGCCAACAAACAAGGGGGCTCCTATGGTCGGTCGAGGCTTTGATACCAACTTGTCACGCCCAAGATGCGACCCTATCCTAAAGGAACTCGAAGGTCCCACCAAGGATAGAAGCGCATCTTGAAGACGCTTTTGCAAGGTGGATATCATTACATCAACATTACATAATAGTGGGGATACATCCAATACATACAAAGCCACATGAATACAACAATACATCAAGTACAAGATCAACATCCGACTACGGATGGAACATAAACAGAAACTCAAACAATATCCACCTCGCTAGCCCAGGCTGCCGACCGAACCTATCCCCTAAATGAAGAAGCGAAGAAGAACTCCAAAACAAGTAAACATCGCTCTTGGCCATGATCATCGCAATACCTGTACCTGCAATCGTTGTTGTAGTAATCAGAGCCACGAGGACTCAGCAATCCCATTACCATGGGTATCAAGACTAGCAAAGCTTAAGGGGTAAGGAAGGCGTAAAGTGGTGAGGTTGCAGCAGCGACTAAGCATGATATGGTGGCTAACATACGCAAGTGAGAGCGAGAATAAAAGCAAACGGAACGGTCGTGAACCTAGCAATGATCAAGAAGTGATCCTGAACTCCTACTTACATCAAACATAACCCAAGAACCGTGTTCTCCTCTCAATCAACCCCGAAAAGAGACACTCACGGTTACGCACACGGTTGGTGTATTTTAGAAGAGTTTACTTCAAGTTTACTACAACCGGATATTAACAAATTCACATCTGCCACATAACCGCGGGCACGGCTTTCGAAAGTTCAAACCCTGCAGGGGTGTCCCAACTTAGCCCATGATAAGCTCTCGCGATCAACGAAGGATATTCCTTCTCCCGGGAAGACCCAATCAGTCTCGGAATCCCGTTTACAAGACATTTCGACAATGGTAAAACAAGACCAGCAAGACTGCCCGATGTGTCGACAATCCCGATAGGAGTCGCACGTACCTCGTTCTCAGGACACATCGGATAAGCTAAGCGTACAGGTACCAACGTAACCCAAGTTGCCAAGGGATGGTCCCGCACGGTGCTCTAGTTTGGACCAACGCTTAGACAAGCACTCGCCTGGGGGGGGGGGGTAAAATAAGATGACCCTCGGGATGCGCGACTCCCAAGGGAAAAAAAGTCTAGGTGATGCAAATGTAAAACCAAGGTTGGGCCTTGCTGGAGGAGTCCTATTCAAAGTGAACTGTCAAGGGGGTCCCATAAATCACCCAACTGCGTTAGGGACGCAAAATCCGGGAACATAATACCGATATGACGGAAACTAGGGCGGCAAGAGTGGAACAAAACACCAGGCATAAGGCCGAGCCTTCCACCCTTTACCAAGTATATAGATGCATTAATTAAATAAGAGATATTGTGATATCCCAACATAAACATAATCCAACATGAAGAAATCTTCATCTTCACCTGCAACTAGCAACGCTATAAGAGGGGCTGAGCAAAAGCGGTAACATAGCCAAACAACGGTTTGCTAGGAAGGGTGACAAAGGTTAGAGGTTCATGGCAATTTGGGAGTCTTGATAAGCAAGTGGTAGGTAACGCAGCAATGCGATAGAGCGAAGCAACTAGCATAGCAATGATAGTAGTGAGATCCAAGGTGACGGTCATCTTGCCTGAAATCCCACTAGGAAGAAGAACGAGTCCATGAATAAGATGAATCCACGAAGACGAACCAAGCGTAGGTGAAAGAATCCTCACGATCGCAACGAAACAGGAACTAACGAGAAGGAGCACAACCGGAAAGAAACAAACAACATGGTAAACACACAAGCATAAACATGGCATGATGCACAAACAAGTATGATGCGTGTCCGGTTTAATGAGGCATGGCATGACAAAGTGCAACAAACAATGCTACAAGTTAAGTGGACTCAATATGCAACGAGTTGCATATTGACAAAACACCACATTGACATATTTAGTTTAATCTCGTTTATGTACCCAACAATATTAAATGTTATTAACCATGGCAAGGGGTGAAGCATAAGTAAACTAATTATTTAGGCAAGTTTAAATGAGGCCGGAAATAAGAAACAACAATTCCGGAAAATCCCCATGTGCATATTTTAGATTTGGTACTGTTCTGCTCTAAATCATATTTTAATGTTGTTAAACAGGAAAATAAAGTCCACCATGTTAAACTAGGCATTTTTCCACCGCATTTACATATAAAGTTTATTTAAACCGTGCTACGGTTATTTAGTTATGAAATAAAACATTTTAGCATGACATTTGAGCAAATTTAAACAAACAACACTTTTAACATTTTTAACATGGATGAAAGTGGCATATTATTAATCTACACAAAATTCTAAGCATTTTACATGTTTAAAATTTTTTTCTCCGATGCACGGTTTGAGAGATATTAAATGCATGAACATGAGGGGTAATCTGTAAAACTGCACTCTCTGGATAAATAGATAAATTCACGGACGCTAAAAAAACACGGCATGGGCCGAAACTGGCTGGCCTGATAGGTGGAAAAAACCAGAGGAGGGGCGCTGGGGTGTGGCCTCACCTATGGGCTTCGCCCAGCTGGAGAGGAGGAGGCCCAAGTGGCGCAGATCTGGGCCTCGGGCGATTGGCGCGGTCAATGCGGCAGGGACGAGCGGAAGTAGAGGAGCGGTCAACACGGACGGCGGTCCACGTTCTTGTACGAAGCAGGGGATCGACGGCTGGCAATGCGGTTGGCTGCTACCTCCAGATCGAAGCGAGGACCGGGGTTAACGCGCGCGATGCAGAGGCCGGGCGTCGCGAGGATGAAGCAGGGCGTGACGCGGAGCATGCACGAGCGACGGGGATGGGGACTTGATGGACGAATTCGGCGAGGAGGCGTCGGAGATGGCCGGATCCGGGCCAGCTCGGGTCGGGGAGGCGAGGAAGCAGGGCCAACCGGAAGGAGCGACGGCGCTTGCTGCTGGTTCGGTCGATGAACGGCGGCGGGGACGAAGAAGAGGAGGCGACGGGTCGAGCTCGGGACTTGCTGCGAGGACGAGGGCGAGGACGACTCCTGGCGTCAATGGCGGGCTCCCTGCTAAAAGAAAGAGATAGGAAGGGAGGTGAGAGAGAGAGAAACGGGAGGAGCACAGGAAGATGAAGAAGGGGGCGTCGGAGCTCATCTCCTGCGAAGCTTGCCGGCGGTGAAGTGGCACAAGGCGAAGGGGATCAGTGAAGTGGCGCAATAGGAGGAGCTCGGGGCTGCTTGGGCGCTACGCTGCTTCTTGGGTGGTCGACGGAGGCGACAGGAGGAGAATTTGATGGTGGCTGGTGGAGCTGGATCTCGGTGGGGATTGTCCGGCTAGGGAAAACGAGGAAGGAGGGAGGCGCAGGTTGGTGGATCGGGAGGGATCCCGATGGAGAGAGTGGCGGCTGGTGGATGGGTAGGCGGGTGAGATCCCGAGGAAGGAGGAGGGAATGGATAGGGGTGGCGGCGGCTAGGAGGAATTTTAGGGAGTTGGTCTAGGGTTTGTCCAAATAGACATGTGGGTGGACTATATATAGGAAAGGGGAAGAGTTTGCACCTTCGGATCGAAACCCGACGGACGAGAATAAATAGGCTAGGGAGTTAAATAAAGAAAACAGAGATATTTAATAGATGTTAGGGGATGATTTGAATGCAACGGTGATGACTGAGCGGTTCGGGTTCGGAGCAAATTTCGGGCGCGCACGCGAGGGGTCTGAGAGAGGTCAACGAGGACATGGGCCTGACAAAGTGACAACGGAGGCAAAGAGAGAAAGGGCAACTATGAACGGCTACGAGTTTTATGAAAACATGCAGATGCAATGCGCATGATGCTATGAGATGAGATGCATGACATGAACACAATGCAAAACAACAGAAAAAACCCAACCACGGAGGAAATAACATATCACATCTCCGGAAAAGGCAAGAGTTGGAGTTACTAATATGGAAAGTTGTATCCGGGGAGTTACAGAGTGTTTGGTGGCTGCGGAAAAGATCGAAACTTGGGCGCTGGAGCTCGAGGACGGAAGGGCTGAGGAAGAAGAAGGCGTGGGGTAAAAGGATGGGTCCTTATCCTCTTATAAAGGCAGTGAATATCAAGCGCCCCCTCACAAGCCTTAAAACTCTCCTATTCCCAAGGGGTCATGCGAACGGCACGGTTGGAATACCCAAACCTGTATTGATAATGTAGAAGTGCATGCTCTAGACAATGCAACCAAAAGACCGATCTGATGGAAGAGACTAGGCAGCACATTATACGTCAACACTCCCCCTCACGTGTGGCTCCCTCGGGCCTAAACATGGACCAAAAGTGGGCTGCAATTTAATTGCGCCAGACCGTTCTTGAACTCAAGACCTCTTGGCTCTGATACCATGTAGAAGTGCAGGCTCTAGCCAATGCAACCAAAAGACCGATCTCATGGAAGAGACTAGGCAGCGCATTATACGTCAACAGATAAGAATCCCGCAATAAGGGGACACGATCTCCGCTTTGACAAGACAGGTCAATGGCGGTTGTGCCTCGAAACACGAAGCGGGAGGCCAAAAAATGGTTCAAAATAATAATAAGGACAGACGTAAAGTCTCGCCGAAAAAGCTGTCAGTGGACATGACTTACTTTGTTTAAGTATTTTGCCCTGGTGGTTGGGGGTTGTAACTATTATACAGAACATGATATAGTTCTCTTGTTCAAACTACTTTGAAGTATTTGGAGGAGAAACCCGCATTGCAATGCCGAACACAATCTGCACGTCGGACACATCGTCATTGAAGCCTGGTTCAGGGGCTACTGAGGGAGTCCTGGATTAGGGGGTCCCCGGGCGTCCGGGCTATGTGACATGGGCCGGACTGGTGGGCCGTGAAGATACAAGATAGAAGGCCTTCCCCCGTGTACGGGTGGGACTCCTTTGCGTGGATGGCAAGCTTGGCGTTCGGATGTATAGTTTCCTTTCTCCGTAAACCGACTTTGTACAACCCTAGGGCCCTCCGATGTCTATATAAACTGGAGGGTTTAGTCTGAAGAGGCAATAATAATCATACAGGCTAGACATCTAGGATTTAGCCATTACGATATCGAGGTAGATCGACTCTTGTAACCCATATACTCATCAAAGTCAATCAAGCAGGAAGTAGGGTATTACCTCCATTAAGAGGGACCGAACCTAGGTAAACATCTTGTCCCCTGCCTCCTGTTACCTTTGATCCTCAGACGCACAGTTCGGGACCCCCTACCCGAGATCGGCCGGTTTTATCACCGACACCGACCACTTAGAATGGACGGGTGCGGCTGTAGACGGATTAGAAGAAATAAAAACCTTATTAGCAGGCAACCCAATCCTAGCCTCCCCAAGTGTTGGCGAGTGCTACGTCTTGAGCTTGCCTTGGTTTTCCCCAAAGAGGAGAGGATGATGCAGCAGAGTAGCGTAAGTATTTCCCTCAGTTTTTGAGAACCAAGGTATCAATCCAGTAGGAGGCCACACGCGAGTCCCTCGTACCTACACAAAGCAAATAGCTCCTCGCAACCAACGCGAATAGGGGTTGTCAATCCCTTCACGGTCATTTACGAGAGTGAGATCTGATAGAGATGATAGATAATATTTTTGGTATAAAGATGCAAAGTAAAATAAAAGGCAAAGTAAAGAGCAAAGCAATCATAAAGCGTAGGAAGATTAATATGATGAAAATAGACCCGGGGGCCATAGATTTCACTAGTGGCTTCTCTCAAGAGCATACGTATTTTACGGTGGGTGAACGAAATACTGTTGAGCAATTGCCAGAATTGAGCATATTTTGATAGTACCTAGGTATGATCATGTATATAGGCATCACGTCCGAGACAAGTAAACCGACTCCTGCCTGCATCTACTACTATTACTCCACTCATCGACCGCTATCCAGCATGCATCTAGAGCATTAAGTTAATGAAAACAGAGTAACGTCTTAAGCAAGATGACATGATGTAGAGGAATAAATTCATGCAGTATGATAAATACCCCATCTTGTTATCCTCGATGGCAACAATACAATACGTGCCTTGCTTCCCCTACTGTCACTGGGAAAGGACACCGCAAGATTGAACCCAAAGCTAAACACTTCTCCCATTGCAAGAACTACCAATCTAGTTGGCCAAACCAAACGGATAATTCGAAGAGACTTGTAAAGATAACTCAATCATACATAAAAGAATTCAGAAAAGATTCAAATATTGCTCATAGATAATCTTGATCATAAACCCACAATTCATCGGTCTCAACAAACACATCGCAAAAACAAGATTACATCGAATAGATCTCCATGAGAGAGGGGGAGAATATTGTATTGAGATCCAAAAAGAGAGAAGAAGCCATCTAACTACTAACTATGGACCCGAAGATCTGAGGTAAACTACTCACACTTCATCGGAGAGCCTATGATGATGATGTAGAAGCCCTCCGTGGCGGAATCCCCTTCCGGCGGAGCTCCGGAACAGGCCCCAAGATGGGATCTCGTGGATATAGGAAGTTGCGGCTGTGGAATTAGGTTTTTGGCTCCGTATCTGATCTGACGGGGGTACGTAGCTATATATAGGAGGAAGAAGTACGATGGTGGAGCCTCGAGGGGCCCACGAGGTAGGGGGCGCGCCCTAGGGGGCGCCCTCCACCCTCGTGGCTGCCTCGGAGCTTTCTTGACGGAGGGTCCAAGTCTCCCGGGTCTTATCCGATGAGAAAATCACATTCCCGAAGATTTCATTCCGTTTGGACTCCATTTGATATTCCGTTTCTTCGAAACACTGAAATAGGCAAAAAACAGGAATTCTAGGCCGGGCCTCCGGTTAATAGGTTAGTCCCAAAAGTAATACAAAAGTGGAAAATAAAGCCCAATGTAGTCTAAAACAATAGATAATATAGCATGGAGCAATCAAAAATTATAGTTACGTTGGAGACGTATCACGCATCCCCAAGCTTAATTCCTGCTCGTCCTCGAGTAGGTAAATGATAAAAAGAGAATTTTTGATGCGGAGTGCTACTTGGCATAATTTCAATGTAATTCTTCCTAATTGTGGTATGAATATTCAGATACGAAAGATTCAAGACAAAAGTTCATATTGACATAAAAATAATAATACTTCAAGCATACTAACAAAGCAATCATGTCTTCTCAAAATAACATGGCCAAAGAAAGTTATCCCTACAAAATCATATAGTCTGGCTATGCTCTATCTTCACCACACAAAGTATTTAAATCATGCACAACCCCGATGACAAGCCAAGCAATTGTTTCATACTTTTGACATTTTCAAAACTTTTTCAATCTTCGCGTAATACATGAGCGTGAGCCATGGATATAGCACTATATGTGGAATAGAATGTTGGTTGTGGAGAAGGCAAAAAGAGGGAAGATAGTCTCACATCAACTAGGCGTATCAACGGGCTATGGAGATGCCCTTCAATAGATATCAATGTGAGTGAGTAGGGATTGCCATGCAACGGATGCACTAGAGCTATAAGTATATGAAAGCTCAACAAAAGAAACTAAGTGGGTGTGCATCCAACTCGCTTGCTCATGAAGACCTAGGGCAATTTGAGGAAGCCCATCATTGGAATATACAAGCCAAGTTCTATAATGAAAAATTCCCACTAGTATGTGAAAGTGACAAAACGAGGGACTCTCTATCATGAAGATCATGGTGCTACTTTGAAGCACAAGTGTGGTAAAAGGATAGTAACATTGTCCCTTCTCTCTTTTTCTCTCATTTTTTATTTTTTTGTTGGGCCTTTTCCTTTTTTATGGCCTCTTTTACTTTTTTTTTATTTTTCGTCCGGAGTCCCATCCCGACTTATGGGGGAATCATAGTCTCCATCATCCTTTCCTCACTTGGGACAATGCTCTAAAAATGATGATCATCACACTTTTATTTTTCTTACAACTCAACAATTACAGCTCGATACTTAGAACAAAATATGACTCTATATGTGTGCCTCCGGCGGTGTACCGGGATATGCAATGATTCATAAGTGACATGTATGAAAGAATTATGAATGGTGGCTTTGCCACAAATACGATGTCAACTAAATGATCATGCTAAGCAATATGACAATGATGGAGCGTGTCATAATAAACGGAACGGTGGAAAGTTGCATGGCAATATATCTCGGAATGGCTATAGAAATTCCATGATAGGTAGGTATGGTGGCTGTTTTGAGGAAGGTTTATGGTGGGTGTATGATACCGGCGAAAAGTGCGCGGTATTAGAAAGGCTAGCAATGGTGGAAGGGTGAGAGAAGTGCGAATAATCCATGGACTCAACATTAGTCATAAAGAACTCATATACTTATTGCAAAAATCTACAAGTTATCAAAGCAAAGTATTACGCGCATGCTCCTAGGGGGATAGATTGGTAGGAAAAGACCATCGCTCGTCCCCGACCGCCACTCATAAGGAAGACAATCAATAAATAAATCATGCTCCGACTTCATCACATAACTGTTCACCATACGTGCATGCTACGGGAATCACAAACTTTAACACAAGTATTCCTCAAATTCACAACTACTCAACTAGCATGACTCTAATATTATCACCTCCATATCTCAAAAAAATTATCAAGCATCAAACTTTTCTTAGTAGTCAACACACTCAAAAGAAAGTTTTACAAATCTTGAATACCAAGCATATTATTATTAAGCAAATTACCATGCTATTTAAGACTCTCAAAATAATCTGAGTGAAGCATGAGAGATCAATAGTTTCTTTAAAACAAATCCACCACCGTGCTCTAAAATATATAAGTGAAGTACTATAGAAAAACTATAAAGCTCAAAAGATATAAGTGAAGCACATAGAGCAAAAACCATCAAGCTCAAAAGATATAAGTGAAGCACATAGAGTATTCTAACAAATTCCAATTCATGTATGGCTCTCTCAAAAGGTGTGTACAGCAAGAATGATTGTGGTAAAGTAACAAACAAAGACGCAAATAATACAAGACGCTCCAAGAAAAACACATATCATGTGGTGAATAAAAATATAGCTGCAAGTAAAGTTACCGATGGACGTGGATGAAAGAGGGGATGCCTTCCGGGGCATCCCCAAGCTTTGACTTTTTGGTGTCCTTGGATTATCTTGGGGGTGCCATGGGCATCCCCAAGCTTAGGCTCTTGCCACTCCTTGTTCCATAATCCATCGAGAAAATTCACCCAAAACTTGAAAACTTCACAACACAAAACTCAACAGAATTCTCGTGAGATCCGTTAGCGAAAGAAAACAAAAGATCACTTCAAGGTACTGTAATGAACTCATTCTTTATTTATATTGGTGTTAAACCTACTGTATTACAACTTCCCTATGGATCATAAACTATTTTACTAGCCATAGATTCATCAAAATAAGCAAACAATACACGAAAAACAGAATCTGTCATGAACAGAACAGTCTGTAGTAATCTGTAACTAACGCAAACTTCTGGAAGCCCAAAATTTCAGCCAAAATAGGAAGACCTAGGCAATTTGTTTATTGATCAGCAGCAATTGGAATCACTATTTTATCACGTTCGGGTGATTTTTAACAATTGTTTTCGTGAACCAAAAGTTTCTGGAAATTACAGCAAGATCAAATAACTATTATCCAAGAAGATCCTATAGGTTTAACTTGGCACAAACACTAATTAAAACATAAAACCACATCTAAGAAGAAGGTAGATGGATTATTTGTTACTAAGCAGCAAGGAAAAATATTGGGTTGTCTCCCAACAAGCGCTTTTCTTTAAAGCCTTTTTAGCTAGGCATTGAGATTTCAATGAAGCTCACAGGAAAGACAAGAATTGAGGCACAGAGAGAGCATCATAAAACATGTGACAAACACACTTAAGTCTAACATAATTCCTATGCATAGGCATATTATAGGCAAACAAATTATCGTAGCAAGCAAAAACAGGCATATGCAAGGAAGCGGAAAGGAACAATAGCAATCTCAACATAACGAGAGGCAATTTAGTAACATGAAAATTTCTATAACCATATTTTCCTCTCTCATAATAATTACATGTAGGATCATAGGAAAATTCAACAAAATAGCTATCACAAAGTATATTCTCAAAATGATCCACATGCATGCAAAGTTGATACTCTTCCAAAATAGTGGGATTATCATTAACTAAAGTCATGACCTTTCCAAACCCACTTTTATAAAAAACTTCATAAGATTGAACATTCTCCAAATATGTGGGATCTAAAGGTGACACTCTTCCGAACCCACTTTTAATATTATTGCAAACAATATTATCAATCTCATATTCATCATGGGGCTTAAATAAATTTTCAAGATCATAAGAAGAATCACCCCAATCATGATCATTGCAACAAGTAGTAGACATAGCAAAACTAGCATCCCCAAGCTTAGGGTTTTGCATCTTATTAACACAATTGACCTCAAAAGAATTTATAATAAAATCATTGCAATCATGCTTTTTATTCAAAGATCTGTCATGAGTCACTTCATGAATTTCAGGCAAAACCTTATAAAGATAATCTAGTGCATCCAAATCACTAGGAATTGGTTCATCATAATTGGATCTCTTAAAAAGATTGGCAAGCGGATGAGGATCCATAGATATTGGATTCTTTGTTTAGGAATAAATACTCAACTATTTCTACCAAACGAGCAAACGGGCCAAGTAAGACATCAAGGCAAACGAAAAGAGAGGGCGAATAAAACGGCAAGGGTGAAGTGGGGGAGAGGAAAACGAGAGGCAAATGGCAAATAATGTAATGCGAGAGGTAAGGGATTGTGATGGGTACTTGGTATGTTGACTTTTGCGTAGACTCCCCGCAACGGCGCCAGAAATCCTTCTTGCTACGTCTTGAGCTTGCGTTGGTTTTCCCCGAAGAGGAGAGGATGATGTAGCAGAGTAGCGTAAGTATTTCCCTCAATTTTTGAGAACCAAGGTATCAATCCAGTAGGAGGCCATGCGCGAGTCCCTCGTACCTACACAAAGCAAATAGCTCCTCGCAACCAACGCGAATAGGGGTTGTCAATCCCTTCACGGTCACTTACGAGAGTGAGATCTGATAGAGATGATAGATAATATTTTTGGTATAAAGATGCAAAGTAAAATAAAAGGCAAAGTAAAGAGCAAAGCAATAATAAAGCATAGGAAGATTAATATGATGAAAGTAGACCCGGGGGCCATAGATTTCACTAGTGGCTTCTGTCAAGAGCATAAGTATTTACGGTGGGTGAACGAATTACTGTTGAGTAATTGACAGAATTGAGCATAGTTATGAGAGTATCTAGGTATGATCAAGTATATAGGCATCACGTCCGAGACAACCGACTCCTGCCGCATCTACTACTATTACTCCACTCATCGACCGCTATCCAGCATGCATCTAGAGTATTAAGTTAATGAAAACAGAGTAACGCCTTAAGCAAGATGACATGATGTAGAGGAATAAATTCATGCAATATGATAAATACCCCATCTTGTTATCCTCGATGGCAACAATACAATACGTGCCTTGCTGCCCCTACTGTCACTGGGAAAGGACACCGCAAGATTGAACCCAAAGCTAAACACTTCTCCCATTGCAAGAACTACCAATATAGTTGGCCAAACCAAATGGATAATTCGAAGAGACTTGTAAAGATAACTCAATCATACATAAACTAATTCAGAAAAGATTCAAATATTGCTCATAGATAATCTTGATCATAAACCCACAATTCATCGGTCTCAACAAACACACTGCAAAAAGAAGATTACATCGAATAGATCTCCACGAGAGAGGGGGAGAACATTGTATTGAGATCCAAAAAGAGAGAAGAAGCCATCTAGCTACTAACTATGGACCCGAAGGTCTGAGGTAAACTACTCACACTTCATCGGAGAGGCTATGATGATGATGTAGAAGCCCTCCATGGTGGAATCCCCTTTCGGCGGAGCTCCGGAACAGGCCCCAAGATGGGATCTTGTGGATACAGGAAGTTGCGGCGATGGAATTAGGTTTTTGGCTCCGTATCTGATCTGACAGGGGTACGTAGGTATATATAGGAGGTAGAAGTACGTCGGTGGAGCCTCGAGGGGCCCACGAGGTAGGGGGGCGCGCCCTAGGGGGGCGCCCTCCACCCACGTGGCCGCCTCGGAGCTTTCTTGACGGAGGGTCCAAGTCTCCTGGGTCTTATCCGATGAGAAAATCACGTTCCCGAAGATTTCAGTCCGTTTGGACTCCGTTTGATATTTCGTTTCTTCAAAACACTGAAATAGGCAAAAAACAACAATTCTGGGCTGGGCCTCCGATTAATAGGTTAGTCCCAAAAGTAATATAAAAGTGGAAAATAAAGACCAATATAGTCCAAAACAATAGATAATATAGCATGGAGCAATCAAAAATTATAGATACGTTGGAGACGTATCAGCGAGCCCATGTTGCTTTATATATCCGCGACTCGCCAGGTAGTGAGCGCTGTAGTCATCGTCGAGCGAGAGGAAGATGGACATAAATTCCCCATCCAGAAACCAGTATGCTATGTATTGGCGGTCCTTACACCATGAAAATCCCAATACCGTCACTATCGAAAGATAGCTTATGCAGTCTTTATGGCATCCCGCAAGCTCCGGCACTATTTTCAAGAGTGTTCGATCACGGTGGCATCCTAAGTACCACTCAATGACATTATAAATAGTAGGGATGCCACCGGCCGCATAGCAAAATGGGCCATTAAGCTCTTACGATTTGAAATAACATACAAGCCGCGCCGAGCTATTAAATCTCAGGTGCTGGCCGACTTCGTCGCCGAGTGGGCGGAAGCCAAGCTCCCTAAAGAGTACAGTTCATACTCCAACTAGATCATGTACTTTGACGGCTCTAAATTGCTAGTCGAACTGGGGTGTCATCTTGACATCCCCCATGTGGGACACAGTCCGCTACGTGCTGCAAATCATGTATACGGACTCCAATGACACAACCGGATACGAGCCACTTCTACATGGTCTCCGAATGGTTGTCTCCATGGGCATATAACACGTAGAGGTGCGCGATGATTCAAACCTAACAATATCCTAGATAAGTGGAGAGTTCAATGCAAAAGATCCAAAAATGGCAGCGTATCGAAACACTGTATTAAAAATATTGGCTTAGTTCGAGGGGCTCGAGTTTCGTCACGTTGCTCGAGACAGCAACCAGGCAGCGGACATCCTTGCTCGAATGGGCGCCAAGTGCGATCCTATCCCGCCTAATACCTTTGTGGAAAGGCTCTTTAAGCCATCCATGGTGTGGCAGGATGAGAGCGGAAACACTCGTTCGGACCTGATCATGCCCCCAGCAGCCGAACACAATACAGATATCATCGGGGGTTCGGGTACCGAAATAACACCCTCCGCCCATGAAATCATGGCCGTTATTGCTCCATGGACCGAACCCTTCCTTGCCTACCTTAATAGGCAGGAGCTTCCTGATGAACATAATGATGCTCGTAGCACAGTTCGACGTTCTAAAGCCTATAAAGTTCACAAAGGTGAACTATACAAGAAAAGCACTACTGGAGTCCATCAAAGGTACATCTCCGAAGAGGAGGGATGGCAACTCTTGGCTGAAATACATGCCGGTCTAGGCGGCCATCAGGCCGCAGCTCAGGCTCTCGTAAGCAAGGCCTTCCGGACAGGTTTCTTCTAGCCAACGGCCCAAGCAGACGCACAAGCCCTTGTGCAATGTTGTGTGGGATGTCAGCTTTTCGCCAATCAAAGTCATATGCCTCCCACTGCCTTAAGAACAATCCCCATCAATTGGCCTTTTGCGGTCTGGGGGCTAGATATGGCCGAACCTCTTAAAGGGGGAAGCCACAAGAAGAAACATTTATTGGTTATGGTGGATAAATTCACAAAGTGGATAGAGGCCAAACTAGTAAAACGGCTGAAGCAGGCCCAGTGATCGAATTTATATCCGGCGTGGTACACCATTATGGTGTCCCACACAACATCATCACTGATAATGGCTCTAATTTTATAGCTGGTGAGGTGAAAAACTGGTGTGCTAACTTGGGCATTAAGCTCGAATATGCATCCGTCTACCATCCTCAAACAAACGGTCAGGTCGAACGGGCCAATGGCCTGATAATGAGCGGCGTTAAACCCAGACTAGTGCGCTCCCTACGGCAGTCAGATAAGCACTGGGTGGAGGAACTCGACTCCGTACACTGAGTTCTACGAACCACGCCTAATCGATCGACCAGATACACACCTTTTTTCAAGGTGTACAGTGCAAAAACTGTCTTGCCCTGCGACATTATTCATGACTCACCTCGAGTGCGCATGTACCAAGAGAGAGAAGCCGAGCTCGACCGACAGGATGACCTAGACAGCCTTGAAGAGGAGTGTGATATTGCACGAGCCCATTCCGCATTTTATCAACAACAGGCTAGGCGATACCAAAGCAGAGAAGTGCGGGCCAAGTCTTATAACGCTACAAACTCGTTTTGCGCCTCCCAGACAAAAAGAAGGATAAGCTCAAACCAAAATGGGAGGGCCCCTTCATTATATATTAAGTTCTCATAGGAGGAGCCTATCACCTTCATAATGCGTCAGATAATCAGCTTGAGCCGAATCCATGGAACGCTGCTCGGCTCCGACGATTCTACGGATAGTTCGGCCGCATCCTTTTTTCTTTTTATAGTTTCCTTTTTCTCTCTCCTTTTTATTTTTTCCTTTTTATATACATCCCAGGGCATGTTCGGATCCGCCAAACTGTTAGGGGTACGCATCTTTAAATTTATACAACCCATTATGACTGGGGGCTTCTTTGATGCAGCTTATTACTAAAAAGCTAGTGGCTTACATTGTCTATGTCGTTTGTTATATACAATTTTTCTGCCATTTTATGCACCTCTATGACTTTAGTTTTTGCCAAGCTAGGTAGCCTCGCTCCTGTGTTTATACCCTACGTTCCCGATTGTTCGGCTAGGGTGTAAAGGGAGCACCTCTCCAATTGTTACAACCGGGTACCTCAGACGGGTGAAGCCGAAAGCTAGCGTTCTTAAGGGAATAATTGGTCGGCAAGCAACGACATATTGTTTACGTTTCTGTAACTCTTCTAAATAATATACGAGATAGGCTCCCCGTAATTCGGATCAAAGCCTAGGCACGCATAGTTAAGCATACCAACCCAAGGGAAGGAATCCTTAACGGAACTATTTTCCTCGAAAGATGTTTCTTACGTTAAATAAGTAATATAACATAAATCCCCGAAAAAAAAATTGTCTGTTTGAGCAAGATGGCTGGGTTGCGTGGTTTCCGGACATAATGAATGTTTCCTACATTCCGACATGGTATCCAGAAACACTCCACCTTTCTGGTTTGGAGGTTGAAGCCAAAGGCCCGCAATGACAAATTTTAACTTGTTCGGTTGGAGATAAGTTCGAAGATAAAAATACATTTATACATAGAATGGAACGCCTACTCTTTATATATGCCATCTACAAGACTGTCTAAAATACAGTCTTTTTGCGAGTATTTCACAGCTATCAACACTTGGTCATGTACCAAGTTAACGGGAATCTCTTTTCCGTCTGGTCCCCGAGGTCCAACTCGAGCCATATCATTCAGATCGAGCCCGGTGTAGCGCGGCTTCACCTTTGCCCATGCCTCTCATGCACCTTCTCGATATGCGGATGCCTTCCATAGCTCGAAACGACGTCGGGCACCTTTCAACATGTTCGCCAACCCCTCCATACTTTCTGGAGGGGCATCCGATGGCCATTGGGACTTAGCCATGTTTCTCATAGCTTTCTGGGCCTGTTCATGCACCACAGACAGCTCTTTAAGCACGTCACCTCGAAATCCGGACACTTCCTCTTCAGGCCGACTGGTTAATAGACCTGCAACAACAGATTGTGACAATCCAAATCATCGGATACTATGAGTCCCTTGGATGGTTCAAAAGGTCATACCCAATATGCCACCTTTCAACTTCTTATTCCCTTTTTTCGCGATTGATAACTGTGTCGGATTACGGGTTCCGCGGATCCTTGAGAAGTTTGAACTCTGGGGTGCGCACGAAGAACACTCTCTCCCTAGCTCGCTCGCTCAACGATCCCATGGCCTAGCTTGACGAACCCAAAGAACAAGAGACACAGAGATTTATCCTGGTTCGGGCCACCTTGCGGTGTAATACCCTACTCCAGCTTTGTGGTGGATTGCCTCGAGGGGCTGAGGATGAACTGGTAGAGTGAACGAATAGCCTCCGGAGGTGAGGTGTTCTTGAGGTTGATGAGCTGGTGGGTGTGAGGGTGATCTGAATGATCCGTCCGAACTCCCCTTCTACAGTGGTGGCTAAGTCCTATTTATAGTGGCCTTGGTCCTCTTCCCAAATGTAGGCGGAAAGGGATCCTACGACGACCAAATTAGAAGGAAGACAACTAGTACAACCTATCCTAACAAAAGTAGTCTTCGCCTGTCAAAGGCTCTGGTGGTGACGCCGCGGTGGGCTCCGCGATGACCTCCGTCCTGCTGTCCTGGCGGTCTTGGTCTTGTTGCACCGATATGGAAACCTTTGCTAGATTCCTCGGGACTCCGTGCCTGCGCTTGCCTCCTTAGCACCAAAGAGGAAACTGGTACACTGCGCCCGCTAGCGCCCGCCTGGCCTTGGTCGTCATGGCTCACGTCACGTGAACCTCACGACGTGCACCTTGCATAGATATCTCCGCTCCTCGGGAGCCAGCCTAGTGAGGCTGCCCCCAGGGAGATCTTGGTGTCGTTCGCCTCGCGAGGCTTGGCACCTCGCGAGGGTCTTGAGCTATTGCTGCTGAAGATGGGTCGTACCGGGCCATTGATGGAGCCATCTTTGCGGGCATGCAGCGAGCAAGTCTGGTACCCCATTCCCGGGGCCTTGAGCAGTAGCCCGGGCCCAAGGCGCGCTCGTACCTGGATCCGAGGCGAAGCCAAGGGGCAAGTGCGGAGCGCTACGGGCTCCAACTGTCTGTGGCCTCAGTCAACGCGTGACGACTGATGGGACGTGGGCACCTCCACTTCCCCATGCTGCCTCGGCAACCGTTCGACTTGATGAGACTCTGCTGCATGCAGAGAAAAACCATCATTACGTGTGTTTGTGGAAGCCGGCGGTTGGCCTCCTCCTAGCTATAAATGAGGAGAGGGGCGAAGCCCACTTGCCCATCTCCTTCTCCTTGATGAATGCTCCTTCTTCTTCTTCCCCACTTCATCGTCTTGCCGCGACACCCATGGCGCCGATTAGGAGGTTCTCTGCCAAGACAAAGGGAAAACCCCTCATGAGGAGCAGGGGCCCCTTCCACCGAAGAAGAGATTCAGCTGGAAGCCAAGGCGAAGGTTCTTGTTGAAGATCATGTGGCCTTCAAATCTCTTGAGATGAAGTCCCGCGAGGCACTGTAGGAGCTCTGCGGGAGGGGCTTGAAGAAGCCGTTGGTGATCGATGAGGAAGGCCCCGCCGAGGTACTCCCTCAGCTTGTCACGGCGCTCGAGGGCATTGTTAATGGGATCGGCCCCATGGTGGAGGGGGAGTCCTACGCGCTCTCCGCTTCGGCCTTGACGCACGTCTTCAGCCACCTTCAGCTTTGCGATCCTGGCGTTGACCTTGGTGCTCTGCTTGAGCCTCTTGACGAGGAGCACCGCGTGCTGCTGCCGCACCGTGAAAGACCGGGTGGAGGCCCTGCTAGAGAAGTTCCTCGCCATCGACCCCGCACCCCCGGCTAATGGTGCCGCCGACCCTACGGGCACGACTGATGGCACGGGCGACTGCAAAGCCCAAGGCTGAAGAGAAGGCTTGCTGGTGGCGGTTCTCTCCACTTTTATTTCCTGCAAGATGCACCATGCCTCGTGGAGGCGTTAAAACTTATGTTTGGTATTTGGAGAAACAATATGTCTAGTATTAATTTGCTAAGATTCTGGGATTTCCTTCCCGTTGCTTTAGCGTTCTACGTCAGTATGGCCTGGCCCCGCGCGTGCCTCAGCCGCCGTTGGGTCGTCCGGATCACCAGGACTGGACCAAGGGGTGAGGGGATACGTGACCAGTTAGGCTCCTGAGGCGCGATGCTCAGGAGTCCCCCTTGACGTACAAATAGCCTTCGGGAAGAAGATGCGAGAGTAGGCCTTAGCGTTCTGCGTCGGCAGGGCCCGGCCCGTGCATGCCTCAACTACCATTGGGTCGTCCGAATTGCTAGGACGAGACACTACAAAAAAATACACTTCTATGATGATACATGTTTGTCACATTAGGTCACGTTTTCTGTCATGCATATACATCCATGACAATTTTATGACAGAATCAAGATAGTCATACCTGTGTTGTCCTAGAAGTGTTCCATGACATTACCAAAATTATCATCATGGAAGTGTCCACTTCCATGACGATAAATCGCGCGTCATGGAAGTGCTTTCGTCAAGGGTGACCGAGACGTGGCATCCTTCGTAACGGGTCACCGTTAAGCTATTGGGTCCGGTTTTGGATCCGATAACCCACTAACAGCCCGGACCAATGAGGATTTTCCACGTGTAAAATTCTCATTGGGTGGAGGAAACACGTGTTGGCTCACCGTTGGGACATGAGGCACCTATAATACGTCGACACGTGGCACGGCCCAACAGAGGCCCATTCCAGTGAAAAGGCCGGCCCATTTGACTTGGTCAAAAGGTAACGGGCCGGCCCATGGAAAGCTTGTTAATGGCATATTCGTATATAGCCCATTTACGGCCCGCTAACTCATGGCCCGTTATAGCCTATCGGAATTAAGCCCAGTAGCTTCATCTTGGCCGTCCAATATGATTCCTGCCCATTGTAACTTCCGGCCCATGTATGGCCCATGATGTCTTTCGGCCCATACGAGGCCATTTGTAACTCTTGGCCCATTAACGGCTCGTGGTGAATCTGGCCCGCAGTGAACTGTGTACCCCTTTATACCCATTAACGGCCCATTATTCCATTGGGCCATTTCCAACCCGTTTTATCTTTCGGCCTTCTCAGGGCCCATTTATTCTTGGGCTCATTTCCAGCATTTGGTTACTCATGACCCGTTATTGGCCTTTTCTGCTTGTGGCCAAATTCAGCCCGCGGTTACAATCGGCCCGTTTGCATCCTGTTAATCCGTTGGGCCGTTTTCATAGCGTCATCAAATACAGCCGATTAACGACGACCTGTTATTGTTGGCCCATGAACGAACGATTCCAAATCTAGCCCGTTTACGGCCCATAATGTGGTCTGTTATTGGCCATGTTTGGCCTATCCATCATGCGGCACGTAGAAGGCCCATTGATGCTATGGCCCGTACGTAGAAGGCCCATTCTTTCTACGGCCCGTAGAAGGCCCATTGTTTCTATGGCCCGTAGAAGGCCCTTTATTTCTACGGCCCGTAGAAGGCCCATTGTTTCTACGGCCCTTAGAAGGCCCATTGTTTCTACAGCCTGTACAAGGCCCATGGTAACTACAGTAAATATGTAGCCCATGGTTATTGCGGCCTAGTTTAAAAAAATAGGTTATTGCAGCGACTAGCAAACAGTGGAAAAAGAACTGCACTGACTACAAGAAAACAAATAAACAAGACAACAAGGAAATAAATAAGCAAGCAACTTACGCTAGGCTATCATGGCTATTACACATATTACATCCATTGGGCATCAAAGTTCGCCACCAGTGCAAATATAGGAAACAAAGCAGCATATCATATACACTGGTTGTCAAAGTTGGCGACCAGTGCAAATAAACGCCGCAGCAAAACAAGTCCAAAACTGAAACCACTTCACAAGATCTCAAGAAACAATATCCTGGGTACCCATAATGCTGGCAAGATGCTTAGCAAGCTTATTAACTTTCTCTTGTTTGGCGCTTAAATCCTCCAGCACTTGCTGTTGCACCAGGAAGTATGCATCTGAATTCTGCAGGGACTTCCTTAGTCCTTTGGCTTCCTGTCGCATAACATCTGATCGATGTCTTTGAACTTGAAGTTGAGACTCAAGAAGCCGAACTGATTCAGGCAACGAGTTCAAAGAGTTGGTGCCAGCAGTAGTAGCCAGCAACTCGAACACTACATCAAGACAGGACTTTGGGGTTGTCTCAGTGTCTTCAATATAGTTTTTATCAGCTTTCTTGGAGATCAACAGGGATGTCTCACTATCTTGAACCTAATATGCATTAATTCCTTTACCATTGCATAACGGGGTACTCTTCTCCAATAATTTATCCGCGTTCTAAAAGAGAAACAAACAAACACATCACAGGTTTACAATGTAGTATATGAAACTCATTTTGGTAAACCAGTTCAGTAGTAAGGTGGACATGATAACAACATGAAACAAACATATATCTATGTAGTATTGTCATTGTATGGTCTATATCATTCTAGTTTATGTTTCCAAATCAAGATAGATACAGTTCAAAATCATATCTATTTAAGACAAAGCAGCATAGACAGAATATAAGTGTGGGAAACTACACAGCAATAACAACACTTGTAATGTGCATGGAATGAGAACATAATTGTTTATTCAATTGAAACTGAAATTAACATAGATCAAGTTACATCAGCAAACACGTTAAAGAAACAGGTTTAAAACATACCTGTTGCGCCATTGGAGTTTCAATTGCATCCTTCAAATTTGAAATTAGTTGGTATGAGTAAATACAGTGATACAAGAGCAAAGTGGTATGAACCATAGCTACGGAACCTAACCTGAGAACAATTCTTCTTCTACTTTAAGCATTGACTTGGGGTTCGGAGTGGTGGTCCTCGTGCTTTGGGCATTGCAGTTGCCTCACTAACTGCTGTGGTTTGGGTGCTCTGTGGTGGAGACAGTGCTGTGTCAACTGGAACTAGGTTACTATCTGCTGGGGTTGGGGTTAGAAGTGGTGTAGCTCGTTCTCTATCCTACTGGGCAGGGGTACAATCTGCGTGAGTCTGGGTTATGTGTGGTGGGGCTGGTTCTTGGGCAAGTACAACCGTGGTTCTATCTGCATTGACAGGTAGCACGATCTTTTCTGAAGACCATGTTTTTACTCCCACAGATACTGCCATCACCCCCTCCAATTGAAATGGCTGATAAACAAGAAAAGTAATTGAATGTACAGACATTGTAAGAGATAGGTGCAATGGATAGTAGGGAAAAAAACAGGGCAAGAAATAATTCACATTTATGTTGTCTAACCAAATAGAATAGCAGGACATAATTTCACATATATGATGGCTAATTAAATAGGATAGCATGACACAGTTTCACATGTATGATGGCTAACTAAACAGGATATAATGACATACTTAAAAATATGATGACTATGTAAACAAGATGACATGATATAACTATACGATGTGTCTATTAAAGTGGTTAGCATGCCATAAATCAAACATGCCGTCGATGGAAACATGATGGCATGATATAATTCACAGATAAAATGACATAATTCAAAATATGATGACTATGTAAACAGGATGAGATGATATAACTATATTATGTCTTTAGAAAATGGCTTGGCATGCCATAATTCAGATACATGTTGTCTATGTAAACATCTTGGCATGATTTAATTCAAATATATGATTTATATACTAAGCAAGTGAGCAAAGGGAAATCGCATATATGATGTGTCAACTAAGGAGATGGCATTTAATATTGTGTATATTATGTAAAAACTAAGCATTGCAATACAACATATGCATGATATGAGTAATATAACCCTGCCAAGTTTGAGCATACACCTCAGGGGGATAATAGGACTGATCATCTGCCTCTGAATCCTCCTCTAAAGAGCTATCTATAACCAGCAAGATATCTGCTTCAGCAGGTAGCATTGTCTTCTCTGAAGACCTTGTTTTCACTCCAGATTTCTCCATCACCAATTCAAATGGCTGATGCACAGGAAGAGCAGTTGAATATACAAACATTGTCGACAAATGCAACGAGAAATACAAAAAAAAAGGATAGCATGATATAATTCAAATATATGACGCTTGGCTAAACAGCATGGCATTGCATAATTAACATATATAATGCCTTGCAACAAGATAGCATTGCATAATTCACATATATAATGTCTTGCAACAAGATGGCATCACATAATTCAAATATATGGTAATTAGACACTAAATAGGTGGCATTCACACAAAGCATGTCTAAACTAAGCAAATGACATAGCAATGCAAGATACCATACGCACGATATGAGCAACATACCCTGCCAAGTTAAAGCATGCACCTCGGGGGGGGGGGGGAATAGGACTGGTCATCTGTCTCTGAATCATCCTCTGAGGAGCTATCGGTAACCAACAAGACATGCACTTCCTCAGATAGTGTCATGACACGGCAGATGTCCTTAGTGTCAGGACTTAGTCGCGAGGCCAACGCATCTATGTGGTAGCTTGAGAGGGGTTGATCGGGATCGAGAGACGCAACACAAGACAAGGATTTAGACAGCTTCGGGCCCTGGGAAACATCATCCGGTAATAGCCCTACATGCTGTTTGTGGCTAGGTCTCATTATGATCATGAGAGAGTAGCCGCATAAGCCGGCTCTCCCTTTGTTTCTAGCCCTAGATATTGTTTCTTGTTGTTTTTTCCTCTTTGGGGAGCCCTGCGCCTCCTTATACACTAGTAGAAAAAGGGTCAAATGTGAAGCACATTAGTGCCGGTTTGTAAAAAAACCGGCACTAATGTGATCAATAGTGCCGGTTCGTGGCTGCGATCAATAGTACCGGTTCGTGTTGAGCCTTTAGTACCGGTTCGATGCCACGAACCCGATTACTAAAGGGTAGTGGCAGTGGCGTCGGGCGGGTCCCCACGAGCCCCTTTAGTACGGTTTGTGTTACCAACGGTACTAAAGGTCTAACCTATAGTACCGGTTCGTGCCACGAACCGGTACTAAAGAGGCCAATTTTCAAACTCTACCCCGGTGTATCGCCATTTCAGTTTTGAAAAAATCAAAAGAAAATGATAAAAACTTCAAAAAATAAAATCCTTCGAGAGGTAGTTATATTACTATATCTACTAGTTAGGAAAATTTGAAAACTTAAATTTGGACATGTTTTGCAAAAAGTGTAGGGAAAATGTAAAACGGCTATAACTTTTGCATACGATGTCGGAATAAAACGTATAATATATCAAAAAAATTCAGCACGAAAATCCGTATCCGATGGAGACCGCCTACGGCCTGTTTGGAATTTTTTAGAATCCTCAAATTCGAAAAGGAAAAAAAAGATATGGTCAAATTTCATTTTTTTAAAAAATTTGGTTAAATTTGGTCAAACTATTTATTCAAGAAGTATTAGTGTTACTACATAATTATTCAAGAATATTAGTGTTACTAAATAATTATTTCAATTTTTTGAATTTTGGTCAAATTATGGTCAAACTATGGTCAAACTTATTCAAGAAATATTAGCGTTACTAAATAATTACTGTTTTTTAGAATAATAGTTTCAAACTCAAATGGTGAAATGTGTGACTTCATGCTCAAGCTAAACTCCTGAGGGTTAATAGGATTGACATCTTACTATTGTCAGGAAAACAACAAGTGCAGACTCGGAAACGAAGGAGAATAGAACCCGAAAGTTAAGCGTGCTCGGGCTGGAGTAGTGAGAGGGATGGGTGACCGGTCGGGAAGTTAGATGATTTGGAATGAGTGATCCACACTTGAGCAGTTAAGAGAGGTGATTAGAGACTAAATCATCAAATAATTCAGAAAAATTAAAAATCGAAAAAAAAAATCAAAATTTTTTTCCAAAATTTTCAAAAGAAAACCTTTAGTACCGGTTGGTAACACCAACCGGTACTAAAGGTCCCCCATACTAGGGCGCGAGCTCACGCCACGTGGTGGCACTTTAGCGCCGGTTCATGCCGAACCGGTACTAAAGGGGGGGGGGCTTTAGTGCCCACACTTTAGTGCCGGTTCCATAACCGGCACTAAAGGCCCTTACAAACCGGTTTTAAAGCTCCGTTTTCTACTAGTGATATAAGTTAGAGGGGCGGGTTACATGTGGAGTCCTAGTAGGACTAGGACTAGTCTATCTTTTCTTACAAGTTGAATACAAGTCCGGGTCTTGCTTTCTTCCTCTTAAGCCAGCCTACCATGACGTAAGCCGGCCTTCTAGGCCTTGAGCCTCTTGGGCCCCCGGGTCTTGTTGCTCCTCTGATCCGCTTGCCAGGTCACCCATAAGTCGCCTGGCTCGGGCGGGTCATTTAGTGAGTCGCCAAGTCCGGCCGGGTTATACATCCGGCCGGGTCATACCACGGGGTATATCCCCGACATTAGCCCCTAGTTTAGCTTGGATTTATCCATGGTAAACTTATGCTGCAAAATAAATACAAGAACAAAATTGATAGGTTGTGCTCCGGGTTAATATTCTTGTAAGCCGGCACTTGTTCATCCTTAAGTCCTTGTCATTTGCTCCTTCTAAAAAATCCGGGTCAATAGACGAGCTTCATACTCAAATTGGTGACGTTGGTGTCTCATAGAAATTTTGTGAAGAATAATTCACTTGAGTCGGCTTCCAAAGCGCCGGCTTAAGAAATATTGGTCTTCAAATACTCATATGATATTCAGCCGGTTTGAAAATATAGAACCTGCCGATCTCTGATTTCCAAAATCACCGGGTTATAAAAACTGATAATTCCTGGTCATGATTGTTTCCAACGCTCGTTCATGATTGTTGCCAATGCCGGGTCATGATGATTGGTGATGGCGGGTCAATCTGCAAGCTAAACTGAAAATTGGAAGATATTTCTCCCTTATATCCATATTACCTGTAGCCCCCAAGTCTTGAACAGAACAAAGTGATGATTTGAGACTTTTTTCCATATAATTACTGCCACTTTGAAGAAATCCATGTTCATCTCAGTCACTAGTAAAAACTGAATACTCCATATATGTAGCCCCCAAGTGTCGGGTTGTCATGCTTGCAGCAACTTGGGACTTGTAATTGCCTTATGATCATAAAACTTCAACCAGTATAACCCCCAAGGGCCGGGTCATTATGCAATAATGAGCAGGGACGTTGTAAATATTATCATGTAAACTGGAGCAGCAACGTGTAGCCCCCATGGGCCGGCTCAGTAAGATATTACTGAGCTGGGACTTTGTATATTATTTATTGATAATAACATCATATGATGTAATCTCCACCATGGTGCTTGAACCCACGTCCACAAGGTTAAGAGCTTTGTGCTTTACCATCAGAGCAATGGATCCTTCAATATAATGGATTAAGACTTGTGTACCTTGCACTGTTGACAGGAGAAATTGGTAGCCCCCAAGGGCCGGCTCATTACGATGTGATGAGTCGGGTCTTCAATGAGGTGAACAAAAATGACTTTGCATTAGCCCCCAAGTGTCATGGTGCATGCTTGCAGCGACATGAGACTTGCATATTTGATGTAACCACAATTTGAATAATGTAGCCCCCAAGTGCCGGGTCGTAAGCCTGCAGCGACTCGGGACTATTCCTTCCATTGTAGAATAAATCATATCCATTAATAAAATAATAGCCATTGCGCCAAAGCAACTTTGAATACCTCATTTGTTGATAAGTAAATCCAGAGTTTAAATACCCGGCGGCTCTTGGCCGATGGCGATTTAATACACCTCCATTGTAAGCCGCAATTTTTATAACCCGGTGGCTTATAGCCTTTGAGAAAAATCCAGAATGGATAATCATTTTGAAGCATCAACTTTGGTAATGAGCTTGAACTTAATCATTTATATGTCATATTCTGCAAATCTTGCAAAGAGTTTAAACAACATATGCCCTGGCGACTTAACATCAAAAGCTAGGGCGGGTAACCACTCAAATGTAGTCTTATCCTGCACACAAGTAGATCACAAGATCCCTATGATCCTTTGAATGATACCGCCGGCTTATGTGACCCGGACAGTGAAGTTGATAACTCAACTCTGTAAGAGCCCGCACATATGACATTTGTGACAACTCAAATACTTGCGATTGTATAAAAACAGATAAATTTTTTGAGGCTTCGATTGAATACGATCGATAAACCGTTCCAAAGGGGTTAAGCTAAGATTGAATATGATCAGATAGCCCCGATGGCGTTAGCGTTGCCGATCAAAGTGGGTATCGACAGCTATGTTCTCTTTGGTTGAATCGACCTATGTTTGAACAGAAGCCCCAAATGACCTTAAAGTTGTTTAACGACGCTGATTGAATCGATCCCGTCGATTCCCAAAGGGTTGAGCTATGATTTGGATATGATCAAGAAGCCCCAAGTAGGTTCAGTAGTTTGCTAATCAAAAGGGTATCGACAGCTATGTTCTCTTTGGTTCGAATACGACCTATGTTTGAACAGGAAGCCCCCAAGTGACCATATAAATTTTGGCATTGCGCCGATCAAGAGGGTACTCATAGCTATGCTCGATGAGCAGGAAGCCCCCAAATGCCCATAATAAAATAAGCCGTAAGGCAGGATACCCATGTTTTGAACCGTGCATCATGGTAGCAAGTTCCCTTTGGTAACCATTAATTTGTTTGAGATCTCGAACTTGCGAGAGATTAATTCTTTTGAACCGGAAATTCTTAAAATGGATATTGAGATCCTCAAAGCTTTGTAAGGGACAAATTTACCTTGATCCGGATGTTGAACCGGTTTTGAGAGCTTCAAAGCTTTGCGGGAGAAAGATGTCTCTTGAGCTGTATTTTAAATCGGAATCTTCATTTTGAACCGGAAAATTTTCTGACGGCCTTTAAATATTTGTCAATAAAGAAGTAGCCTCCAGGGCCGGGTTCTCTTCCCTTCAATGACCCGGAGTTCTTGAATTCATTGAAACCGGCTAATTTTGCCGAGCCATACCATTGTAGCCCCCGAGTCTCAAGATGACTCGAAGAGTTGGCTTGAGATTCTCCATATTTGACCATAGCAGAAGGTGTATATCATTGGCGTTGATAACACGTTGGGAATCAACAGAAGGTTGAAGTGACTGCGGCGGGTTATAAATGATCCCGTATGAACCATGTCAGCAACTCGGCCAATGGTTCCTTCCAACTGGTTGTTTGAAGTTAACCAAACTGTAGTGCGGCGACTTGTGCGTCTGCCCATTGAGCCATCCAGTGCAGACGGCGGCTAATAATACATGATAATTTGCCTCCAATTTGTTGGAAGAAAACCGGGCTTCCCAAGTAGTGACTTGCTCATACTCAATAAACAACTCATGCAGACAGGTGCAGACCGGTGTGTTGATGTAGACCAGGCCACAAGAGATGGACGATAAAGACGACCGCAACATCTGAGGCGGCCCAGACAGATGAACCGGCTGTGGCCGTTGTAAGCTGGTGCGGACGGGCAAGTTGTCCTCCTTGTTGTAAGCCGGCGTGGTCGCTAGAGACGGCCACGGCGTTGTTAGCCGACGCGGTCGCGAGAAACGGCCACTGCGTTGTTAGCCGGCGCGGTCGCGAGAGACGGCCACAACGTTGTAAGCCGGTGCGGTCGCGAGAGACGGCCACAACACTGTTAGCCGGCGCGGTCGCGAGAGACGGCCACGATGTTGTAAGCCGGCATGGACGGGCAAGTTGTCCTCCTTGTTGTAAGCCGGCGTGGTCACGAGAGACGGCCATGGCGTTGTTAGCCGGCGCGGTCGCGATAGACGGCCACGGCGTTGTAAGCCGGCACGGACGGGTGAGTCAATCACAGGCGCGGTAAGTCGTGCGGACAGTCGAGTCAACCACGTCGTGTTGATGTAGTGAACAATTGTCCTGCCTCCAAAATATCAGAGGCCAGAGTAATTGTTCCTTGACAAAAACAATATGTGCTAATAAAATAGACCTTAGATGGATATCACCTGATATGTTGGGCCGGAAATTATCCGCCGCGGAATTGATGATCACCACGGTGACACTGAAATCAATCACGGCTGAGTTGGCCGCAGGAGCAGACAGATGAGCCGGCCACGGCGTTGTTAGCCAGCGTGGTCGGGCAAGGCAATTGCAGGCACAGTCCCGGCGAGTCGAAGTAGTTCGGGCCGCAGGGGCGGCGTTCTTGCGCACGTGCAGTGAGGAATTTGACGTAGTGCGGATGTCGACGCAACCTCCAATGACAGCATGCAAAGACCGGATCATACTTTGGCCTTGAGTTAATTGACCTGTGTACACAATAGCATACCTCGAAAAAATCTTTCGATGATATTTAATTTACCAAGTAAGAGATTAGAAAAATAGCACCTGATTGTTTTGTTCAACAAGTCAACAGAACCCCTCTTTGGCTCAGGGCAGCGAAGTAGGGTCACAGGGTCGCAGAGACGGCGGCTTAAAGCACAGCACCAGGCGCGGCTCAGAAGAGATCCTCCGGGTCATGTTGACGTTTTTCCTCCAGAAGTACGTGTCTTCATCTCTGTGGCGTCATATGCATAAGCGTCAACTTTTGTAATTACCTTCCCTGTAGTAGCTTATTCAGGCGCAAGGTATCCAAGTGTCCCCTCGTCTGATGGAAAAAATCCAGACGAACTTCAAATCGCTGGCATCTGGCGTTGATGATAATAGCAGCAGACTTAAACTAAAGCATATGTATTTTACTCCGATTCAATGGCCATCTCGTGGGTAACATCAAGCTTTAGATCTCACGTAGGTAGCATCGAGTACTTTGCACCCATCCCCTTTGATGTCCGTAGCGCGTCCCTCATGGACGCGAGGCAATGAAGAAAAGGCGATTTAAGGCCGCAGCGTCTTGGAAGCGGAGACCGCTTGGAAGCATGGGCGTAGAGACGGCCCAGAGTAGCACAACTCAGACCCGGCTCGAGACTGCAGCGATGGCTCGTAGTGCGGCTATAGAAGTGACGACGGCGGTCGGTGGCTCAACGAGGCCGAGCAAGGGGCCGCTCGAGGCAGTGAAGGCGAGCCGACAAAGCAAGAGCGAGGCCATGGTGCGCTCCAGACGGGCGCCTGTTGCAGAGGTGACCCGCCCAAGCTAGTGAGGCGCAGGCAGGCCGGTCTAGCGCCGGCGGCGACTCGGCAGTGGCGGCTGAAACCAGCCCCAGGGGCGGACGACCGGCGAAGCAACGGCAGCTCGGCGACTCGGCGGGCGAGGAGGTGAAGGCAGGCGGTTCGGCCCGGCTGCAACTTCGGCGGCGGTTGAAACCAACCCGCGAGATGGGCGCCAGCGAACAACGGCGGCTCGAAGCGAAATCTACTTTAATTGTGGGCTTTTTTAAGCTGTTGGCGCGAGCCGACTTGATCGATATTTTTCCATCTGTACACAGCCCTTTGTGTAATGAGAGGAATAGATTCCAACGCAGCTGTCGTCCACTTGATTTCTTTATACGATATGCAATTTTGAGCGAGGAACAGTGACAACACCGGGTCCCTGTCGGTCTCGGCGACTTGTACCTTATATCCATTGATCTTTGTGATTCCTTCAATCAGGTTTCTAGCGGTAACTTTTGAGCAGGCGCTTTTATGGATTCACCTCGGGACAATCCTTGTACAAACCGATCTCAGACATAGCTTTTAGCTGACCAAGGTAGTGCCCGATGGATTTTCCTATTAATCGCAGCGACTTATGACTCTGTTTAATCCCGACGACTTGTAACGTCGCACCGACGCTGCCCTTTTTTGAACTTAAATTTCATAGATCGTAAAGCTGGACCAATGAACACAAAGCTGACGTGGATCCTCCTCGGGTGTTGCTTCATCCAGAAAATTATGAACTTCTCGATCCCTGGGAGAGATCCCTCCAAGAACTCAACACCACCGTGCGCCAGCCCAACGGTGGGCGCCAACTGTCGTGGATTTGTCATGGCAGATGTCCTTAGTGTTAAGACTTAGTCGCGAGGCCAATGCATCTATGTGGTAGCTTGAGAGGGTTGATCGGGATCGAGAGACGCAACACAAGACAAGGATTTAGATAGCTTCGGGCCCCGGGAAACATCATCCAGTAATAGCCCTACATGCTGTTTGTGGCTAGGTCTCATTATGATCATGAGAGAGTCGCCGCATAAGCCGGCTCTCCCTTTTTTGTCTAGCCCTAGATATTGTTTCTTATTGCTTGTTCCTCTTTGGGGAGCCCTGCCCCTCCTTATATAAGTTAGAGGGGCGGGTTACATGTGGAGTCCTAGTAGGACTAGGACTAGTCTATCTTTTCTTACAGGTTGAATACAAGTCCGGGTCTTTCTTTCTTCCTCTTAAGCCGGCCTACCATGACGTAAGCCGGCCTTCTGGGCCTTGAGCCTCTTGGGCCCCCGGGTCTTGTCGCTGCTCTGATCCGCTTGCCAGGTCACCCATAAGTCGCCAGGCTCGGGCGGGTCATTTAGTGAGTCGCCAAGTCCGGCCGGGTTATACATCCGGCCGGGTCATACCGTGGGGTATATCCCCGACAAATAGCATTGTGTTCTCTGAAGACCTTGTTTCCACTTCAGACTTTTCCATGACCATGCCGAATGGCTGATGCATAGGAAGAGTATTTGAATGTACCAAAATTATTGACAAATTTAATACATAATAAAAAAATTATGGCATGATATAATTCACATATAAGATGACTGGCTAACCAGGGTGGCATTGCAAAATTCACATATATGATGCCTGGATAAACAAGATGGCATGGCATGATTCACATATATGATAAAGAAACTAAACAAATGGCATTGACACAAAGCATGTCTAAACTAAGCAGATGACATATTGGATGTATACAGTAAGCAATGCAAGGCACCATATGCATGATATTACCAACATCAGCATGCCAAGTTAGAGCGAAGACCTCAGGGGGTAAATAGGAGTGGTCTTCTCATACGAATCCCCTCGAACAGTTATCTTCCTCTTGATTACGATCTGAAATGGGTGGAGGGGGGGGGGGCTTCCTTTGCGCCCACCATGGAGCGACGTCTGCATGAAATTTTATTGCTATGCAAGGCTCATCTCTTTTTCTCTACATGTTCAGTTCCATTGTGTACAATAACTGACATGCATAGGAATAAAACATAGTGAGATTATGTAAGGAGTGCATGCACAAATCCAGAGTGATGGTAGCAAACTGTTGATAGACCCAAAACCAATGATGGCAGGCAGATAATAGCTTTAGTTAAAAATACAGATAATGGCTCCTTTAATGTTTGTTTGCACCCAACATGAAAATCATTGTAGACACCCGAGATTAACCATATAGTAGACAGATAGTACTGATTGCTGCCCCAATATGTACCCCACAACCATTTAAAAACTCAAGTTTCAACATTAGTTTGGACCTGACTCGGAGTCTAATAGGTGAACACGACGATAAAGTAGCATGTCATCATATTAAGCGATGCATAACATAAGAAAACACGGAAGAGTGCGACCTCTCTTGTTGACCCGTGTAGTCCTCAAGGTCATCTGCTCATTTGATGATGGTAATGCAGTTGTCGTGGCTGCCAGCAGCGGGGAAGAAGATCTGATGCGGCGAAAGACAGTCTGGAGAGCGGATCCCTGCTATGGTTGACCTTTCCGTCATTGGAGCAGCTGAGCTGGGGTGGAACACAACGCAGCAGGAGCAGGACAAACCACACAAGGTTTTCTTCGACACATATCTGTAACAGAAGTAGTTGTGTAAGGGCTTGTTTGAATTTGAGGATTCTAACAATGCAGGGATAGGAAATAGACAGGAATAGGATAGGAATGCACGTGCAAAACAAAGAATTTAAAAACACAGGATTTCTGCCAATCTGGATGTTTGATTCACAAGAATTGAAAGATCACAGGATGCAAAGAAGCATGGTGAGATTAAGTCAAACCACCAGTGTACAACCTCTTTGGCGAAGCCATGTCAATCACAGCGTGATTGGGTTAGTCGGTGAGGATGCTCCGACTGACTTGGCTGTCGGAGGAGGGGACGGAGATCTTAGGCGTCTGGAGATGGAGCCCGGGGTACTGCTCCGCTGTGATGGAGGGTTTCGTTGTTGGAGCAGCACCGGTGAGTTGTACAACGCCGAGGCTGAAGCAGGACAAGAGAGACAACGTTAACCTGAGTGGAATTCAAATAGCATCTCCAATTGATAATATAAAATACATAACCACAAAGTGCTAGATGTAAAATGCATTAGCCGCTCATCTCTGAACTTAACTGTTGAAACTGAATTTAACTGTCCAAACTGTACTTAACTGTCAAAACTGAATTTTTCTGTCAAAACTTAATTTTACCGTCGAAACTGAATGCACTAGTAACAAAAAAGCAGTAGCAGCAGCAGCGCGTGCGAGAGCCGAGGCAGCTGGTCGTGTAGCAGCATCAGGTGAGGCTACCCTAAGCCGCCAGCCACCACCGGCCAAACAACCGCCCCGCCGCCCGTTGCCGGCGGTGCGCCGCCCCGCCCGCCCTGAAAGCACACCCCACCACCGGTCCGCCGCCGCCCCGGCCATCCCTCTAGGCCCCCCGTGCCGAGCTTTTTCTCTGGCGATCCCCACGCCACCGCCCCACCACCGCCCCACCCTGAACCCTAAGATAGATACTGGGTACCTCTCCGGCGAGCCCCCTTGCCCGCTGTGGCTGGTTCTTCCTTAACTCCGGCGAGCCGCCCCACCCCCTGAAAATCGACTAACCTGAAAGTCGATTCAATCGACTAAAGTGTAGCTAAATCGGAGCAGCATCGCAAGCAAGAGCAAGAGCGAGAGAAGCAGCAAGAGCAAGAGCAAGAGCAGACCAAGCAGGGGACCGAGAGCAAAAGCAGAGCAGCAGCGCGAGCAAGACCTAAAGCAACAGCAGCTCCTACTATTGTGGATGTCGCCGCCGAGGGAGAGACGCCGTGGAGGAAGTGGCCGGCGAGCCGCCGTGGATGGAGCCGCGCCGTGTCGGCTCGGGACCGAGCGCTGGCAGCACCGTGAGATCGAATCAAGAAGAAAATGCGGTGATTAGTGTACAACCTCTTTGGTGGTGCCGAGTAGGCCTCATCTTCATCCGAGGAAACGGTGATGATGATGCTCTTCCGGTGGTGCAGGTGAAGACGGTGGTGTGGGAATGGAGGTGGCGCAAAAGACGAGGGGAACGTCGGGGCAACTCCTTGGAGGTGGAGGACGGGGTGGCTGAACCGGCGGGACGACGAGATCGATGATGGATCCTCATCCGGTACGGTGGATGAGGGACGTCGAGGTGTTGCTGTGGACGATATCGTCGGGGAAGAGGCTCCGACTGGGTGGCGGACAGAGGAGGGTGTGGGGCTTCACGGGTTTTCGCGGCCTCGGTGTACGAATGAGTGGGCGGAAGGGATGGGAGTGGGGAACCATGGCTTAGGGACGCGCTTGTCCAAAATGTGGGGTAAGTTATGAAAGTACCTCCACCGATTTGAGCTAGGCGGTTCTTTCTGTTCAGGGGTATCACGGGCATTTCGCGTGTCGGGTTTTCACAGGAGGTGGGAGTTTTCACGCGCTTTGTAATTTTGGAATAGCAAGGCGCGGGTTGAGATGGAGGGAGTTGTCGGAGCACAACAAGACAAAGATATATCTTAAATATTTCGGGAAAACAAGGCGCGGGTTGAAGAGGCGGGAGTTTCGCAGCACGATAGACAGAGAGACTAGCTTGAAATTTTGGCATAACAAGGCGCGGCTTGAAATTTCAGGAGAACAAGCTTAACGTGTACAAAAAAAATGACAATTCGCACCTCATCACTAGAGAGATCCATGTCCCGTTTTACTATATTACTAGAAATGCATTCAAATACAACAAAAAAACTAAAAAATCGGGACAACAAATATAACGTGTACAATACCAAAACAATTTGCACTTCCCTCAACAATAAAAAAAATGTGTGTTGTCTAGCATATGGACTAAATTTGAGTACATTTTCCCTCTTTGAATGGGATTGTACTCGGGTTAGTTATACAACCATCTAAATATTATCTTCACAACACAAGACATGAATATAGGAGAAGTAAATTCCTACGTTGAATTCAAAGCATAGTACATGTATGCTCTAGCTAGATGTTCGGAATCTAAACCATGTATGATATACTACGTACAATGTGTTTAACAAGCACAACACACACACAAACACCATTTAGACTAGTAAGGTACACGTGCATTGCACACATGAAATTTGGCAACCAAATTATGAATAAATACCACATTATAGCATATAAGCTTTGAGTCATATAGGCCTGATGTAGATGTTCGTTTAATTCTTATAGTTCATTTCATTCAAACTCATCAATTTTTTATAAGAAAGCTAATCTATTTTAATATTCATGGAATTGTGCATAGGCATAAAGTAAAAAAATGGCAAATCATGTAGAAAAACATTTGGGCAATTCTGATACGGAAGATTCTAGAACAAAGAAGAAGTGCTTGTGTTTTGAGCTTTATGCATTATGCTTAAGTTCAACCATGTAGTCTTCTAGATTGTAGATGTGGCAAAATCTGGTGGAATCTAGATGATGTCCATTAGCCAGTAGTGCTCAAATTTGCCTCATCCAATGACCATCTTTCAAAGTTAAAGTTATCCACACACTATATAAAAAAATATGAAATATAATATATATAGGGGTAAAGATATAGATATGTGATGCGAAAGCCACCCATCATCTCCAATTAGAATAGTGTGTCCATGCACGGATGCAATGTGGCCAAATGATGTCTGCCATCGATATCTCAAATTCAAATCAGTCTGACCTTGTTCAATGTGTATACAGTACAACATGCTCATTTCCAAACCACACTGTGCATATCTCAGTTATATTCATGCATGCATGGGTTTCAAACATCATGATCTCTTATTCAAATATTTGAATTCAACTTTACATTGATTATGACCTCACCTAATCTTTTACACCCACACAGTCGTCTTCTCTTCTATAATTGTACCACTAACTTTCTCTCGTGCATGCATGCACACACAGTACGAGTAGGCATTATCCATTGCACACATGCAATCTTTTTCTTCCGGTCGGTCTCCCATGCATGCACACACACACACACAGACCTCCCCCTCTCCATCATATCGGTCATTCTTTATCTGTCACATGCATGCGCAACGATCAATGTTCCTCTATGCATACGATCACATGCATGCACTAGCATTATCGGGCACCACCTGCTCAACCCAACTTTGCATTAAAATCAATTCTGGAAAAGGATAAACTGAATGGAACAAACTTACCACCTGGTATAGAAATCTGAGAATTGTTCTCAAGCACGATAAAAAGGAACATGTTCTAGAGGATCCACTTCCAGAGGAACCTGCTGATAATGCTAGTGCCACACTAAAAATGCCTACGAAACTTCGTTGATGAATCAGCGGAGATCAATTGTCGATGCTGGCTTGTATGGAGCCGATTTGCAACAGCATTTCAAAGCGTTGAGGCTTATGATATGATCGAGAGTCTCAAGAGCATGTTTGAGACACGAGCTAGGACCGAAAGGTTCAACGTCTGGCGATCCTTGATGGATTGCAAGCTGAAGGAAGGTGATCCATCGAGCCCACATGTGATCAAGATGATCGGATATGTGCAAGCTTTGGATCGTTTGGGCTTCCGCTCTTGGATGAGCTGGCTCTGAGATGCAGTTCTGGTTTCTCTTCCGCCCAGCTATGGGACATTCATCTCGAACTATCATATGCATGGCATGGATAAAGCTCACTGAATTGCATGGGATGCTCAAGGTGGCGAGCAGGATATTAAGAAAGGCACGCATCAAGTGTTGATGGTGCAGAAATCGCTAAGTTCAAGAAGAGTTGGTCTAAGAAGAAGGCTAAGGCAAAGGGCATGGAGATGGTAACCTCTGCGCTGCTTGAAGTCTCGACCGGACTCAAAGACCGTTTGTTTTCATTGCAAGGAGACCGGTCCTTTGGAAGAGGAACTGTAGCAAGTGGCTTGCGAGCATGGCAAGAAGGCGGAAATGCTTCTTGGGCAAAGGTACACTTGTTGCATATGTTATAGACATTTACCTTGCTGACATACCTAGTAGCTCTTGGGTATTTGATACGGATCGGTTGTTCATATTTGCAACTCGATGCAGGGGCTGGTAAGAACTAGGCGTGTGGCACAAGGGAGATTGACATCGTGGTCGGCAACAAAGCAAGAGTTGCTGCGTTGGAGGTCGACGCGATGCAGCTCCGACTTCATACGGATTCATTATGGAATTGAATAATTGTTATTACATTCCTGCACTTAGTCGGAACATTATTTCTGCCTCATGTTTGATGAGTCAAGGTTATGAATTCAATTTAAAGGACAATGGTTGTTCGATATTTTTGAATGGTATGTTCCACGGCTATGCACCCATTGTTGATGGGCTATTTATATCGAATCTAGAACAGGAACGGTCTATAACGTAAATGTCAAGAGGCATAAGCCTAATGAGATAAATCCGACATACTTACGGCATTGCCGGCTTGGACACATTAGTGAAAGCATGAAGAAGCTCCATGATGATGGGCTCCTAACCGTCCGACTTGGTCGTTCGAGACATGTAAATCATGCTTGCTCGGCAAGATGACTAAGTCTCCTTTCGCAAAGAGTTGCAAGAGGGCATCCGAGCTATTGGAACTTATACATAGTGATGTGTGTGGTCCAATGAGCACAACCACCAGAGGTGGCTATCAGTACTTCGTGACTTTTACCGACGACTTGAGTAGATATGGATATATCTATTTGATGAGGCACAAGTCGGAGACTTTTGAAAAGTTCAAAGAGTTTCAAAACGAGGTTGAGAATCAGCTCGGCAAGACTATAAAGCTTCTGCGATTTGATCGTGGTGGTGAGTACATGAGCCAGGAGTTCGATGATCATCTGAAAAGTCGAGGTATAGTACCTCAGCTCACACCTCCAGATGCATACGGAGAAATGGCGTGTCGAGCGGAGAATAGGACCTTGTTGGACATGGTCCGGTCTATGATAAACAAATCGGATTTACCCTTGTCATTTTGGGGATCGCTCTAGAAACTGCAGCTTTCACACTTAATAGGGTACCATCAAAATCCGTAGACAAGACACCACATGAGATGTGGGTGGGAAGAGTCGGTTTGTCTTTTCTAAAGATTTGGGGTTGTGAAGCATTTGCTTATGTCGAGACAAGCTTACACCCAAGTCGGATAAATGCATATTAAGTGGGATATCCGAGAAACCTTGGGATATAGCTTCTACAACCGGAAGAGAACAAAGTGTTTGTTGCTCGGGCAGGGTTTTCCTTGAGAAATAGTTTCTCGGTCGGGAGGCTAGTGGGAGGGCGGTTCGACTCGAAGAAATTCGAGGACCACTCGGGGGCGGCTCGGTGGTGATGAGATCATCTTGGAGTCTGTCGGGAACCCGTAGTGGAAGCGGCACGGAACCACGGAGGTCGGAAAGATTGCGCAAAGTGCGCGATGTATTGTTGCTAAGCGATGAGCCGGCCCGATGTCGGAAGCGATGGTGAGCCAGATTCGAGGCATGGCTAGAGGCCATGAGATCGAGTTAAAGTCCATGGATGAGAATCAAGTGCAGGACTTGGTTGATCCGCCACTGGCGTAACGCCATTGGTTGCAAATGGGTCTTTAGAAAGAAAACCGATGTGGATGGAAATGTTCAGATCCACAAAGCTCGACTTGTCGCTAAAGGTTATGGACAAATTCAAGGAGTTGACTACGACGAGACTTACTCGCCGATAGCGATGCTGAAATCGGTGAGGATCATACTAGCTATAGCTGCATATTTCGATTACGAGATATGGCGAGATGGATGTCAAGGCGGCTTTCCTTCACGGAAATTTAAGCGAGGCGTGTATATGATACAGCCGAGGGTTTTGTCGATCCGACTAGCACTAGTAAGGTATGCAAGCTCAAGAGATCCATTTATGGGTTGAAGCAAGCATCTCGGAGTTGGAACATTCGTTTTGATGAGGTCGTCACTGGTCTCGGTTTCATCAAAAGCGAAGAGGACTCTTGTTTATACAAGAAGTTAAGTGGGAGCTCGATAGTGTTTTGATCTTGTATGTGGACGACATACTACTGATCGGGAGCGATGTTTCGATGTTAAACTTCGGTCAAGGATCATTGAATGGCAAGTTTTCGATGAAGGACCTTGGTGAGGCAGTCTATATTTTAGGCATTAAGATCTATAGAGATAGATCGAGGAGGCTGCTCGGCTTAAGCGAGCACGTACATAGATAAAGTGTTGAAGTGGTTCAACATGAGTGAAGCGAAGAAAGGGTTCTTGCCGCTCTCACATGGTATAAGGCTAAGCGAGACTCGATTCCCTCGACATCGATGGCGAAGCAGGATGAGTAGGATTCCGTATGCCTCGGCAATCGGATCCATCATGTATGCCATGATATGTACAAGGCCTAATGTTGCTTTTCAATAAGCCTAACAAGTAGATACCAGGCCAACCCGGTGAGAGTCCTTTGGGCAGCGGTAAAGACTATTTTGAAGTACGAAAAGGACTAAAGAGATGTTCCTAGTTTATGGAGGTGAGGAAGAGCTCGTCGTGAGGGGTTCGTCGATGCTAGTTTCCAAACCGGCGAGAGATGATGTCGATCACGATGCGGATTCGTATGCGTCTGAGCGGAGGAGCGGTCGCTGGATGAGTTCCAAGCAGGATACGGTGGCGATTCTACCACATAAGCGAATACATTGCGGCTTGTGAAGCTACAAAGGAAGGTGTTTGGATCCGGCATTTTCTGGATGATCTTGGTATTTTCCCAGCCTCGGTGAAACCGTTGGACCTTTATTGTGATAATTCGGTGCCATCGCACAAGCCAAGGAGCCGAGGAATCACCACAAGGTCGGACACATAGACCGAAAATATCACGATCTGAAGATCGTAAGAATGGTGATGTAGAGTTATGCAAGATTCACACGGATGCAAATGTTGTAGATCCGTTGACAAAGCCGCTTCCACAACCCAAGTATGAGGGGCACGTTAGAGCTATGGGCATTCGATGTCTATTTGATTGACTCTAGTGCAAGTGGGAGACTGTTGGAGATATGCCTAGAGGCAATCATGTATGATGATATTTCCTATGTGTTTATGAATAAAGATAGTCCTTGGACATTATCAATGATGTGTATCAGCAAGTCGTGACTTGTTTGTGGGACTATGCATTGTATGATGACTGTCCTAAAAGGTCCCTAGTCGAAAGGGCTGTGTGGACGCGCAGCCGACTAGACTAGCATATGACACGGTCGATGGCTCGGTCTCACTAGCCATGGAGCATTGGATGCTAACGGATAATATGGACTTGGAAAGGTCTGGTCGGATTCGACATAGTCGGATCCGAGTCGAGATAAGGTCGAGTCGGACAGACCCAACTATGAGGCGCAGCGATATGTCATCTGTGAGTCTCTAGTACAACATCGTTCTATGTCCTAAGACCTGAGTGGCGCATGTACTCGAGATGGTGATAGACTTGCTTTGGGCCGACCAAGCGCTACTCCGTGGTCGGGTAGTTACAAAGGTAGGTTTGGGTTTGTCCAATCCCATGCTGCGAGACATGGTCGAGCAAGATGGGATTGCCCCTCGATCAGGAGAGATATACTCTGGGCCCCTCGTGTGATCCGACCAGGAACAACATGGCCATGCGACAAGGATTATGAGATAATCCGGATAGTGGTCGGTATCCTTTGGAGCGAGAAAGAGGTCGGGCTAGCACAAGGATGACAGTCTCGCCTTGAGCCTGCCAACATATATTGTGTGGCAAAAGGAATGGAAGTATGATGTACAGAGTTAGCCTAACCAGCTTCATAAATGCTGCTTGGTGGTCGGCACGCCTTGCTAGAGGCCGCTACCATCCGTGCAGGTCGGAGGTGATCCGAAGCTGTGACCAAGCTGACTTGAACCTAAGGGGTGGCAGCAAGGGAAGGAACCTATGAGGTCAGTTCGTAGGACCTTTGGTCGGATGTGATCCGAGCTGGACTAGGAACGTGTTGAATAGACTTTGGGCTTTAGGGTCCGTGCGAGGCCCAAGTGTTGAGCCATAGCGGACGCCTATATAAAGTGGAGGTGCGGCACACTCGCGATGGCTTTTTGGCTGAGGGGTGCGAGATCGCTTTGGCCTCAGGAGGCAGATCACTTCGGCCTCAGGAGGTTGATCGCTTCGGCCTCAGGAGCCACCTCCACTCGCCCCGACTGTGTGATCGTACCTAGCAGTCCGCCGCACGGTGTTCCTCCCGCACGCGCGGATACCGTTAGAGGCGGTGCACTTGCGCCGCTCTGGCGAACTCGTACGTGGGATCGGACGACCGGCCGCTCGAGGGAGATCGAACGAGGAGGAGACGATCCACGCGGACGCGCTGCCCCAACTCTTCTTCCGCTGCACGACACTGCGCGTCTAGTGGTAACGAACTGTGATCCATCTCCCGTAGCATGTTCCTGGATGTTCTGCGCGTAGGAATTTTTAATTTGCAGTCGATGCACCCTACCGTAGAATCCAACACAAAGGAATTTTGGAGGATTCTAATCCTTAGGAATTTTTCCTATCTTGGTTGTTTGATTCGTACGATTGTAAACCATAGGAATTTTTTCATAGGACTCATTTGCACTAGATTTCATAGGAAACATCCCATCCACTCGAACCACTTTGAAACAGTCCTGCGTTTTTTCTATGCACAATCAAACACTCGTACAATCCTGTAGGATTCAAGATGACACTCCACTCTGGCGACCCCCCTCCTAGGCGACCACCTCTCCTACCCCTATCCCTGGCCACTCCGGCGGTGAGAGACACCCACCCCTCATGGAGAGTCTTCTCCATTGGGACTCCTCCCCCGGTCTGGCGATCGAATCTCAGGTACGTGACAAGTTCCAATCTACGGTGCACTTCTCACCGGCCAACCCCAGATCTGCCAAGGAGTTCTTTCTCGTGGTTTCTTTCTCCTTGGCATCCTTCCCTCTTACAGAGTTATCGGTGGCGCTTTCCCTGCAATCTTGTATTGGAGGAATCAGTTCGGGGTTTAGGGTTTTCAGATTAAGTGATCGTCGCTTTCGGTTCTCTGTGGCATCAAATCGAGTTGGTCATTTCATCTATGGTCTTAAGGACCGGATCTGGCCTGATTTCATCTGTCACTTCCACCTCTACTGTGGTGATCTTTCTGTTGGTAATTATTCGGATATGAGCTGGCATGTAGATGATCATCTTCCTGAGGTAAGGCCGATTGCTATACGATCTAATTGGCTTCGAGAGCAGCAGCAATTGGTTAACTCTCAATCCATGATGTTGCCGGCGGCGAGTGTGTATACCTCACCGGCCGGAGCGATTGTCCCATTTGGCAAGTTCAATTTCCCGATTTTTTCGGATCATGATAAGCATATTCGCTTGGGGGATTTTGTTTTCAATCAGAAGGATTACCTGCATAGTGCTCGCACTTCTTTTCATGGCCCCCAATTCAAGGAATCATATTGGCAGTCTCTCCCGGATGAAAAGTTATTGCATATTATGGATGGTTGGCAAGCTGGGTATTTGGATATTGAGGTTAAAGCTATGGTGCAAATCAAAGATGTGCCTACTCAGGATTATATTGATGCCAGGTTGCTCAAATGTTTGAACTGCTCTCGACATGGTCATTTGGCTGCAGATTGCCCAGGTAAGTTTTGTCAAAGATGCATCAGACTGCTACATGAGTGCACTTGCCATGTGACACGTTCGTTGGAGGCTGCATGCATAATGGGCCGTAACTCTGTGTGCACTGCATGCTATGGAAAAGACCACCAAGTTAATCAATGTCCTGGCCTCATTCGATGTGATTCGTGTGGATCTTTGGGTCACAAAGCCCATGGGCAGCAACTTCAGCAACATTGGCCCAAGTTCAAATGGCAGCCCATACCCGATTCGGATAGTTTTGGGATTATTGATTTCGAGGGGAGTCTTCCGTCTTGTGCCCAAAAACAAACTCATGGAAATCGTAACGCTCTAGAATATAATCGGCGTTCAGTTTGGCAAGTGAAACAGAAAATCCCACCACGTGTTGACGTGGCAACTTCTCATTGCAGGCCGATATGCCTCCCCCCTGCTTCAGCTGTCAACTCCACCGCCCGAGGGACCCAATCCCGGCCAGTCTCCTCTGTTTCCAAAACCACCTCTGCCTCTTCCAAACTCGCTCCGCCTTCGCCATCCAAGAACTCTGCTGCGCCGAAGACCAACTCCGGCAACAAGATGGCGAACTTTCCGGTCAGGCCATTCGCGTTCGCTCCGCTCGGTGCCAACATTGAGAGGGGGCCAGATCATCGGCTCCAGAGGAGTGTCATGGTGGTGGATGACCAGCCATTAAACCATGACAGGTACGCTATCATCTCGATTCAGCCTCCTCCCCCCGATCATCAGAAGAGATTTTGGTTGGAAGAGATTTGTCGCATCATTAGGGAGGATTTGGAGTATCAGATTTCTGATGAGTTCATCTATCCGTTTGGCATTGGTTGCGTTGCTTTTGAAGATATGCAAAGCAGAGATGAGGCCATTAGAGAAGGCCCTCATGCTATAGATGAGTATTCCTATTTCACCCTAACTCCCCATGATGGAGGCATCAATATGCGGATGCCCGCTTTTCAGTATGAAGTTTGGGTCATGATGTTAGCTTTTCCGATGGATTACATGACAGAGCACTATGTGCATAAGGTTGTTTCTAACTTTGGGAAGTTAATAGTTTGGCCGAGGCCCAATGAGAACAAAGCCAGGGTCTTAGTTAAGTGCCACATTAAGGATATAGCTCAGGTACCACACAGTTTGGTTGTGTCTAGAGTTGGCTTGCTCCCAGGATTGGGACGTTCTTGGTCAGTTCCGGTTTATGTTATGAATGGCAGATATACCGTGCCTGGGTTGGTTGACAACGAGGATGTCCCACCCCTCCTCAATGCATCCCCCCACCCCTATCAACTCCTTATTATACTCGATGCAGCAAGCCGGGATAAATGATATGGAGGCCCAAGTGATGCCAATGAGCAGATGTGGAATCTTCTTTGGACACGTGCAAGAAGTTGTTCAGGAAAATGGATGGGCTGCTTGGCCGGTAGTCCCACCTCCCTACTCTGGATTTAGCTTCAGGACATTTTTTGAGTATGATGGTCCCTCCCTAATGGATGGAGTGCACCAAGAGCATAACATTGTGGACAATCTATCTGATGTCTGGTCTGAATTCTCTCAGGTTGAAGAGTTAGCTGATAATTTTATTAGTAGGGTCCCTTCGGCGTAGTTTGCGTTTGTCCGGGCGGGAGGTCAGTCTGTTTCCTTCCTGATAACTGCAGACGTTGAACTGCTGAGGTGGATTGGAGGCATGCTCAAAAGGATTTATACAAAGACGCTACCTCCTGCTGTCCACCCTGAAGGAGCTTATCTGCCACTCAATCCTTTTACTTCTCTACAGTAGCAGCTTCATGGGATTGCCACTGCTCTAATGGACTCCATATCTCCTGAAGTTGATGTGCTTGGCCGTATTTTCAGTTCTTTCTTTCAGGGTATAATCATTGATAAATGCTACAGTGACCTTGTGGAAGTTTCTGTTTATGCTGAAACCCCTTCTGCTGATGAGCAGATCATGCCGGATTCTTATTCTGCTGCTGATCACTTTAGCTCTTTGCTGTCTAATGAGCCTTCACATGTGGACACCGTTACGCTGCTTGAGTGCTGGCGCTCTAACAAGTATGATGGGTTTAAAGTGCGCCGATGTCGACGAGGCGATGCAGTCAAAGTGAAGCCACATAAAGTTCCTCAAGTGCAATGCTCTTCTTCTGCTACCGTACCATGTGCTTCCGACATGAATGGCAAGTTGAGCAAGCAGATACTGCTCGCGTCCCTGGTGGCGCAGGAGAATGCCGATCCCAAAGCTGATGCATAAGGCGTGGAAGGTATTGTGCTGGAACATGCGGGGGATTAACTCCGACCAGAAGCTTTTGGCGTTGCGTAATGCAATTGATAGTAGTGGCTGTTTAGTTATCTGTCTTCAAGAAACAAAGCGAGCCTCTTTTGATAAGTCTTTTGTAAGAACTTTCTGTCCAAAACGGTTCGATAAATTTGAGGTTGTGCCCTCTCAAGGAGCCTCTGGGGGCCTGATCACTCTATGGGATAGTTCGGTTTTTATTGGAAATCTTATCTGCTCTGAATCTTTGGCTTTGGGCATTAAGTTTACTTCGTTGCAAAATGCCAAATCGTGGAACTTGTTTAATATATATGGCCCATGTGATGGTCCTGTCAGGACAACTTTTACATCCTGGCTGTTTGATCTTGATATTCCTGACAATCAGGATTGGTTACTATGTGGAGATTTCAACTATATCAGGGCCCCGGATAACCGCAACAAGCCAGGCGGGAATGCTAATGACATGTTAACCTTCAATGATTTCATACTATCACAAGCCCTAGTAGAATTGTCGATTGAAGGGAGGAGGTTTACGTGGAGTAACATGCAGACATATCCTCTCCTAGAGCAGCTCGATTGGTTCTTCACCTCAGCCAATTGGACTTCTAGTTACCCCAACACGACTGTCGCAGCTCTCCCAAAACCGGTCTCGGATCATGTGCCGTGTGTGATCTCAATTGAGACTTCTGTCCCTAAGTCTAAAATCTTTCGCTTTGAAAATTTCTGGATATCACATCCTGGGTTCTTTGAAGTGGTGCAGTCCACTTGGGACAAAAGTTGTTTTGCACATAACTCGGCTGCCTTGTTGTGCAAAAAATTTAAGAATCTGCGATATGCTCTTAAGAAGTGGAGCAAGAACATCTCCAGACTGAATCTGTGTATTGATAACTCCAATTGGGCTCTTCTAGAATTGGATGGGCTTGAGGATTTGAGACCTCTCACAATCCCAGAGAAGAACTTTCGTGTTATCCTTAAGGAACATTTGGTTGTTCTCCTTGGTTATAAACGAGAATATTGGAGGAAGAGGTACACGGTTAGATGGTTCCAGTGTGGGGGGCACAACACTAAGTTCTTTCACTCCGCAGCGAGTGAGCGTTTCAGACGAAACTCGATCGCCTCCCTGAAGCTATCGATGGATCATTGTTTACGATCATGCAGGAAAGCGCTTGAACTGTATCGGACTTACAAAACAGGTTGGGCAGGCGAGCCGCATGACATGAAGTTTGATCTGACTCGGCTAATTAAAAAAGTGGAGGGGCTTGACGAGCTGACAAAACCCTTTGCACATGAGGAGATCGACAAAGTAGTCCAAGAAATGCCACCAGTCCGTGCGCCTGGGCCGGATGGTTTTAATGGGTGTTGCTTAAAATCATGCTGGCACATCATAAAGCATGACTTTTACACCCTTTGTGCCGATTTCTATGATGGAAAGCTGGACTTGCAGAGCCTAAACTCGGGGTTTATCACCTTGATCCCGAAGTCCTATTCACCTGAGACCGCTAATGATTACATGCCCATCACCCTCCTGAACTATTGTTTGAAGCTGATAACTAAACTCCTGGCTAATCAGTTGCAGAAAATAATTCTTAAAATCATCCATAAAAACCAGTATGGATTTCTTAAAGGGAGGTCGATACAGGATTGCTTAGCCTGGGCCTTCGAATACATTCACCAGTGTGAAGCTTCGGGTCGTGCTTGTTGTCTGCTCAAGTTGGACTTTGCCAAAGCCTTTGACACAATTCAGCATGAACCTATGATCGAGATCATGAGACATATGGGCTTCGATGAGAGATGGATTGGATGGATCAGAAGTATTTTCTCCATGGGTACCTCCTCAGTGTTGCTCAATGGTAGCCCGGGGAAGCAATTTGCCTGTCTGTGTGGAGTGAGACAAGGAGACCCGCTCTCACCTCTAATCTTCGCTCTCGCTGCAGACCTCTTGCAAGCGGCGATCAACGAGGCCTGCAGAGCTGGGCAACTACACCTGCCAATTACATCGCACGATAGTAACTACCCCGTTATTCAATATGCCGACGACACGATCCTGGTGTTCCCAGCCTGCCCGAATCAAGCCCGAGTCCTCAAAAATATTCTTTTGTACTACGCAACGTCGGTTGGTCTGAAAATCAACTTCCACAAATCAACTATTGTCCCAATCAACCTAGAGTCGACGACCACGACTAAATTGGCGGAGATTTTTGGGTGCGTCGTTGGACAAATGCATTTCTCGTATCTTGGGTTGCCTATGGGGACAACCCGTCCCACAGTTACGGATCTGCTACCCATGGTCACCGCAGTGCAGAGAAAAATTCCAGCAGCAGTGTCCTTGCTTGACTATGGCTCCAAGCTGACTCTTCTGAACTCAGTTGTAACCTCGCTCGCGATATACACAATGTGTTCCATCAAGTTAAACCCCAGGATCGTTCAACACCTAGACAAACTCCGAAGATCCTGTCTGTGGTTGAAGAAATCAGAGGATGGCACCAAAGGCAACTCCCTCGCAGCTTGGGACATGGTTTGCAGGCCCAAAAACAAGGGAGGTTTGGGAATCATAAACCTCAAAATTCAGAATCAGGGTTTGTTATTGAAACAACTTCATAAATTCTACAATAAGCAAGATGTTCCGTGGGTTCAGCTTATCTGGAATTCATATTACAACCATCAAACCCCACATGCAATGGACCCTTGTGGCTCATTCTGGTGGAAAGATCTCATGCAGTTATCTGACATCTACAGAGGGGTTACCAGGGCGTCTGTTGGGTCGGGTGGCTCGATCCTCTTCTGGAAGGATGAGTGGAAAGATGGACTTTTCCAGGACACATTCGAGAGCTTTTTCCTTTGCTGGGATCCGGACATGTCGATCCAGTCCTTACTTTCCTCGGTGAGGTTGGGAGATGTGTTTCACCTCCCCTCTCGATAGAAGCTTCGGCTTGAGGTGACCAATTTACAACCCAGCCACGTCGGATGTGTCTCTGACTGTCAGGGATGATACATGGAAATGTGTGTGGGGAGGAAGTAATTTTAAAGCCACAAAATTCTATGAATTTTGCTTCAGGGACATGCAGGTGGACGAGGCCTTTTGCTGGATTTGGAAGACCAAATGTACCATGCAATGGAAAATGTTCGCGTGGCTGCTGCTGGCTGATCGTTTGAACACCAGAAATATGCTGAGAAGGAGGCACTACAAAATCCAGAATGATGACTATACCTGCTTGCTTTGTCAGAACCCACCTGAAGAGGACGTTGCTCACCTCTTCTTTAATTGTCCTTTCAGTAAAAGATGTTGGGACAGCATTGGGATTCATTGGCCAATTGGGGATTGCAGGCTCACACTTTTACATGCTGGTAAAAACTCTTGGAATGGACACATGTTCATGGAGGTGTTCATGGTGGCGGCTTGGGGGATCTGGAAGGAAAGGAATGATAAACACTTCAGAGGGATCCAGCCGACCTTTACATCCTGGAAGAACAGATTCAAGCATGATTTTGCTCTTTTGGTCCATAGGGCCAAGCAGGAGCACGCTCCTTATATTCTATCACTAGTAGCTGCCTTGAAATTAGGGGGATATCATGTAACTTTTCTTCTCACCCCCCTCTTTTCATGTAGTAGTGACTTGTGTAGTAGGGTTGTAGGCTGACTGGACTGGTTTGTTGGGACTGTACTAACCCTTTAACACCTTAATACAAAGTCAGTGGGGGATTCCCTCACTGTCATCAGTTCTCAAAAAAAAAAACACTCCACTCTAATCCCATGTTTTTCCTATTCCCGCGTTTTGGAAATCCTACAAATCAAAGAGGCCCTAGATTTTTTATAAAAACTAATTTATTTTGAATGAGATGAACTATAAGAATTAAACTAAGGTCTACATCAGGCATATATGACTTAGAGATTACATGCTATAATGTGGTATTTATTCATAATTTGGTTGCCAAATCTGATGCGTGCAATGCACGTGTACCTTACTAGTACTTCGAGTATGTGCAAAACACGTAAATTAGGATTCCAATGGCACACTACACAGTGTCTCTCTTAAAGTTCATGAAGCCACGTGGCACATGTGGAGTTGTTGTCGCGACCTCCTTGTGTGGATTGATCACAGTGACGTGCTGCTTGTTCCAAAAGAATGTACTCGTCCTCTCTGAGCCACACTGGCGGTACATGCACAAAGCGAAGATGTGCACGCACGCCACACACGCACTCATTCCCTCGCACGCACACACGGGTACGGGGGGACGCATTTTTGTGCGAAGATCCACCGCATGTGATAATTTGACGCGTGTTAAGTCCTTCACTTCATTGATGGTCAATTAATACAGCGCATGCAAATTGAGTGGACGTGAGGGCGGAGGAAAGACATTACTACTCCGCTGCGCGCATGCGAGTAGTTAAATCATGGGTTGCTAGTACTTCCATTGGTCTCCTTCGTATTTTGTGCCAATTTTTGACCATATTTGTAAGTAACATAATATTTATGCATGTCATAAAAAGTGGCACAAAAAAAGGGGGCCAATAAACCAGGACAGAGCAGCATGATCAATTTTGCTGTGGCTCTTGTTGGTGGCCTTTATATTTAAATATGGACGGAGTGGAGTAGTACTATGTTTATCTTAGCCTCGTAGGGCTCTCCCAGAGCCTAGGCTCGCCTCCCCACCTCGCCCACCGGATCCCGCCATGGAGGATCCCGCCGTGGATAATCCCTTAGATCCCATTATCCGCGGACTGCCCTCTCGCCGTGGCCCGCAGCACTGCCGCCTTTGAGCGAAACCCACATGTGTTTTAGAGGGGATCCATTGCTCTGGAATCACAGATTGGTGGCGCCGGAGGACATGCCAGGGCTGCGTTTCAGGTGGTGGGTAGAAATGGCAAATCGGTTTGAGGAAGCGTCACATTGATTGGAGAGAAGTTCCAAGGAGCTGCGTCTGGCGGCGCAGCACAAAGTAGAGCATAAGTTGATCTCGGGGAGAGATCTTTGAGGATGTCGACATCTGGCAGCGTCGCGTTGATTTCGAGCTAGGGCTAATGGCAGAGATCATATTCACGAAGTCGACTGCGGAGGAAAGAACGCGTATGCTTGCGCAATGGCATGAGCAGCCGGTGCAACTGTTCAAATGGGCGGTAGGAGAAGCCAAATCCCGGGACCAGTTGCGGCAGTGCTGCTGGGCATGCATCATAGGTGAGGTGAGCTACACTCCTTCCCCGCCAGCGATTATGTTACCTATTCGGTTGCTGCTGCAGTGAACTTGCAACGCCATGTCGGTTTGCAACCTTGACAATCACTCCATCTATATGTATTGTACTCCTGTGAAAATACTTGGTCGTTTGGAAAAAGATGGTAAGTGATTTATCACTACTTTTAGAATGCTTGGTCGTGACAATCAACCGAATCCACAACCCGAAGTCTCCATCGCGTAATACTTTACGGTCGGTCGCACCAACAGACTATCGGTCGGACCCACATCTCACCGAAGGGGCACGCATCGGCTTGGTCTGACATGTATGACCAGTTACATCACTGACTTGTGTGACTGCATTTGAGTAGTGTAGTACTCCGTCTATCCCAGTTTACAAGTCTTGCACATGTACCTAGGTTGTTAATATGACCAACTTAATAAGGCGCATACATTACGAAAAATATATCATAACAAACTTCAAATATTCTTTTTTAATGATATATTTTTTATGTTAAACAATTTATTTTATATAAGTTACATTGATGACCTAGATACACGTGCAAGCCTTGTAAACTGTGATGGAGGGAGTACTTGAAATTTATGTTCCACTAAACTCATCGGGAGCCGTTTCGGGCCTCGAAACCAAAACCATCAATTAATCTTTACCTTGTTCCCATCACATTCCAAAGTACTAGTGCTACAATTAAGTGCAAGCCTGCTCACACCTACTAGTACGTACCAAACCTGAACATGTTCCCACTATGCAGGTTTTAGTACTGGTGCTAGTACTTAGGTTATAAAAAGGGGAACTACCTAACTAAAAATTACTCTACCTTCCTCCTCATAAGTCCTTCTTCTTCGTCCGTCCTTGCCATGGCTGGTATGTAGATCTCTAGGTCGAGAACTACTCGTAACAAGGGAGCGGCAACCAAGGCTTCGGAAAAAAAGAGGGGGCTCGCTTCCACGTAGAGACCTCGAAAGATCTCTCACGGGCAGGCGATGGCTCCCAGGAGCGCCCTAGCCACGGAGGCGAACATGCCGAGCTGGCGGCGCTGGAGTCGTTATCCCTCGATGGCATGCCCGATCAGCTCAATAAACACCTCAATAAGCAGAAGGAGATCATCCACGGCTTGGTGGAGCTGCTGAAGGAGAGCCTCGACGACATTCCCGCTAAGCTCAATGAGGAGGGATAGTTGACCGCCGACTTGGTGATGCTGCTGAAGAAGAGCATTGCCTCAGAGAAGAAGGTGACCAGGGAAATCCTGCAACTTCAGGAGGACAAGGCGAAGCTCTGCCACGAGCTCGACCTGCTGAAGGAGGAGAACACCGGCTGGAATAAGCTGCATGAGAATAGTAGTTCCTCGATGAACATGCTGCGGGCCCTCGTCATGGAACAGAAGGAAGAGTTGGCGAAGCTTCGCATCGAGCGCCCGACTGCTGTCAAGGTTCATAATGTGGCCCTGGAACAGATGATGAAGGCTCGCGTCGAGAAATCCCGCATCATGGACATAATGAAAAAGATGGCGGAGGAGACGTGCAAGGAGATGGAGGTCGTGGAGGCGATGAAGAAGCAGCTACGACTCCGTGGCCAGCAACCCTTCATGTAGTAGAGAGCAGCGCCCCAGACTTGTGTGTGCGTCTTCCTTGTTTTTTGGGTGATAATCTTCCTTGTTCTTTTGCTCCTCTATTTCTTCTTTTGCTTCGAGTGTTTCGTCGCACGTGTCACGTTCCCTGTGAGGCATGAATAGAACAATGCTAACAATGAGATGACTAGCAAATTAAATCATTTTTTATCGCCATATGGCACTGGGCTGCCATGTTTCGTCCTCCTCCGTCGTACTACTCCGGTGGAAAACTTGAGTATGACAACACAACTATTGTTAACATGATATTCGATATTGCCATGTGTTTTACTAGTGATGCATGTACTCTTTGAACTTGCTCTTGCCATTTTTAGCTTCATCAACATATCTTCTTACTGTTGATATGCTTGTGTTGTCATGAAATGCCTTGTGGTGAGTGAATCGAGCTTGCTAAGTTGCTATCATGAATCTGTTCCTGCCATGCTCTATTTTTCTTCAAAGTCTGAAACTGTTAATAAAACTTGCTATGTTTACATGGGTGCCATCCTATCTTCTGTGCCTTTTTGGCTCATGTTAAGTAAGGGACTTTTGTTCTATGCATTTAGTAGAGTCATGCCGTGCCTTTATTTTCCATGATATGTTCCTGTAGCATGTTGTTTGCCTACTGTAAACATTGCTTCCTATTGCTGTTTATGCCATGTTAGTATTTTCACTGTCTGTGAAGCTGTTATCTTTTGTACTTTTGCCATGCTTGTTTGAACCTGTTCTAATATGTTTTAGCTGAAGCTCAGTGTTCATGTTTTGTCAAGCATCTCTTGTACCTCACTACCATGCCTTTTTATTTTCATGTTGGGGTGCTGTAGCATATTTTCTTGATGCATCTTTTGGACAGATTGTGTTTGAAGCTTGTATGGAGTGTATTGTTGAACCGTGGCTCCGTTTTGAGCATGATCTTTATGAAACTTGCTTCATATTGCATGTAGTTTGATGTTACCTTGTTGCATCCACGTTTTGAGTGTGTTTGCTTGATGTTTTTATGCATTTTGCATCAATTCCATGTTTAACTTGTTTTGCTCATATCTTCTAGGCCGTAGCTCCGAATTAAACAAATTTTATATGTAACTTGACTAGAAAACCGTGTAGATCATCTTAGTGCATTTTAACTTGATGTTTGACAACTTCAACATTGTGTTCTAATCATATCTGGACAAATTTCGAAAATTGCATATGGGGAGTTACCGGAATTGTTCTATGTTGTTTCCAGCCTAATTTAAACTTGCTTTGATGTGTTGCTCTTGTATGCTTCATCTCTTGCCATGAGTATCTTCATGTAGTCTTGTCATGCATCATACTTGGTTAGGCATCAGGTCATGCTTATGTGTTGTGTGTTTACCTTGTTGTTTGCTTCTTTCCGGTTGTGCTCCTTCTCGTTAGTTCTTGTTTCGTTGCGATCGTGAGGATTCGTTCGTCTACGCTTGGTTCATCTTTGTGGCTTCATATTCTTCATGGACTCGTTCTTCTCCCTAGCGGGATTTCAGGCAAGATGACCGTCACCTTGGATCTCACTACTATCTTTGCTATGCTAGTTGTCTCGATGCTATCACTATGTCGCGCTACCTACCACCTGTTTTTCAAGCCTCCCAAAATGCCATGAAAACCTCTAACCTTTTTCACCCTTCTTAGAAAACCGTTGTTTGGCTATGTTACCGCTTTGCTCAGCCCCTCCTATAGCGTTGTTAGTTGCAGGTGCAGTTGCAGGTTGTTCCATGTTGGAACATGGATATCATGAACTTTGTTGGGATATCACAATATCTCTTATATTTAATTAATGCATCTATATAATTGGTAAAGGGTGGAAGGCTCGGCCTTATGCCTGGTGTTTTGTTCCACTCTTGCCGCCCTAGTTTCCGTCATACCGGTGTTATGTTCCTTGATTTTGCGTTCCTTATGTGGTTGGGTGTTATGGGAACCCCTTGACAGTTCGCTTTGAATAAAACTCCTCCAGCAAGGCCCAACCTTGGTTTTACATTTGCCTAACAACCTGTTACCTTTCCCTTGGGTCGGCCAACCCGAGGGTCATCTTTATTTTAAAACCCCCGAGCCAGTGCTTCTCTAAGTGTTGATCCGAACCGGGCAGCCTGCAGGGCCACCTCGGGGGAACTTGAGGGCTGGTTTTACTCGTAGCTTGACCTATCCGGTGTGTCCTGAGAACAAGATACGTGCGACTCCTATCGGGATTGTCGACACATCGGGCGGCTTTGCTGGTCTTGTTTTACCGTTGTTGAAATGTCTTGTAACCGGGATTCCAAGACTAATCGGGTCTTCCCGGGAGAAGGAATATCCTTCGTTGACCGTGAGAGCTTGTGATGGGCTAAGTTGGGACACCCCTGGAGGGTATAAACTTTCGAGAGCCGTGCCATCGGTTATGTGGCAGATGGGAATTTGTTAATATCCGGTTGTAGTAACCTTAAAGTAAACTTAATTAAAATACACCAGCCGCGTGTGTAACCGTGATTGTCTCTTTTCGGGGTTACGAGAGGAGAACATGGTTTGTGTTATGTTTGACGTAAGTAGGAGTTCAGGATCACTTCTTGATCATTACTAGTTGGCGACCGTTTGCTTAGCTCCTCTTCTAACTCTTGTTTCGTAAGTTAGCAACCATACTATGCTTAGTCGCTGCTGCAACCTCACCACTTTACCCTTTCCTTACCCATTAAGCTTTACTAGTCTTGATACCCTTGGTAATGGGATTGCTTAGTCCTCGTGGCTCACAGATTACTACAACACCAGTTGCAGGTACAGGTAATGCGATGTTCATGACGCGAGAGCGATGTTTAACATTGTGGAGGTCTTGTTCCGCTTCTTCTTCGTTCGAGGGATAGGTTCCTGGTCGGCAGCCTGGGCTAGCAGGGTGGATGTCGTTTGAGCTTCTGTTTGTGTTTCATCCATAGTCGGATGTTGATCTCTTGTATGATGTTGATGTATTCTTGGGGCGTTTGTGCCTTATGTATGTATCCCCAACTATTATGTAATGGTTTGATGTAATGATATCCACCTTGCAAAAGCGTCTTCAAGATGCGCTTCTATCCTTGGTGGGGCCTTGGAGTTCTTTTAGGATAGGGTCACATCTTGGGCATGACAAGTTGGTATCAGAGCCTCGACCCACCATAGGAGCCCCCTTGATTGATCGTGTAGTTTGGCCGATGTCGAGTCTAGAAGAAAACTTTTTCGGAGTCTAGTTATATCGGAGAGTAGGACTTCTTTTTACTCCTCTGCCCTTCGTCGCTCTTGTAAGGAATCTTGACGTAGGTGTTTTGAACTACTCCTTTTCTCCTTCAAAATTTTCTTTAGGATCATGCGGTTAGTTTTCGTGCGTTGTCCATCCTCTTTTCAATCCGGCGCACCTCTCTTCGAGTGGTTTCGATCCTCGTCATCTTTTGTAAGATCAATCCTCAGCTCTTCTCAATCGATGTTGTTCCCTGTCCGAAGTTGTCCTTGTTTTTCCCACCCGCCCACCCTTCTTCTTCTCGGAACCGGAGTCCGAAATCGAGTATCCACCCTACTCGTGCGAAGCCTTTGTTTTCTCTCCTCAATCATTTCAACAGGCGCTTTTCTATTCAATTATTCATCGTTCCAGTTGCCTTGTTTTTCCCGCCCTCCCACCCTTTTTTATTCCCGGAGTCTGAGCCTCTATTCGAGCATCAATTTCATTCGTTCGGAGTATCTTCAGTCTTTCCTCAATTGTCTCAACCAGTGAATTCTCGTCTAGTTAATCATCGTTTTTCTTGTTTTCCTTCCGCAGGTTTCAATTCAAGTATTCGGTGTTGATCTTATTTTTTCCCTCAGCTCAAATGTTTCCCCTTGCTTGTTCGCCTCTCGCCATTTAATCATTCCGGGCTGATGAAGACATCTCAGAAGTATAGTGTTTGCATTCAAGGTTGTCACCTCATTCAAGTCCCTCAGTTGTTCCGGTGCATCATCCCACTCTCCAACGATCGTTTTCCAACGGTGTTTCTTTCAAGTGGGCCCTAATCCACAGGTCTTTCCCAGGATCTTACCCGACTCTTCTGATTTTCCCGGAGGTATTCTCAAGTTCTTTTGAAATTTGACGTAAGTATGAATTTCATCAGTAAGATGCCTTCTCCAAGATAGCTTCCAAATTCTTTTATGTTCGGTTCAATCTTTCCTCTTTTTATTCTTTCGGAGTGTTTCAACAAATTCTTCAAGGTGTTTCTCGTCGTCATTCTCATTATTTGAAGACCGAAGTAGAGTTTTCCCTATATCTTGTCCGTTCTCTCGGAGATTCGCGGTGCTAGCTTGATGTTATCCTCTCAAATTGTTTTCAATCGTGCAAATTCTTTTCAATCATTCGATGCATTTCGGGATTTGCTTTCTTTATCGATCATCCGGAGGCCATCATTTCGGAATATTTCTTCGTTCCAAGTTTTTCAGCTTCGTTCTCCAATTATTCTATATTCATGCCTTTTCATTCGTCTCCCATATTCTTCCGGTGCTTTGCTCTTTAATCAGTTTACGATCTCTTTGTTCTCTTGTCTCTAGATTCCCACAAGTATCTTCGCGATTGTTCTAATTCCTCTCAGCGATTCATTCTCTTTTCTTCGTTCATTTTCATTTCTAGCGGTGGTTCATGGAAGATTCCGTTTCCATTCTTATCACATATATACATCCGTTCTTTCCAATCCTACCGGTGGTGCATGAAGACTCCCTCGTGTTCGCGCTATATCCCCCCTTAATCCTTTCCAACGCGAATAAGTAGTATGCAAATCCATTGCGTCGCATCAATTTAACTAATGAAGGATAAGCATAACATAATTCTTATTCTCATTTCATCGTGGTCAAGTTGATTAATTCTTTTCTTCGGAGATTGTTCGTGATGATTGATTTCTCGGTTCTAAGTTGTTCATCTTTTCTTTTCCGGAGTTCCAAGCTTCTCGCTGGTTTGGTCGCGAAGCTCCATCTAAATCATCGCAAGGCTTTAATCTTATCCCTTTCATCCTTCAATTTTATCTCATCATCCTTTTGTTACCGGAGTTCTTACGGTGGTTCGTCATGATTTAATTCATTCCTCAAGTGTTCATCAAGATTCTTGTAGGTGAAGCTCAAGTATTCTTCTTCTTGCTTCGCGAGGTGCAATTAATTCTCCGTATTCTTTTGAAGTGGAGTTTTGCATTTCTTCGTTCTTCTCAGCTATTCAATCTTTTCCGCTTGTGGTCGGTTATCACCTCATAATTTTGAGATGTTATCCATAAGTCCACAACAATCTTATTCTTTTCGTTGTTGATTTTCTCAACAACTCCGTTCAATCCTTTCTTCTAAGTATGTTTTTAATTTCGTTCGTGGTAGAAGTTGTAATCTACTTCCCCGTTCTTTTCATTCCACTCTTTGAATTCTTCCAGTGGCATTGTGTTGTTCCTCTCGTCAGGCATCATTACATCTTGTCAAGTTCTTGTTCTATTCCGTACATGTCCAGCCGGAGTGCCGCCTAAATTCTTTCATTCTTATTCCTTGTCTATCTTGTTCTAGCCGGAGTGGTTTCAGAATCTATCTTGTTCCTTGAGCTTTTGAATCTCGTCATATTCATTCTTCCTCTCTTCTTCCCGAGTGCCCTTGACCTTGTTCATTATCTCTCTTCAGCTCTCGTGTCACCTCACCCCTTTTCCCTTCCATCTCGTTACTAAGATCTCGGGACGAGATCTCTTGTTAGTGGAGGAGAGTTGTAATGCCCCGGATCCGATGCTCCAGGTGTCTTCCTTTATTCATCCTCATTGCCATGTCATGTGCTTGCGAGTTGCATTTTGCCATGCCATCATATGCTTTGCATCATCATGTTTTTAAAAACTTGCATCCGGCCTTTTTACCCGTTGTCCGTTTCGCGTTCCGGCACTCTCACACGCACCCGTTGCACCTCTCAGACCTCGTTTCGTGAGTGGCATTTAAATGTTCTCATAATGGGATGAAACTTGGTGTGCGGTGTTGTTTTAGAGTAGGTAGACTGCCTGTCAATTTTCGTTCCATTTGGAGTCCGTTTCACTACTAGGAAAATGCTTATACATAGAATTTTAGCAGTAGCGCATGTTTGGGCACACACGCTACTGGTATTTACCAGTAGCGCCGGCCATAACCGGCGCTACTGCTACTGATTAGTAGCAGCGTTGGTTGGCGCGGGCCGCGCTGCTGTTTAGCGGGCCGCCGGGGCCAAAAGGGCAGGCCACTTAGCTGTAGCGTGTGTTTTGCGCCAACGCTACAACTAGTGGGCTTAGCAGTAGCGCTGGCGCATTGCCCGTGCTGTTATTAAGCCCACTCCCTCTCCCCCCTGCGCGCCCCCGGCCCGGCCTGCCTCATCACTCACTCAAGCTCACTCACACCCCACACTCCTCCCTCTCAATCCCCCGTGACCGGCCGTCGACCCACACGCTGCTGTCCCCCGGGCCGGCCCTCCTCCCTGCTGCTTCGGCCCCCCTCGCCGGCGCCGGCCCTCCTCCTCGCCGGCTGCCCTCCCCAACGTCGGCCTCCTCCCCCTGGCCGCCCGGCCCCAGCCTGACCCTCCTCCTCGCCGGCCGCCCTCCCGCGTCGGCCACCTCCCGCCCGGCCGCCCGGCCCCAGCTGCCCTCCTCCACCATACCGAGTGGTACTCCTCCCTCTCCTTCCTCCTCCTCCCTCCCCCCTAGTTATAGTTATTAGAGTAGTTATTTTGAATCCTATGTAGTTGAAAAAATGTAGGTTATTCGAATAATTAGGTATGAACCCTAGTTAATTCGTATGAACCCTAGGTTTTAAAGTTAGGACATAAATTTAGCTAGGTTTTTAATTAGGTGTAGTTAATAGAATTTAGGTGTTTTAGTTGTTTTAGGTGTAGTTAACAAAATTTTAGGTGTTTTAGTTGTTTTAGGTGTAGTTAACAAAATTGTAGGTATTTTTTTAGTTAAAGCAATTTTTCCTGTTATATGCAAATTAGCAGTGGGCATGTCATATTTTGAACATGTCACATTTTGGACATGTCATATTTTTCCGAGTGGCCTATATTTTGCCAGAAATGTCGATTCGTTTACGTTCTGTCAAATTTCAGGCACCTGATATGTCCTATTTTTAGCAAATGTCATGCCAAATTTTGCTAAGTGTTTATTAATTCTGTTTTCATAATTAAGAATTTAGTTCTCGACGTCGACGATGCCTATCCCGCATCCTCGTCGTCGACTCGGCGGAGGACTCCTGGTTGAGCCGAGGGGCCATGTCCGGGACTGGGCGCCGCCGGGCTGGTACTGGGTTGTGCTACCTTCTGGTCAGCGCAGCTTAGTGAGGAGCCAGCGCGTCGTCGACCCGGAGTTTCTTTGGTGGCGGTCACGTGGGCCTGCATCGGTGGAGAGGCTTGAGTCCCCCGCGCAGGTGGTACAACACCGTGTCACGGAGGAGAACGCGCACGTCCAGCGTTACTTGGTTGCGTTGGCGAACAGTCAGTTCTCGAATACCTGGCAGATTATTTGGGGATCTCACCGGAGCTATGATCCGGTGATGGTTCCTTGTCTTTGGGTGTCCACTGCGGCCCACTGAACCTAGACGAGCTATTATTCGAGATGTATTAGTGATATTATATGATGATCTTTGCTACAAACTACTATATATGTATTCGATGATGGATTATTAATTACCTATTAGTTATTTGCTTATTGAATGCAAAAGATGAGCGCGGTTTGTGGTACAAACTACTATATATGTATTCGATGATGGATTATATAATGATCTTTGCTACAAACTAGGTTCGATGTTGATCTTTGCTACAAACTACTACAAATTTTAGGTGTTTTAGTTGTTATATGATGATCTTTGCTACAAACTACTATATATGTATTCGATGATGGATTATTAATTACCTATTAGGAAATGTCTGACGATGAAAGGGAATTCTCTATGTGCGACTACTGCAAAGATGAGCACGGTCTGTGCGACAGGCCTCACTAGGTAGAAGGTCGGCACTTCAGCATCAAGCTCCAAGAGACCTTCGATGTTGAAACGGTACGCAAGGACGACAAGTGTTTTTTGTTATTTTTTGCACGACTTCTCTGCTTCTTCAACTTGTAATTTCTGTCTTTTACAATTCGACTAGCTTATCCCATGCCATGCAAGACGCAATGTCTTGGAGAAGATGTGTTTTGAAGATCATGAAAGAATGGAGACAAAGATAATTCAACTAAGGACCCATCATGGTTATGATTTTGCTGCAAATCTATACAATTCTGTGAACTCATCCAATTTTGGTTGCCTGAATTGGGAAGCCCTTTGCAAGGCGTATGATTTTCGTGAGGGTATGCTTCTCACCTTCGATCTTGGTGATCCTGACATTGACGAAAATGATATGACCATTTGGGTCCTTGTTGACACGCTTCGATTCTACTACTGTGTGAGTTTCTTAAACATATTAACTAAGTAATTTATATTGTTTATTTCAAAATATTTGACAGCTTATTTTCATTCTTCAAAAAATGTACGGAAAATGGTAGACTGAACCTACTACTACAATGATGAAGCACAATTAACTTATAAGGAGCAAGATGGTCTTATCACATTTTTTACTTTTCTTGAGAATTACAATAGCTATTATCAAACTCCTCCACATTATGGTCAATACGTGCCACTAGTGAACGTGTTGAACTACGGTAACATCAATGGAGATATCATGGTAAGATTTTCTACTATTACGACATACGTGCATCTTTTGCATAAATTCTTCTAAAACTAAACTATATTGCTAACTACAAAGTTATTACTATGTTTTTGAACAGAAAATCCCGATGGATTGTGTGCCTCATCTAATGTTGGCGGGAGGTCGCGTTAATGTGATGAGCTTATGGCCACCACGGCCAGGTCAGCCGCAGTATCCACATCACTCCTGTCCATACCGGATTTCTAAAAGGGAGGATGCCATGATAATAGATGATTTCAAAAAATGTTTGAACTATCTTAGAGAGCTACTTGGAAGCAACATTGTGCGTAGGCCAAGACTTGGAGACAGGATGATCTCCGTTCTTTATTATGGAGAGTCAATTTTCCTTAATGCAGCGTCAATGCCTATCTTGTTTTATGATATTTTACCTAAGAGAGGGTAGAGTAGGTCCTATGAGAGGAGTTAGAGTTGATGATGATGAGGAGGAGTTATGATTATGATTAGTGACCAACTTGTTATATGATGTCTCATTGACGAACATTGTTTGGTGGTGATGACAAGTGGTAATGAATATGCTATTTAAACATACTAGTTCATGATGAGTTGTTATTGTATAAAAGATATATCTGTTTAAACATGTACATCGCCAAAATGCTAAAAAAAACATAAAAGTTAGTAGTAGCGCTGGGGTATTGGAGTAGTAGTAGCGCTGCTTACGAGAGCGTTGTTTGTTGGGCCACGCTACTAGCATTAGCGATAGCGATGGGCGAGAGGCGCTCTTGCTGAATACGAGATAGCGAGAGCGCTGGTTCAAACAAGCGCTACTGCTAAGAATAGCTATAGCGCCATAGCAGTAGTGCGCCCACCCGCACTACTAATAGCCAAATAACCAGCGCTACTAATAAGGGTTTTCCAAGTAGTGTTTGACGCCCTAACGTTTAACCGTGTAACCCCGAAACCCCTCTCCCTTTGCAGCCCAACACCCCTCCACCATAGCCCATTAGCCCATCCAAACCCCATCCATGCTCTCGGTCATTGGATCGTGATCGTGTGGGCGAAAACCGCACCTCATTTGGACTCTCCTAGCTCCCTCTACCTATAAATATGTGCCCCTCCCCGAAAATCGCAGTCTAACCCTAGCATCTTCCTCCTCAGCGCGCCGGACATGTCCACTCCGCCGCCGGACATGTCCGCGCCGCCGCTTCATCCAATCCCGGTGTGCCACCTGGCTTCCGTCGCCGTCCCCACGGCCGCGGCCTGCCGAGTCCATGTGGGGCCCCTTGAGCCTGACCACTGCTGCCGCTCGGCCCGACCGCCCGCCGCCGCCACTCGGGTTCCCCGCCGTCGTCCGCCGCCGCCTTCGCCCGGCGCCGCGCTGTCGCCGCCCGCCGTCGCCGCCACCACCGCCCGCCTCGGCCGCCGCCGCTTCGCCACGACGCCCGCTGCGACTCACGCCGCCGCCTCGCGCCCTTGTCCAAGAGCTGCCGCCCACCACCGCGCCACCTCGCCCTCCCCTCACCGGAACCCGCGCCGCCCCTCACTAGAATCTGCCTCGCCGCTCGCCGGAGGTCCATTCCGGTCAGATCCGGTCCGGGTGGATGAGATCCACCGGGAGAGGAACCAAACGTGCCTCCACCGTCCCGGATCTCCTCATCCCTCTCTACCTCGTCCCGCATTGACTTTTGGAGGGTATATTTTTCTCCAAGTCCCTAGTTTCTTGCATTATGTGCCCATGTTATTCATGTCATAACTTCATGCATGTTGCTCCATTTTGTGCATATGATATATAAAAATGTTCATTGTGAGATTCTCCTCATTTAATTCCATTGTGGCATGCTTGTTTGAGTTCATCTTGATGCCCTGATCATTGTTGCAAGAGTGCTACATGATGTTAACTGCTGTCTGTTAACAAAACTTGGTGATTAGTCATTTTGTCGCATTTTATGTGTGCATAATATGAGCATGAGGTATACATGTGTTTTTAACTACATCATGCCATATTTAAAGGAGTGCAAGTATTATATTTTTGTGATCTATGTGGTGACTAGCACAAGCATGCAAAGTAGGCTCCATGACGTTGCAGTTTTGCAAAGTCATTTTCCTGCTGTTATTTTGATGTCATGTAAACTTGATGCTACCATGAGATCCATGCTTATTTTGGGATACATCAGTAAGCATGTTTTGAACGTGTGGTGTTGATCTATCCATTCATGTCTCTGGTTGCAATTATGGAGTGATCTATAATGTCTTTTCCTTGCTCTAGTTTTGCTAAATATTATTCCTGGCAGATTGTTAACATGATATTCGATATTGCCATGTGTTTTACTAGTGATGCATGTACCCTTTGAACTTGCTCTTGCCATTTTTAGCTTCATCAACATATCTTCTTACTGTTGATATGCTTGTGTTGTCATGAAATTCCTTGTGGTGAGTGAATTGAGCTTGCTAAGTTGCTATCATGAATCTGTTCCTGCCATGCTCTATTTTTCTTCAAAGTCTGAAACTGTTAATAAAACTTGCTATGTTTACATGGGTGCCATGATATCTTCTGTGCCTTTTTGGCTCATGTTAAGTAAGGGACTTTTGTTCTATGCATTTAGTAGAGTCATGCCGTGCCTTTATTTTCCATGATATGTTCCTGTAGCATGTTGTTTGCCTGCTGTAAACATTGTTTCCTGATGCTGTTTATGCCATGTTAGTATTTTCACTGTCTGTGAAGCTGTTATCTTTTGTACTTTTGCCATGCTTGTTTGAACCTGTTCTAATATGTTTTAGCCGAAGCTCAGTGTTCATGTTTTGTCAAGCATCTCTTGTACCTCACTGCCATGCCTTTTATTTTCATGTTGGGTGTTGTAGCATATTTTCTTGATGCATCTTAGGTTCTTAGTTGCTGTTTTGGACAGATTGTGTTTGAATCTTGTATGGAGTGTATGTGTTGAACCGTGGCTCCGTTTTGAGCATGCTCTTTATGAAACTTGCTTCATCTTGCATGTAGTTTCATGTTACCTTGTTGCATCCATGTTTTGAGTGTGTTTGCTTGATGTTTGTATGCATTTTGCATCAATGCCTTTTTTAACTTGTTTTGCTCATATCTTCTAGGCCGTAGCTCCAAAATAAACGAACTTTATATGTAACTTGACTAGAAAACTGTGTAGATCATCTTGGTGCCTTTTAAATTGATGTTTAAAAACTTAAACATTGTGTTCTAATGAGATCTGGACCAATTTCAAAAATTGCATATGGGGAGTTACCGGAATTGTTCTATGTTGTTTCCGGCCTCATTTAAACTTGCTTTGATGTGTTTCTCTTGTATGCTTCATCTCTTGCCATGAGTAGCTTCATGTAGTCTTGTCATGCAACATACTTGGTTGAGCATCAGGTCATGTTTATATGTTGTGTTGGGGATATTACCATTGGGCGTAAACCGGCCAGGACAGGCCGGGTTAGCTTCATCAGTAGTTGAGTATGTTAAAGCCCAAGTAGGCAGACGAGGGCTTAAGGCCCATAGCCGGTTTAAGGCCTATAGCTGTAAACCGGCGTCAGTATGTAACTTGTATTGTAAGTTAGGGATAGCAGAGACCGAGCTGGATACATCTATGAACCGGCATCGGGACTCCGTGAACCGACGGGCGCCACCCATGTATATAAGGGGACGACCCGGAGGCAGTTCAGGGAGGACAGACAACAACTCGAGACTTAGGCGAAGCTTGTTTGCTCCCTAGTCATCGAAACCCCCATCAATTCCATCACAACTAGACGTAGGCTTTTACCTTCATCGAAGGGGCCGAACTAGTATAAACTCTCTTGCGTCCTTGTGTCCGCTTTAACCCCTTCAAGCTAACCCGTAGCGATGGCTCCACGACTAAGTCCTTTCATGAGGACATCTGCCGTGACCAAACCACGACAGTTGGCGCCCACCGTGGGGCTATCGCACGATGGTTTCAAGTTCTTGGAGGGCAACTTCGAAGGAGTCAAGGGTTCTGTTGTGGGCGGATGACCAAGAGTCGCCGCGGCAAGCTCTACATCGACGATTCATTTGGGGCCCCGAGGCGGCTCGATTAGTACGTGTACGGGTCCCCTTTGGTGGCATACACGTCTTCATTGGCAAGATCGGTGAACCGGGCCCTGAGCCGGACATCTACTCCGACCTCGTCGAAACGGCTCAGCGTGCGAGAACTGCCCAGGGTAAACGGGCCATGAAGCGTGCCTTCGTAGGAGTCATCCACGGAGGAGAATATGATGGTGGATCGGAATCTGGTAGCTAGACCGTCGTTTATTCCGGTGACGAGTCCTCGACCGGAGAAACCGAATCATTGTATCAGCTACAAGATGGCCAGATTGGGGGCTGTTCCAATGGTGACAGTATTCCGGACCCCTCTGATCTGCCCAACCGGGTTGGAATATTCATGGCCGGTACACAGGCGGCGATCCACTCTTCGACCGCAGCAGCAATGTTCTGCTGGTCAGCAGCGGCGGCTGGGGCAGGAGGTCCAGTGCACCCGTCGACTCAAGTTTTATCGGATTTGTTTGATGCGTTGGCCGTGCTTATGACGGAGGCTAACCCGGCGGATCAGGACGCCCACAACGCGGAAATTGCAAAGGTGAGGGAATAGATCACTCAGGCCAAGGCCGACTGGCAGCCGAGAACAAGGATGGCGCAGAGCGGGCGCTTTGGATGCGCATGCCTATAGGCTTATCTTTGGACGTAACGCGTCGCATGAAGTCCTGAAAAGGAAGCATCGGTCTCGCCTGCCGACGGTTTTCGACGCTAGAAACCTCTTTAATACCCCAGGAGCAGGGACTAGTAACCCGCCAGTGATAAACCGGGCGGAGGCACCTGGGCCGGGTGCGCCGGTTCAGCCTCGCCTGATGGAGCCGCCTCGACAGAATAATATCATGCCTCAGCCTGTCCAGACACCTCCAGGTCATTATTCCAATCCAATGGACAATCTTATCGCCGACGCTTCACGGCTGGAGGCCATCCCGATTGAAGGTGATTCTCCGCAAGCGGTGGAGACGCGCCGGGTTAAGGAACTTCTTCGAACAGCCTTGGTTCAGCAGGAAGCATATTCATATAGTCATGACCGGATTCATTCCACCCCCCGTCTAAGCCGGAGTTACAGCAGGCGGATGGATGAACCGGCCGTATCCAGTAATGCACGGAACCGTGAAGCGCCCCGTGGCCATAACCCGGCGGGTGATGCTCGAGAAGTGGTGGACGGGCCCGAGCGAAGGGATGCGGAGTTAGCAGCGCAACATGAGGCTCGTCGACTTCGCCGGTTCGTCCAACCACCTCGTCGAGCCAGGAGTTACTTCTAGTTCTTTGGGAGTGCCTTGTCTTGTCCCCACTTTACGCAATGTGCGCCTGCCCAAGGATTTCAAGGGCCCGCGCAAGGTGCCAAATTACACGGCCGATTTGTCTCCGGAAACATGGGTAGAGAGATATGAGATGGCCATGAGATGCTTGACGTAGATGAAGCGGCATTTGCAAAGTATTTCACCATGATGCTTGAAGGGACAGCCCGTATTTGGTTAAAGAGCTTACCAGCCAATTCTATCAGTTCATGGGCCCAGTTGCGAGCCCGTTTTATCCAGAATTTCAAGGATACATGTAAGCAGCCCATGTCGGTAGTGGACTTAGTGGCCTGTGTCCAGGAGGAAGGAGAGTCAACAACCCGCTGGGTACGCCGAGTTTTGGAAATTTTGCACTCATCAGACCGTATCAATGCCGACTCCACGGTTATAACCTTGGAAAGCAACTGCCGGTTTAAACCTCTAAATTTGAAATTGGGAAGGATGAAGCGCCATTGTAACAATATGGGGACCCTCATGACTGCGTTAGTGAAGTATGCTGATTCTGATAGTACCAAGGATCCCGAGTCTGATGATGACAAGACAGGGAAGGGAAAGAAGAACAGCAACTCCAAGGGGCAGCAACACAACACGGCAGGTCATGGTAATGGAGGCAAGCGTAAGGCGGATGGCAGCATGGACTTTGTGGCTAATACTAGCACGCAGGACAGGGGCCAGCGACGGAAGGGTAAACCGCCGAATCACGGTGGAGCTCAAACCCCAACCCGGACCGCTGACTTATCTATTAAACCAGCCCTGTCCAAAGCACGGGACGAAGGAGACGCTTGACCAACCACCTTTGGAAGGATTGCTATATTATGCAGGAGTTCAAAAATTCTAATGCTTTCCGGTATGATCACGGATCAGGTGGTGGCTCAGGATCCGGATTCCATGGGCCGGGGCATGGTGGAGGAAATGCCGGTTCAGGCTTCAATGGAGATCAGGGTGGACATAACAATCAAAACAATCAGAATAGCCAGGGTGGTTACAACCAGCAGCAGCAGTCGGGTTATCAGAGAAATCCAAAGAAGTTGAATAGCGGGCAATATCATGTATTCACTACTAGCTTGGATAAGCGAGACCAGAAGCTTCACAAGCGAGCGGTGAATTCTATTGAACCGACCGTGCCTCGTTATTTATGCTGGTCCGAACAACCAATTATATGGAGCAGAGAGGATCACCCTCCACGGGTTGACAATCCGGGCCAGTTAGCGTTGGTGGTGGCACCTCAGGTGGGAGGTTATAAGTTCACCAAGGTGCTCATGGATGGAGGAAGCAGCATTAATATCTTGTACTATGAGACCTTCCGCCGTATGGGGCTAACAAACAAGAATCTTAAACTGTCCAATACGGTATTCCATGGTGTGGTACCTGGTAAGTCAGCATATCCTGTTGGCAAGATAGCCCTGGAGGTGGCCTTTGGAGATGATCATGATTCTAGGTCAGAAACATTGATTTTTGAGGTGGTGAAGATCCGGAGCCCATACCAAGCTTTATTTGGGCGGCCGGCTTATGCCAAATTTATGGCACGACCCTGTTATATTTATCTGCAGCTCAAGATGCCGGGTCACAAGGGGACCATAACCGTTCATGGAAGTCGCAAGATTGCCTTGGAGTGTGAAGAAGGTGATGCGACCTATGCAGAGTCGGTTTGTGCCACAGAAGAGTTGAAGTACTATAAGGATAATGTTGATCCGGCGGACATGACTCCGTTGAAGAAGCTAACCACAGAGCATGATCCGGCTCTAAAGTTCAAATCGGCAGCTGAGACTAAGCTTGTTGACTTCGTACCTGGTGACTCGTCCAAGCAGTTTAGTATCAGTACCAACTTGGATCCGAAATAGGAAAGCGCGCTAATCGAGTTCATCCGTGAGAACCGGGACATTTTTGCATGGAAGCCTTCTGGCATGCCAGGTGTACCGAGGGAACTCGCTAAGCACACTCTTAATGTTGATCCTAAGTACAAACCGGTGAAGCAGTTTCTCCGCCGGTTCAACGAAGAAAAGCGCTAAGCTATTGAGAGGAAGTGGCGAGGCTCTTAGCGGCTGGCTTTATTGTTGAAGTGTTCCATCTGAATGGCTGGCTAATTGGTGCTGGTCCTTAAGAAAAGCGGCACTGGCGCATGTATGTGGATTATCTGAGATCTTAACAAGGCTTGTCCGAGAGATCCTTTTGCCCTCCACCACATCGATCAGATTATTGATGCTACAGCGGGTTGTGAGCGTTTGAGTTTTCTGGATGCATATTCTGGTTATCATTAGATCAAGATGGCAGTTAAGGACCAGGAGAAGACGGTGTTCATAACTCCCTTTGTAGCCTTCTGCTATGTATCTATGCCCTTTGGGCTCAAGAGTGCTCAGGCAACTTATCAACGGTGTGTACAAAATTGCCTTCATAAGCAGATCGGCCGTAATGTACATGCCTATGTGGATGATACTGTGGTTAAGTCAAAGGAGAAGGAGACTCTGGTTGATGATTTGAAGGAAACCTTTGATAACCTACGGACATACAAAATGATGCTCAACCCGGCCAAGTGTGTTGTTGGTGTACCGACAGGCAAGTTATTGGGTTTTCTGGTGTCCAACAGGGGAATTGAGGCTAATCCGGAGAAGATCACCGCTATTACCTCCCTGGCTAAACCAAAATGTATCAACGATGTCCAGCGCTTGGCAGGCAGGATCGCCGCGTTGAGCCGGTTTATCAGCCGCCTCGATGAGAAGCGATCCTTTGTATCGAATCTTTGAAAGCAGATCCCTTTATGCGAGTCCGCCGCTGATAAAGCATTGGAGTACTTAAAGCGGCAGCTGGCCAATCCGCCTGTTCTTGCTGCTTCGATTGACAAAGAACCATTGCTACTATATGTGGCAGCTAATGCTCATGCAGTCAGCATAGCTATTGTGGTAGAGCGCAAGGAGGTGGGCAAGGAATATCCGGTTCAGCGTCTGGTTTATTATATCAGCGAGGTGCTTATTGAGTCAAAGCAAAGATACCCGCATTGGCAGAAGCTGGTGTATGGAGTTTTCATGGCAAGCCGGAAGCTTAAGCAATACTTCCAGGGACATCCCATCACAGTGGTCAGCTCTGCTCCTTTGGGAGATATAATTCAAAACAGGGAGGCAACTGGCGGATTGCTAAGTGGGCTATAGAGCTTGGGCGCGACGGTTTGAAATCGTGCCTCGGACGGCGATCAAGTCTCAAGCACTTGTGGATTTCATCAATGATTGGACGGAACTACAAACACCTGAAGAAAAGCCGAATCACACCTATTGGACTATTCATTTTGATGGGTCCAGGCAATTGGAGGGCTCGGGGGCTGGAGTCGTATTAACTTCCCTACGAGGTGATAAGTTCTGTTACGTTCTCCGCTTAATGTTCCCTTGTACTAACAATGCAGCTGAGTACAAAGCTTTACTCCATGGTCTCTGGATGGCTAAGGAGATGAATCTCAGCCGAGTTATGTGCTTCGGTGACTCGGACCTGGTGGCCCAACAAGTGTCTGGTACTTGGGATTCTAAGGACCCGCTCATGGCAGCATACCATCGTGAGGTGGATATTATTGCAGGCCACTTCAAGGGATATCAGGTGGATCATGTGGACAGACGGAAGAACGAAGCGACAGATGCTTTAAGTCGGCTGGGCTCTCGGCGTAAACTGGTCCCGCCTAATGTCTTCTTGGATGTCCTGCATAACCCGTCGGTCAAGCTCCCTGGCGAAGAGGATTTGGCTATTCCTTATCCGGAGGCGCAGTTGGTGGCGTCTCTGCATGTCATTCCGGATTGGACGGTTCCTTATCTTGCGTACATGAACCGGGGAGAGTTACCAGAGGATGAGACGCTGGCCAGACAGATAATCCAGCGATCCAAGTCCATGACTATTGTCGATGGCGAGTTGCATCATTGCAGTGTGTCAGGAGCGTTTCAACGTTGTGTGTCGCCGGAGGAAGGTTGTGAGATCTTGCGTGAAATCCACGAAGGAGATTGTGGTCACCACGCCGGTTCAAAATCTCTGGTGGCTAAGGCGTTTCGTCACGGTTTCTATTGGTTTACTGCTCATGCTGATGCGGAGGACCTGGTTAGGCGATGTCACGGCTGTCAGAAGTTCTCAAGACGCGCTCATGTGCCGGCTCAAGAATTGAGGATGATTCCAATTACTTGGCCATTTGCGACTTGGGGGCTGGATATGGTTGGGCCTTTCAAACGGTCCAAGGACAAGAAGACCTACCTTTTGGTGGCGGTTGACAAGTTTACAAAGTGGGTGGATGCGGGGCCCGTCAGCAAGTGTGATGCAGCCACGGCGGTTCAATTCATTAAAAAGGTGATTTTCCGGTTTGGCTTTCTACACAGTATCATTACTGATAATGGTACCAATTTGTCCAAGGGTGCTATGAAGGAGTTTTGTGAACGTGAGCACATCCGGCTTGACGTTTCATCAGTGGCTCACCCACAGTCCAATGGCCAAGGAGAGAGAGCTAACCAAGAGATTTTACGAGGCATCAAACCCCGGCTTATGGTTCCTTTGCAGCGGACGCCGGGTTGTTGGGTTGAGGAGTTACCATCTGTATTATGGAGCATCAATACTACACCCAACAGATCGACAGGATACACACCGTTCTTCATGGTCTACGGAGCGGAGGCGGTTCTCCCCAGTGATATCCGTCATGATTCACCTCGTGTAGCAGCTTATGTTGAAGCGGACAACGAGGTAGCACCGCAAGACGCTTTGGACCTGTTGGATGAGGAGCGTGACATTGCAGCTGCCCGTTCGGCGATCTACCAGCAGGATCTTCGTCGCTATCACAGTCACCGAGTTAGAACTAGAACCTTTCAAGAAGGAGATTTGGTGCTCCGGCTCATCCAAGACCAGACTGATATGCACAATCTATCCCCACCTTGGGAGGGACCTTTCGTGATCAGCAAGAATCTGCACAACGGGTCGTACTATCTGATTGATATTCGAGAGCATAAAGACTCACGTACATCAGAGGAAGAGACCAACAGGCCGTGGAACATAGCTCATCTTCGGCCCTACTTTACTTGAGCCATAGGTTCTACTTGTGTACATATTATGACAATGTACATGTTATGATCAATATAATAAACCGGAGCCTTCGCTAAAGCGGGGTCTCTGTTATTTTTACATCATGAGTGGTTACACGGAGTTTTTATCTTAAAGCGGTCTTCGGTTTACCCCTTGAGTTAGCTTTTTAACAAAGTGTTATATCATATCACTTGGGGACTTGGTCACGTCTGAACCAGTCACGCCTCTTGATCGTCCTAAGGCCACAGAATCACTTGGGGGCTTTGGTCGAACCCGAACCATCGCTACACCTCTTGATCGGCGTAATGCCACTGCATCATTTGGGGACCTGGCTAACATGAACCATAGCTACGCCTATCGGGGGCTTGGTCGTGTCCGATCATGGTAATGCCACTTGATCAGGCTCAAAGAGTCTCTTTTCGCAAAAGATTTTGTTTTTGCCTTTGTTTGAAATTCGCTTCTCTTTTTGCATATTTCTCTTGTTATGTTCTTAAACCGACAATTATTAAACCGATCGGACTGTCAGTTGACGGAACACGGTTTTTTTTCATCCGGAGACACTTGCCCGGTTTGATTTTTGATAAACATCATATTATGGAGTAACACCGGTGTTTATCGTAACCCAGAACGGTTTACCTGATAAACCGACCATATATACACAGGAGCTGTTTTTCTCCTTCAGCAGAGCGGGTTTCTTACAACTCCGCTTCAAGATTGGCACAGCCAACTTCATGCCCTACGATGGCAGGTATCATACATTCCCATATATTATCATATGTTTAAATCTAAGGTATTATCTTTGATTTCACATACATAGATATGATGACCCGCCTGGTTATACAACCACAATGGCGTTTTAAGCTTTTTTGCTATAGACAACATTTTAGCATTGGTGATTCAACGGAAGCATAAGTTGTAATAAATATGCACGAAGGCATATCAACACAAAGTGTGGCAGCTAGTCTATTACAAGGCAACACGGTGCCCAGATAAGATAATTGTTTTGCTGCATAACATAAGGAAGCAGTAATGTAAACCGGCCTCCGGTTCATGCTTGGTCGCCAGCTTGGCCTGATGGTTGCGGGTCATCCTGCGCCGCTTCAACTTCTGATTCCCTACCCCCGGCTGAAATCAACAGTTGTCGATCGATTCCCATTAATGCTTGGAATACAACTTCATCATTGATCAGCAACGACGGTTCAATATCAGGAGCGTAAGTATGCTTACTAATTGGAGGTATAAGGTTCTCCGCTTCAGGAATCGGTGCAGGCACTCGTTTATTTTTGCCATCGTATTGGGCTTGATAGTGAGACAGATTTGCCTCTTCAACCAGTTGACAAGCCAAAGGGCGCACTTCCCGGTTTATAGCTCGAAGATCCTCTTTGTTGAATTCTGTCCCGTCTTCCTTCAAGCTTGGGAAGCCTTGGGCCGCTTCAACAGGATCAAAATCTGGCACCCACGCTTTGGCCCGGATTAAGGCGTTTATGGCACCGGTTCTAGCAGCAGATTTCTTTAACTCTTCAACCCGGGCAGGAAGCATTGACAACCTTCTAATGGTGTCCTGGATCAAGGTCGGTGCCGGGTTGTTGTGAGAAGCGGTGCTGATAATCCGTTGCGCACCAGTATAGAGTTGCTCTATCAATGTATAACAAGCTTTCAATTTCTTCCGCACATCTGATCCCAAGTGGCCAATACGTGTCCCTATATCATTCAAAGGGTTAATAAACCGGCAATTACATAAAAAGGCCTCATTATGTTAGAAATCAAGAAGGTTTACCAAAGACAGCGACAGTCATGGCATGCACTTGCCGCTTTACACTGGTCAGTTCATCCACCACCGGTTTAAGGGCAGCCTCAGCATTATCTGCCCGTTGAGTTAAAGCGGCCTTTTCGGTGGCCCAATCCGCTCGCTCCTTGTTGAAACCCTCTTTAAGCTTTTCCATGACGCTAAAAGCGCTGGTTAATTCATTCTTTGCTTTGGAGGTTTCAGCTTGCTGGGATTTCAGGTTTTCTTGAAGATCAGTGATTTGATTTTCTTTCTTGCTCAGATCAGCCTACATACAGGTAATCATTGGATAAAGATTTAGGAGCAGAATTGAAGTACCAACCCCGTAACAAGTTATGTTCTTGGTACTTGGGGGCTAATGCATATTTGCTTTTCACCCTACAATTTCTGTATAAAGTCCCATGCTCACTACAAGTATTCATTTTGGCACTTGGGGGCTAATGCCTATTTGCTTTGTCCTTGAGGGATACTGGTTTTCTTATGGTATAAAAGTCCCGGTTTAACTACATTAAGTTGAACCGGACCTTGGGGGCTACTTTCCCAAAAGTACAGCTTTGTTCAGGATTATATTGGGAAGTCCCAGTTTAAGTTCACATCTCAAAACCGTCACTTGGGGGATACTAGAGTTGACAGATTGAAATATACAAGCAGAGAGTCATATGGAATTTACCTCATATTTGTCTTTCATCATATTTACCAGACCGGCTTCATAATCACGGCTGGTATATAACCGATTCAGATAACCAGAATGAAGATCTTGGGGATTCAAAGCAGCATAAGTAGCCAAATCGGCATTCCACTTGCCTTTACCAAATGCAGTAAATTCATCCTTTGCAGTATGCTTGGACAAGGCGACAGGATTACAGCTCGGAATGGCCAAAGCCGATAATAACAACATCATCATCCTTGGCTTCGCCGCCTTCGCACAGGGTTAGCGGTTTATCCGTATGCTTTGGTGGACTCGCTGCTTTGTCAGTTTGAGCAGGACTCGTGGGTTGATTTGAAGGGCCTGTGGCATCAACATGTGCCTCTTCAACAGTAACATCATGATCTTGCAATGGTGGGTCATTCAGCATGTCATCCTGGATGTGCTCTTCGGGATTTGGTATTTTGGTCGGTTCAGGAGCGTCGTCTTCTTCTGCCGCTTTGTCCAGACGAGCTTTCTTGCTTGGCCTAGGCTTGGCCCTGAAAGGAAAAAGATGGATCAGTCCAGTAAACATTGAAAGTGATATATCAAACAACATTATTAGGAATATGGCTCACCCAAGCACTGTCTTGAGTGGTGGGAGTTGGGTGGCTGACGACTCGCCGGAGGAAGAATGAGAAGTCACCCGATAATCGGAGTCAGATGGATTAAGAGGTTGACGGACGCAACCCGCTATAGGATAAGCATTGACGAGACAGTTAGAGACCTCTGAACGGCGTTTCCGAACTGGACTGTTCGGTAAACCGGTGGAGGTAACTACCTGGCCGCTGTGCCGGGTTGCGCCACGAGCTTCATGTTGTTGTGTCTTCATAAGAAAGTTTCGGTCCAAATAAGCAAGAGGGTGAGAAAATTTAACTTTCCGGTTTGCCCGACGGATTTTTACTGAAGGTAAAGGGTTTGAATCGGAAGAAAGAGCGATTACCTCTACAACATCAGCATGACTGACTTCAGGATCATCCTGGCAATAATCATTATCAATAAGGCGTGTGAAAAAGAAACCAAGTGAGTCAAGTTTTACCACAAGATCCGGATTACCCACATCATCGTCAGCTAGTGGATCGGAGGAGGCAGTGGTTTTCTTTCTATTTGTTGGTTTCTTTACAAATCTGGTCTTGGGCCGGGTTATTTTCTCAGGTTTCTCTTGTGGAGTCTTTTTGCTCCAAAATGGATCATCTCCCTGTTTGAAAGATGTTAATATCAACAAAGGGTACTTAAACATAGTCAGATTTCATAAACGCATAAGATATGAGTCTTACGGCTGGGGGTTTGTTAATGGCAGAAAAGGGAGGCAGGCCGGTTTGGGCGCAAGCATCTTCCGGTTCGTTTAACATCCTCTTAACAGCCTCAGTAACTTCATCGTCTGTCAGCTGGATCTCAATATGCCGTAGAGGGTCTTTCACATCTTCTGTGTATTTGCACATTAAACCGGAGCGTAGGCTCGAGGCGATACTCCAAGATATCCAGCGGCGAGCAAGATCAACTCCTGTCAACCCGTTTGCCATGAAGGCCGGAGCTTGGATAATTGAGGGCATATTTGCTTCTTTCTTTATGATCGATCTGTGAGGAGGGGATGAGTGTTGCTTAGCGCTCGGACGGTAACCGTAAAGGATTTTCTCCATCGGAGAGGTATCTTTGCAGATAAAACCATGATGAATTCCACTCTTTGGGATGGCTGTGCAGTTTGGCGTGAGGGTAAGTGACCTCTTTCCGCTTTTGAATCGCCATACCACCCAACTCGGTGTTGGGACCGTCAGAAAATTCGGTGCGGCGGTTTAGATGGAAGCAATCTCTGAAAAATTCAACTGTGGGCTCCTCTTGAAAGAACACCTCACAGAGCACTTGAAAGTGCGAGATATTGGTTACGGAGTTGGGGCCAATATCTTGTGGGCCTTGATTGGAAGTTGGCCAAGACATCCCAATAAAACTTTGAACCGGCGGACTGAAGCCCCGGGCTAAATGGTCAGCACAAACAACAACCTCTCCATCCTTGGGTTATGGAGGACTCTCCGGGCCGGGGACCCTCCAGTGAATGGCGTCTTTTTTGCCTAAAGCGCCGGTGCGGACTAAGTTATCCAGTTGAGTTTCAGTCACTCAAGAAGGGACCCAATTACACTCGTACACTTGCTTGGCCATGGTGGAATCTACAAAGCAGTAATACCGGTTCAAGAATATGTTGGAAGGCTATATATTGATACATTCATTGCTAAACCGGAAGAAGTTGCTTATAAATCGGAGTTCTTCAAGGTGGCAATACATAACTGGGAAATCCCGGCGGTTCAACAAGGGGACTAATGGTATATGCCGAGTTGTCAATTTTTCTACAAAGTTAAACCGCTAGTCTGAAACATTGATGAATCAAGAGTGGATGTGCGAAAACAGGTTTCACAAAAGTATTTCACAGTTTTGGATCTGGAGCATGTTCAGAAAAGAAATAAATATTCAAGGTCCAAAACAAAGCGGTACCAAAACAATGAGCAAGGATGCAGGGAGATCTATGGCCTTGAGATGCGCAAGTGACAATGGATGTTAAACAATACCGCTACGCAGAACAAGGATTCACAGACTTGACTAAGAGTTGTCATATGAACAAGAAGCAAGCGATGAACGCCGAAGAACATGGAAACCCTAGAACAGATATATGGTGAAAAGATAGAAGACTTACCAGAGCTGAGGAAGAAACGGAAGACCGCCGCGATGCTCTGGTATACTCAGGGTGATGCAGCGGCCAAGGTTGGTGCAGAAGTTGACGGTGGCGGCGGAGCTCCAAAGCTGAGGGGCGCGAGGAAGACGAAGCAGAGAGGCACGAAGGGAAAAAAAAGAAATGACCATTCGGTCTTATTTATAATGCAAGGGACATGTGTCAGGCGCGAAAATCAAGGGCCCGCGAGTTTGGAAACGAAGCTGTCGCCTCGATTGTTGCAGATCTATTAAACCAAAAAAGGTATTGTGGATAACTTTATAACAGGTGACGTCACGCCGGTTTACAACGACCAGAGAAGATGACATCATGGTGGTTCACCCAATTACACAAAGATGCTGAAGATGAAATTTTATGCTGAGGATTGACATGAACCTATTCAAATCAATCTAGGGCCTAATGTTGGGGATATTACCACTGGGCGTAAACCGGCCAGGACAGGCCGGGTTAGCTTCATCAGTAGTTGAGTATGTTAAAGCCCAAGTAGGCGGACGAGGGCTTAAGGCCCATAGCCGGTTTAAGGCCTGTAGCTGTAAACCGCCGTCAGTATGTAACTTGTATTGTAAGTTAGGGATAGCAGAGACCGAGCTGGATACATCTATGAACCGGCGTCGGGACTCCGTGAACCGACAGGCGCCACCCATGTATATAAGGGGCAGACCCGGAGGAGGTTCAGGGAGGACAGACAACAACTCGAGAATTAGGCGAAGCTTGTTTGCTCCCTAGTCATCGAAACCCCCATCAATTCCATCACAACTAGACGTAGGCTTTTACCTTCATCGAAGGGGCCGAACTAGTATAAACTCTCTTGCATCCTTGTGTCCGCTTTAACCCCTTCAAGCTAACCCGTAGTGATGGCTCCACGACTAAGTCCTTTCATGAGGACATCTACCGTGACAAAACCATGACATATTGTGTGTTTACCTTATTATTTGCTTCTTTCCGGTTGTGCTCCTTCTCGTTAGTTCATGTTTCATTGCGATCTCGAGGATTCGTTCGTCTACGCTTGGTTCGTCTTCATGGCTTCATCTTCTTCATGGACTCGTTCTTCTCCTTAGCGGGATTTCAGGAAAGATGACCATCACCTTGGATCTCACTACTATCTTTGTTATGCTAGTTGTCTCGATGCTATCGCTATGTCCACTACCTACCACCTGTTTTTCAAGCCTCCCAAATTGCCATGAAAACCTCTAACCTTTTCACCCTTCCTAGCAAACCGTTGTTTGGCTATGTTACCGCTTTGCTCAGCCCCTCCTATAGCGTTGTTAGTTGCAGGTGCAGTTGCAGGTTGTTCCATGTTGGAACATGGATATGATGAACTTTGTTGGGATATCACAGTATCTCTTATATTTAATTAATGCATCTATATACTTGGTAAAGGGCGGAAGGCTCGGCCTTATGCCTGGTGTTTTGTTCCACTCTTGCTGCCCTAGTTTCCGTCATACCGGTGTTATGTTCCTTGATTTTGCGTTCCTTACGCGGTTGGGTGTTATGGGAACCCCTTGACAGTTCGCTTTGAATAAAACTCCTCCAGCACGGCCCAACCTTGGTTTTATATTTGCCTAACAACCTGTTACCCTTCCCTTGGGTCGCCCCCCCCCCCGGGCCAGTGCATCTCTAAGTGTTGGTCCGAATCGGGCAGCCTACGGGGCCACCTCGGGGCAACTTTAGGGCTGGTTTTACTCATAGCTTGACCTATCCGGTGTCTCCTGAGAATGAGATACGTGCGACTCCTATCGGGGTTGTCGACACATCGGGCGGCTTTGCTGGTCTTGTTTTACCATTGTCGAAATGTCTTGTAACCGGGATTCCGAGACCGATCGGGTCTTCTCAGGAGAAGGAATATCCTTCGTTGACCGTGAGAGCTTGTGAAGGGCTAAGTTGGGACACCCCTGCAGGGTATAAACTTTCGAGAGCCGTGCCCACCGTTATGTGGCAGATGGGAATTTGTTAATCTCTGGTTGTAGTAAACTTGAAATACACCAACCGTGTGTGTAACCGTGATTGTCTCTTTTCGGGGTTATACGAGAGGAGAAGACAGTTTGTGTTATGTTTGACGTGAGTAGGAGTTCAGGATCACTTCTTGATCATTACTAGTTGGCGACCGTTTGCTTAGCTCCTCTTCTCGCTCTTGTTTCGTAAGTTAGCAACCATACTATGCTTAGTCGCTGCTGCAACCTCACCACTTTACCCTTTCCTTACCCATTAAGCTTTTCTAGTCTTGATATCCTTGGTAATGGGATTGCTGAGTCCTCGTGGCTCACAGATTACTACAACACCAGTTGCAGGTACAAGTAATGCGATGTTCATGACGCGAGAGCGATGTTTAACGTTGTGGAGTTCTTGTTCCGCTTCTTCTTCGTTCGAGGGATAGGTTCCTCGTCGGCAGCCTGGGCTAGCAGGGTGGATGTCGTTTGAGCTTCTGTTTGTGTTTCATCCGTAGTCGGATGTTGATCTCTTGTATGATGTTGATGTATTCTTGGGGCGTTTGTGCCTTATGTATGTATCCCCAACTATTATGTAATGGTTTGATGTAATGATATCCACCTTGCAAAAGCGTCTTCAAGATGCGCTTCTATCCTTGGTGAGGCCTTCGAGTTCCTTTAGGATAGGGTCGCATCTTGGGCGTGACAACGCCCCTCAAATAAAACTAAGCACCCTGAAATTCTATGACAACTAAACTGCTAGCTATATGATGTTGGACATATATATTGTACGTGTATAATGTGAAGAAACGAGCGGTAGTACTATACCAACTAAAAGATGAACTGTAAGAAATACTAGTATGTATGTACTGAAGAGTTAAAGTTACGAGAAGGAACATAACATAGTTCTGCTGGGGGCTCAGCACAACACACCCCTCAAATAAAACTAAGCACACCTGAAATTAAACTAAGCAACTAATCTGGTAGACACTGCATTAGAACCACCATGAGCAACGACACTTCCACCTTACTCGGACTCGTCGTCCACGTGCTCGACTTCGTCCTTGTCCCTCTTCCTCTTGGGCGATACTTCTTTGCTTGAACCGCACACTTGGCTCTTTCTCTTCATCGACCCCTTGTATATGTTGAAACAAAGGTAGCCATCAATTGTAGCGTAGTGGATGTGGTCTATATCTAGTACATTCCACTCCCATGCATGATGAAACTTGAACGGAGGTTTCTTCAGTGTACCGTACGAAGGATGAACCATGGCTCCTGAGAGGGTCAGCATTGAAGGCTAATCACATGAGGGCACCAGCCCTTTCTTCTAGAGGTTGAAGGGGTTGCCTACAACGAGGCCTATCTGACCCAGGATTTCCTTGTCGTTCCTAAAGTCCACAGTAACGAATTTGACTCGGCCGCCCTCGAGGAACTTCTTAAATTCCTCGCACTCAACGTCGGCATGGCATATGTGGTAGACTAAGCATAAGTCATGCACGCAAACCTGGATCACGGCGGGCTTCTTCTTCTCTGCCTCCTTTAGATTCCTCTCGCTTCCCAGGACTGTGGTGTACTCAACATCTAGCCCAGTGACCCACTCATCATTTGAGTTTTCGAAGATGCATCTGAAGCAGCAAGGCGTCGTTTCACTGTTGCGGAAGAACGGGTGTAGATGACGTCGAACTCATCGCCGGTGATGGTTCTAACCTTGTACTCACCGCCGATCATGGAGATTTGGGACGCCATGGATTTGGGAGAAGGGTTAGTATTAGTGGAACTGCCGTAATGTGAAAGGACGGGACGACTAGGAGCGAACTGTCGTAATGTTAAAGGATGTTCGGGGATGAGTACGAGCGAGAACTCCCAGCGGTTTTTGTAAAAATGCTGAGTGGGGCGTGCGAATGGCAGGGTAGTGGCTTGCCTGGATAAATGGATTCATGCACAGTACTATGGGGGCCCAATTAGATGTCATGTCTACTCGACGCGAATTAAATGGCTTTCGATGTCATGTCAAGCGTCGGGAAAATTATAGGTGATACGAAGCTTTCCATTCTCCCATTATACGGGCTTCTGAGAGCCCTTGGATCTGAGATCGAATGGTTGCATGTCGTGATTCTAGACCTATGGGTGAATATCCTATCCTAGAGGGTTATTCTACAAATTTTTAGCAACTTAGCATGCGACCGTTCGATCTCAGATCCAAGGGCTGCCAGCAGCCCATATCATGCTCACGCCCACCATGACAATTGCCTTGCTCGCGTGGTCGTGCCCTTGGAGATTTAACACGGTGCGTTAGGCTATCTTATGTTGGCATGTCATACATAGTCATCACTTATACAACAAGGTTAGCTATAAGGTTGGCTATAAGAGTACTTTTTTTACTTCTCTCTATCTCTTTCTTCGTAGTATTTATTGCATTTGCCAAGGAGTGGCCTCTTCCAAGGAAATGGTAGTCTCAAGTCATTAAAAGCATGCACACCCCAGATCTCTTATTGGTTGATATGTCAAGAAACAAGAAATGACGTATGCACCATGTAGTGTTTTGGGATTATTTGGTTTTCGTAAGATGACTTGCACACCTAGACGGAGGGAGTAATTAACTTGCCACATCTGACTTTATGCCTATGTGGCAGGTTAGCACCTGTACGATCAAGTACAATAGTGGGCTATAAGCCAACTTACATGGCACTTTTGCATATGTGGAGGAAAGAGGCAAGGAAAAAGTGGAGGAGTGGGCTCTCATGCAAGAGCCAGCCTCTACATGGTGGAGCATTGGGAGAGGCACCAGTATACCATGGAAGTGGTCAGGAATCGGGAGACTCACGCCGGTCGTAGCACTGCAGTTAAAATGATAAAATGGCAAGTCAAATCACGGGGCCCCTCCTGTCCAGCAGTAACTCGGTGTCAAATCACACAGCCCTACATTTGCAGCAGCCTACTCCCTCATCTTCTCATGTCGAACCGACTAGGCGAAACTGCCCCGCCTACCACGCGAGAAAAGCCTCGCCCTCGACTTTTAAATAGTACAGTATACTAATATTGTATCCCTGGATTGCGCCATGGAGCAAAGCCTCAATAAAATGGTGGTACACATGTACGGAGTATACATCACGCCCGTCGCGTTCGCGTGGCACCCCAGACGGTCGGTGGGTCTGGCATGCCGCTCTCCGAATGGAACGCGGGTCATATTGCATTTTTACACATATGTTGTCTCCTTTGGGCAGTGAGGTTATGGTTTCTTTTCATGTGGCATTTTTTCGTGTTATATGTTATAATCCGGTGCTTCAGATCAAAATGACGACAACTGCGCCTCTAGGGCACGTGCATGAAGACTTCTCGACAGTCATTGACGAGGTCAAGCCGGCTCCAGCAGAAAAAAGAAAACTAGTACTCCACTATATAGGAAGGAGCCTCCGCGCTTGCTTGCTAGTGTTGCTCTCTTCACACTGTCTCGTCCTCTCCAGATCTAAGCATGACAGCGGTGGCCACACTCTCTCTCTACTCATCGCTGGTCACAGATCCAGCCGAATTCTCTCTGCCGGGGAAGGTGAGAAGGTGCAACGTTCACGCGTCGTCCTCGGCGACGGCTCTTACCCACTGTCGGCGCGTCCCGATCAGCATGCCTTGCCGTTCTCTCCCAAGCACCACTGGCTAGGGAGGGCCTCCGACCCCTTCTTCCTCGCTGCCGTAGTGTGGGCTGATCCGGCCTCCCGCCGCCCACCTATCGACATCCCGGTGACCCTCAGGTATAACGTCCTTCGAAACCGGCCTTGCTCTACTTCCCGAGCTCCTGACGTTGCTCCATTTGTATCTTTTACTATTTCCCAGGCCCCCTCATAGATAGGATCGATCGGCTGTTTGAAAGCCACCTAAAATTTGACTGTTAAGACGTAAAAGTAGTTCATGCACTCGAATCTTGTACTACTTGGTTCAAACAAGGAAGAAAGGGGGTGGGGGTGGGGGAAGATCTGTTACCTGAATCTAGGACTTGGTCGAAAGAGGAAATAATGGGGGCGAAAAGTAGCAGAGACCGGCTATCCAACTGGTCTCTTGGTCTAATAGGGAAATAAAGGGAAACGTAATACAAACTCAATATAAACCCAATCTATTGGTTGAAAAAGGAAAGATATCCTGTTCTGATGTTTGTTGCCCCAAGCCACTCTTATGTAGTGCCACTAGTAAAATGTAGCAGTCCCACTGTTAAAAGTAAAGACACATTAAACAAATGTTGTTTTCAATGTAATTCCTCCAGTAATATGAATCAATGGCACTTTATTCATGTCTTGCTAAATTTCCCATTAAGATAAGTTGCTTCTTTTCGTTAGAAATGCAACTGTCCTGGTCCGCCTACTCTCTCGTGCCCAAATACCGACTCTGTAGCAGCTATTAATGTAATGTTGCTGGTAAAATGAAGCAATGGCACCATTAAAGAAATGTCGTCTTTAACGGTTGTCATCGTTAATCCTAATGCCAGCACTAATATCTAGCACTGCTGCTGCTTTAGAAATTTCTACTGTCCTTGTAGGATTGCCATTTAGATAAGGAACATGCTTCTTTTCATTTGATGTATGTTTCATCACTTGTTTTTCACCCTCCTTTCCACCTTTTTGTGCAAACAGAGACATACATTTCACGCTTGATCTTAGTTGAACTGCACAAATGATATCCAAATTATAGTTGAACATTCCAGGAGCTTCACAACCAACCTTGATGTTGCTCAATTTTATTGCAACTAATGAAGATGAAGCTCTATGGGTTTCATTTTCTGATGGAAATGGAACCGGGGCTGAAGCCGTTTTCTTAAAAAAATGATGAAGAAGCTGCTAGCTCATGGGACATTGCTTCATTTTAGGTGAACTGCACCAAAAGGTCCCATGAATTGAATCGTCCATGTTGGTGACTGGTGTCATCCCTTCTATGATGGCGTTGACTGCAGATATGGTTCCCATCACGAGGTATGTGGATTTTTGGTCTGGACATTTGCCAAAGATCCTGCATGTTGAGTCTGCTCTTGTGCTACTATTTTGGCACTACCATGATAAAGCAGTAATGTTATTATTTTGCACCTTAATCTAGTGGCACTATTAATTTGAGGCAATGTTTTGGCACCGCTAGTGCCACAGATTTTTTATATATATCAAAAGAGGGGGTTTCCTCGGATTTCATTAAAGAAACCCTACGATAGAGAACCATTATCCGACAACATCTCAGTGTAAACGGACAGTTATGCAACTACTACTAGACCGGACTGACTACTAGCCGGAGACAAATTCGCCACATAAGCTATGCAGGTAGGGGGACGCAGCACCAGCTCGACCAAGTTTGGATTACAACCCAAATGCTACCACAGAAACATCAGGGGGGAATATAGAGCCAGCTTTAGCATCCCAATCTAAGCATCCCCGGCCTCCATCCTTGCGACGCATGGTACACCTCTTTTGCCACCTGCTCGGCCCTAGTGCCACTGGTAAAATGAAGTAATAATACAGTTAAAATAGAGCGAGTGTCCTCTCTATCATTTCATTTCCAATGTAGATAGAGAAAGTGCTTCTCTTTGTTAGTATAAGTTTCATCAACTAGTCCCATTGTTAATGTTTAAGCGTTTTTGCAAACGGGGGTGTTTAATTTTAGTTGATCTACACAAAAATAGAGATCGGAATGTCTCAAGGCCCCTCCTTGTACTACCGCTGTACACTGATGTTCATCACTGGCAGAAGATGTATCGGGGAGACTTGGGTCGATTACTCGATTTCCAATATTAGGCGTACCGTATCAGGCGTCACAGGGCCCATCTCGCCCTCGCAGCATGGCATACTATGATACTATCACAATCTTTTCTTCTATTTATTATTGTATGTTTTATCAACTAGTGCCACTATAATGCAATCACGCTTTTTCATTATCTGCGCAAACTGAGTTATTCAGCTGCATTTTGGTAGAGCTGCACAAATGTACGTATGGAACCGGCATATATGCAGAGTGCGACATGCCAAGTAAAAATTACCGACACCAACCCTGCTCCATCTAAGCATTAGCATCCACCACCACTAGTGGCATGTGTGGCGCTCACTTTGGACGGATCTTTCTCGTCAGAAAATCCTCTAACCAAATACTAGTAGCTTAGACTTCAAAACAAATACTAGTAGCTTATATTGGCAGTTTTCTAGGGAGCACTCTTTTCTGAAAGAAGCACCAATCTATTTTTATTTATTTGTACACAGTATCACAACTTTGAACCAAAGGTCCAGAGCTATTTTAGGGTGATTGGCGTAGTACTCAGAGACTGATTGTAAGCATGATTTTTATTAGCTGTCACACTGATTGTAAGCATGAGCAGATGGAAGATTAGGTTAGTGCGAAGCTTACCTTAAACCTTACCGACACCGTTGAAATGAGGCGAGCGTCGAGGGAATCATGGAGAACGGCGGGGAAGTGACGTCGCGCCATCCGGCCTCCTCTTGTGGTGGTAGAACGAATACTCATGTGGCTCCGGCTGGCTCTGCACCCTCAAGAACGGCATATCGTACTCGATCGATTTGTTATCCTCTGGGTGCTCGACCATCGACCTGTACGCCCACCACCTCCGCCTGACTTTCGCCTCGGGCGAATCTGTCTGCTCCATCGCCTAGAGGAGATACTCGATGAACTCAAAGGACTGCGGCGTAACTGCCACTGAGTAGTACATCGCCGTCGTCTCGCTCTTTCGCATACATTTCCACATGGCCCTCGCCATCATCGAAATCTCCCACTCATTGTCAAACCAAGTAAGGACCTCCTTCAACTTGGCTAACTTTGCCTGGTCGCTGCCGGCGATCTTCCTAATTCACTGCTACATCCTCTCCATAGATGTCCTTCTGAGTGGTCTGGTGATAGCTTTGGAAGATGGGAGGAGAGACGGTGGTCTTGCAATAGAGAAGAGGGAGAGGCCAGATGGTGGTTTTGGAATGGAGATGATGGAGAGGAGAGGGGGTGGTTTTGCAATGGAGAGGAGGGAGAGGCGAGACGGTGGTTTTGGAATGGAGATGATGGAGAGGAGAGGTTTCCCTGCCTTTCGGTCGCTGACAAGTGGGCCTCGCGCTTGGTGGGACCCATGTGTCAGTGTCTCAATGGTAGGATGGGCTATGTCAGGGGATCCTCGTCCGAGGAGAGAGGAGGTGGTTTTGCAATGGAGAAGAGGGAGAGGCGAGGCAGTGGTTTTGGAATGGAGATGATGGAGAGGAGAGGAGGTGGTTTTGCAATGGAGAAGAGGGAGAGGAGCATGCGGCAGTGATGACCCACAAGTTCCCCTATCGTAGTCCTTTCGGTAAGTAAGAGTGTCGAACCCAACGAGGAGTAGAAGGAAATGATAAGCAGTTTTCAGCAAGGTATTCTCTACAAGTACTGAAATAAGTGGTAATAGTTAGTTTTGTAATAAGATAATTTGTAACAAGCAACAATTAATAAAAGTAAATAAAGTGCAGCGAGGTGGCCCAATCCTTTTTGTAGCAAAGGACAAGCCTGGACAAACTCTTATATAAGGAAAAGCGCTCCCGAGGACACATGGGAAAATCGTCGAGCTAGTTTTCATCACGTTCATATGATTCGCGTTCGGTACTTTGATAATTTGATATGTGGATGGACCGGTGCTTGGGTGCTGTTCTTACTTGAACAAGCATCCCACTTATGATTAACCTCTATTTCAAGCATCCACAACTACAACAAAAGTATTATGATAAACCTAACTGTCGGTGTCAAAACCGGCGGATCTCGGGTAGGGGCTCCCGAACTGTGCGTCTAGGCGGATGGTAACAGGAGACAAGGGACACGATGTTTTACCCAGGTTCGGGCCCTCTTGATGGAGATAAAACCCTACGTCCTGCTAGATTAATATTGATGATGTGTGTTACAAGAGTGGATCTACCACGAGATCAAAGAGGCTAAACCCTAGAAGCTAGCCTATGGTATGATTGTTGTTCGTCCTACGGACTAAAACCCTCCGGTTTATATAGACACCGGATAGGGTTAGGCTTACACAGAGTCGGTTACAATGGTAGGAGATCTACATATCCGTATCGCCAAGCTTGTCTTCCACGCCAAGGAAAGTCCCATTCGGACACGGGACGAAGTCTTCAATCTTCTATCTTCATAGTCTTGGAGTCCGGCCAATGATGATAGTTCGGCTATCCGGACACCCCCTAGTCCGGAACTCCCTCAGTAGCACCTGAACCAGGCTTCAATGACGACGAGTCCGGCGCGCATGTTGTCTTTGGCATTGCAAGGCGGGTTCTCCTTCAATTTTCATGTTCCCGTCGAATAGTGTTCGGCTTCTTTATAAATGTTGCACTCCTTGGCTTCTACGCCCAATAATGGCCTTCTTCCACGTGTAAATGCGAATCACGAAAGGCTGGGATATTTTACATTTACCCCCTAGCCGTGCGAGCAGCCGCCTACAAGAGGCGAGGATCTAGATCCAGCTCACACCATCCTCCATCCATAAGTTCTCATCGAGCGCCTCGACAAAATCCATTCCATCATGGATAGCCGACGCGGCTCCTCCTCTCGCGCTCCCAGCCCTAAGCCAGGAGATTGGGGAGATGCTCGGTTCCACACAGCGAGCTAGTGGTGCTTCAAACCGAGGATATCTTCCCCAGCTTTCATAGTTCGGTTCGAGCGGACTGGCCACCTACAAGGGGGCGGGTATGCTTTGTCCCCTATCTAATAAGGGGACTCGGTTTCCATACATCCGTTTCTCCGGGGCTCCTAGAGTTCTCGGACTCCAACTTCACCACCTCCGCCCGCCTCCATTTTGCACATCGCGGGCTTCGTAGCTTTTGCGAGCTGTTCTTGGGCATCGAGCCCCATTTTGCCCTGTGGAAGAGATTGTTTTGTCTCGTACCCGTTCTCATGAAAGTCGATATACCAAGTGGCGGAGCGAAATATGGCGCATCGCGGGACGGAGATCTATCCGGCACCCGAAGAAAGCGTCAAAGCCGGCCTTGAATGGTTCTACATGGAGGGCGCCCCTCTGCGGATCCAGTCGGATCGGCCTCCGGAGTTCAACAATGCTCCTTGAAGAAAGCGCTGAGTTGGCGCCCTTGAGCCCTCAGCGGGAAGATGATAGGGCGTCCATTATCGATGGGCGGATTAGAGTTCTTGGCCCATTCGGATTGACCATGATTGGAGTCATGGCCACGTGCATTATCACGAGGTGCAGCCACTCCAATATAGGGCCACCCTATGTGGGATTTCAGCGGGAAGATGGCGCCACCCATTATGGCGCAAAGGGCTAGGCTCGGCAGCCGATCGGCAAAGATCTGTCCGGCTTGTACAAGGGAGAGGAGGAGGACTTCCTCCGCAGAATCCGTTGAATGGATTTTCTATGCATAACCCTCGGAGCTAGCTAAGCGGATGTTCATCTACCCGATCCATACCTTTTTTTTGGTCAAGTATCTTACTCTGTGATTTCGACGCAGGAGCTGCGCCGGGACGTGGAGGGCATACGAAGCCTAGCTCCACAACCCGAGGATCCGGAACGATCCCTTGATCCAGCCTCCGAAGAGGATCCGGACATAAAGGTGGAGCTGATTGACGGGGTGTTCCACCAACGTAGCATAGACAATGCCCTAATCGCCATTACGGCTGACTACGGTTTGTTTCGGCCTCCCGGTGACTCGACCGAGGTCTTGACACCATCGTTTGATTCGCGCTCAATTCTGACCATCCCATCTTGATGGTGTATCGCGAGGATGTGCCTTTAAGGCAGGAAGCGAACCAGCGGCCGACCAACAAGGATCAGTCCGGCCCGGCGGGAGAAAGAGGAGTGCAGCCTTGAACGAGGCGTCGCCCGCCAGCGATGCGAACACCGCTATTTTTAAGGAAGGATCCCGGAAGGTATATTAATGCTCATAACTTTTCGGAAAAGAGCACTTTCGCCGGACGGTGTCGGAGAGGTTGCCCATCAAGCCTCTGCGGCCATGCTCCAACGTATGGTCCGGGAGGAGAGTGAATACAAAGGCGTAAACGGATGCTCCTCCGGCGGAGGATGCCGACGGCTATCCGCCACCGGTATGAGGTGGAAGCACCATGAATCACAGCGTCGCCGGACAGTTCTTCGTGTGCGTGTTTCTCCCGGGCGTTAAATGCCTTTAAAGCGAAGCAGCACCTCCGTGCCGCTCAAGATGGGTTAACGAGCCACGGGCGGTATGTGGAAGACATACGGGTAAGTAATTTTAATAGTTATATATGCGGTAGCCCCGAGAATTAAAATAGTTGAAATAACTGATTTAAGGATCAATTATTATCAGGGTCTTGCGGAGAAGAATACCCAGCTGTCCCGGGAGCTCCAAGAGTGCAAGGCCCAACTTGAAGCCGCCTTTGGCATACGAGGGGAGCCACAGAGACCCCGCTGGTAAGGCGTACTTTGAAAAGATAATTATTTAGCAAAGTGTGGCGTGAATCGACAATAATATTGCGAGAGGGCACGGACTAGATCCGGACAAGCAACAGCTATTGCGTCGGCTAAAGGCGGCGAGAGGTGCTTATGAAGGTGCGGCGGGAGAGAAACAAGCTCTAAGATGCCCACACCCAGCAAGGAGAAGACTGAAAGGTGTTGGGCCCAGTGTCTGGCTCCATGAAGGAGAATCAGCGGCCGTCGCGGCATTTATAGTAAGCGCTTGAACAAATTCCTTTGAAAAGAAGAATTGGCGAGTAAGTCGATTGGCGAAATATGTCTTTAGGTGTGCTCACAGTGCGCCCTGGAGAAATGCTGAGTCAGCGGGTGACCAACTTCCGAGCTAGTGCAATTGCTCGAGCGTGTTGGCGAGCGATGAGTGGCGTCGTTCATGCTTTATGGCCATCCGTCTCCCTACCGAGGGCCTTGGTGAGCTTCTTGAGAAGCTTGAGAACGCAGCGGCGCCTCCGTTTGTGGAAGATATCGGCATGCCGTCGAGGGCCGAGGAGGCTGGGCCATGGTGAAGACACGTTACCGAAGTCGACCCAAACCACATGGCGAGTCGGACCTGCGGGGCTGATGGGAAGGAGATCCTGTGAGCTTAATGTGCGGCCAAGTAGAAGCGGCGCGAAATATTCCCAACGGGATTGTAAATTAGACAGCTGTTAGATGGTGAGAGGAGTACAATCGGTCGGTTTGCGATGTAATTTGAAATGACATGTAAAATGCCTTCTAGCGGATTGTAGATCGTTTGTCTTTGCGGACCATTTCGCTTCAACCTCGGGACCCAACAGTCCGGAGTGTGTCCGAATACCCTTACGGTTATAAAGAACGGGGCATGCATGGAGACAAAGGCGTCGGGGTCATAATTGCTTTATCAGACAAGTGCCCAACTAGTTATGTTATATTACATGGTTAGTAAGAAACATCTTCCAGGGAGAATAGTTCCGTTAAGGGTTCCTTTCCCTGGGAGGCATGCCCTAAAGTGCAATGCCGGACTGCGAAAATAGTAGAAAAAAGCATCTGGGGGCAAATAAATAAGTAAGTAACAAATCATCTTTCAAGTCACCTACCGAATATTCTCTTAAGAATGCTAGCTTTCGGCTTCACCCAGTCTAAGGTACACATCCGGCTGACCCGGCAGTAACAATCGCGAGGTGCTCCTTTACCTCCTAGCCGAACAATCGGGAGCGTAGGGGTAAGCACAGGGGCGAACAACCCAGCTTGGCCAAAACTTAAGTCATATCGATGCATATAATGGTGAATAAAAGGTACATGTGGAAGTATGACACATGTGTTGGGCATAAACCCGTATGAATAAGCTTACATTTAAAAAAGCCCCGGTATAATGAGTGCGAGGGCACATCAAGTGTGTCTGAACAAAGCGCAAATCAGCCCATAAAAGGTAAAAAGGTGGGAAGAAGGAGGAGGAGGAGAGATAGTAAAAAACAAAGGGTGGGCGGGGGTGAGGCGAACCCGGAGTCGGCGTTAAGCGTAGAATCTTGAGGAGGCGGGCTGCGTTCCATGGGTTCGGCTCGAGTCGGTTTTCCGATGCATTACGTGAGCAGTGCGCTCCGCGGTCAGGACTTGGTCGATGATGAAGGACCTTCCACTTGGGCTTGAGTTTGTCCTTTTTCTTGTCCGGCGGGCATAGAACAAGTTCGCCAACATTGTAAGTTTTGGCCCGTGCTTCTGCTGCTATGATGTCTTGATCCTGCTGGCGATAAAATGCGGAGCGAGCCTTTGCCCGTCCGCTCCTCCTCTAAGGCGTCGAGAATGTCATGTCGATCTAGCTCGGCTTCTCTTTCTTCGTACATGCGCTTTACGAGGTGAGTCATGAATTATATCGCGAGGCAGGACTGCCTCTGCGCCGTATACCATGAAAAATGGTGTGAATCCGGTAGTTCGGTTTGGCGTGGTCCGCAGCCCCAGTATGGGTAGAGCTCCTCTACCCGGTCGTGTTAGATTCCTTGAGGACCGCACTAGTGCGGGTTTGATGCGCTCATGATTAGACCATTTGCTCGCTCAACTTGACCGTTAGTTTGGCGGTGATAGCGAAGCGTGTCGAGCTTAATGCCCATGTTTTTGCACGAGTTTAACCTCGTCGGCCATGAAGTTAGTGCCGTTGTCGGTGATGATCTTGTGGAGGACACGAAGCGGTGTACTACCGGATATGAAGTCTATCACGGTCCGGATTCTGCCGTTTTAACGGCTTGGCCTCAATCCATTTGGTGAATTTGTCCACCATGACCAATAAGTATTTGTGCTTGTGGGTTCCCCCTTTAAGGGGTCCGACCATGTCAAGCCCCGGACCGCAAATGGCAGGTAATGGGTATAGTTTTGAGGCGGTGGGTGGCATATAGCTCGATAAGCAAAGAGGCGGCAACCGGCGCATGGTTGGACTCAATCTGAGCATCTGCCCGTCTGTCGGCCAATAAAATCCTGTCGGAAGGCCTTGCCTACAAGGGCCGGGCTGCAGCGTGGTGCCGCCGAGTCCGGCGTGAATTTCAGCCGGGAGATTTCGCCCTTCCTCTTGGAGATACACCTTTGAAGGACTCGGTTGTGCTTTTCTTATAAAGCTCTCCCTCATGGACCTTGTAGGCTTTAGATCGCCAAACTATGCAGCGGGCCTCATTTTGGTCTTGGGAAGTTCTGCCGCATTAAGTAGGCTAGGAATGGTTACATCCGCAGGGCAATGACTGCCATTATTTCGTGAGTGAAGGTGTTATTTAGTTGGTGAGCCGCCCGATTGTGTCGAGAATGGTGCGAGTTAGGTGATGCAGCTGGCTCCGGTTATTATTTCGGACTCCTCTTCCCATATCTGGATGGCTTAAGAGCAGTTCGGGGAAGATGTTAGGAGGGGCGGCGTCTCGTTTAGCGCCGATGCGTGCTAACACGTCTGCTGCTGGTTATTATCCGGGCTACATGATGGAATTCTAGTCCTTGAACCGAGCTGACATTTTAGGGCGGCATTGCGGTAGCTGCCATTTTGGATCTTTGGCGTCGAAGTCTCCGTTTACTTGGGATATTGCGAGGTTTGAATCGCGCACCTCTAGGCGTTGAATGCCCATGGAGATTGCCATCCGAAGGCCATGTAGAAGGGCGCGTGTTAAGCTGCGTTGTTGGAGTCCATGTACATTATTTGAAATGCGTATTGGATTGTGTCTCCGTTGGGGCGTCGGTCTGACGCCAGACCCCAAGCCAGCCAACATTTTGGATCCGTCGAAATGCATGATCCGGTTAGATGCTGCGCCGTACTCTTTAGGGAGTTCGACGGTCCATTCGGCGATGAAGTCCGCGAACCTGCGACTTTATAGCTCGCCGTGGTTTGTAGGTTATGTCAAATGGTAAGAGCTCGATAGCCCATTTTGCAATCCTGCCCGTTCGTCGCGATTGTTTATAATATCGTTGAGAGGTACTTGGAGGCCATCGTTATTGAACACTCTTGAAAGTAGTGGCGCAGCTTCGAGATGGCATGAACACCGCATCGCTATCTTTTGATAATGTGGGTGCGGGATTTGCATGGAGTTAGAGCGGTGGATCGTAGTACACTGGTTTTGAAGAGAATTTGTGCCCTTACATTTCTCGTTCAATGTCAGTACCGCGCTAACAACTTGATGTGTTGCTGCGATATATAATAACATAGGCTCGCCCGGGTTGGCGCGGCCGAACAGTTGTTGCGGTATGGCCTTTATTTCTTGAGTCGGCTGTGGCAGCATTCGTCCATTCGAAATGTTGGTCGCGGAGGAGGCGGTAGAAGGCGAGCCTTTTCTCCCAAATGGGAGATGAAGCGACTTAGGCCGCTCGCATCCGGTTAGTTTTATATCTGCTTGAGGTCTTTTGGAATATCAATTGTGATAGAGCTCGGATTTTAGCGGGTTTGCTTCAATTCCTCTACGGATCTGATGAAGCCCAAGAGCTTTCGGCTGATGCATGAAGCGCATTTTCGGATTGAGCTTAATGTCATATGCTCGGAGGTTGTCGAATGTCACCTTCAAGTCTTCTACTAGAGTCCCGACATGTTTGGTCTTGGCGACCACATCGTCTCGTATGCCTCTCTGTTTTGCCTATCTGGGTAGCGGACATGTTTGAATCATGAGCTGATATGTTGCGCGGTGTTTTGAGTCGAAGGGCATTGTGTTGAAGCAGAATGGCCCATATGGAGTAATGAATGCTGTTGCGGCCTGGTCTTTCTCCGCCATCTTGATTTGATGGTATCCGGAGTATCGTCGAGGAAGCACAATGAATCGTGCCCTGCGGTAGCATCGATGATTTAGTCGATCGAGGAGAAAAGGTCCTTTGGACAGGCCTTATTAAGGTCTTTAAAATCGGCCTTGAGCGCCGAGATTTGTCCTTTTTGGTACCATTACTAGATTGGCTAGCCAGTCCGGATGCTTTATATCTCGATGAATCCGGCTTCTAAGAGTTTGGCTAGCTCTTCTCCCATTGCCTGTCTTTTGGGCTCGGAAAATCGCGAAGAGCTTGTTTGGTGGCTTGAATCCTTTTAGGATATTTAGGTTGTGCTCTGCCCGACTGCGTGGGATTCTGGCATGTCGAAGGATGCCGGGCAAAAATGTCCCAATTTTCGAAGGAATTCTCGTAGTCTTGGCCGACATCAGGACTTAATTGTGCCCCAATGGAGCCGTCTTTGTGGGGTCCGTTGGATGGACCTGAAATTTGACTATCTCGTCTGCTGGTTTAAAGAGGTGGATTTGGACCTCTTATCGAGTATCACATCGTCCCTATCCACCGTGGGCGCAGCGTAGCTAGTTCCTCTGCCGCTAGGGCTTGGACAATGCCTCTAGGGCGGTCTTGGCTGTCTTATTTTCAGTAGTAGTGCCGTATCTGGATCCTGGCGAGTGATTATCCCATTGGGTCCGGGAATTTTGAGCTTCATGTACCCGTAGTGGGGTATAGCTTGGAAGATTGTGAATGCCTCTCGCCCTAACAAAGCGTGATATCCGCTGCCGAATGGGGCCACTTGAAACGTGACCTCCTTGGACTTGTAATTGTCCGGTGAGCCGAACACTACATCTAGTGTGATTTTTCCTGCGCAGCGTAGTTCTCGACTAGGGATTATCCCTCTGAAGGTTGTGCTGCTTCGCTCAATGCGGCTCCAGTCAATTTCCATTTTTTGAAGGGTTTCCTCATAGATGAGGTTTAATCCGCTGCCACCAACCATGAGTACCTTAGTAAGGCGAAAACCGTCCACTATCGGACTAAGGACCAATGCGGCTGGTGCTCTAGCTGTTGAATTTAGGTTAAATCCTTTGGCGTTGAAGGTGATAGCCGTGTCGCTCCATGGATTTGTTGTTGCTACTTGGTAGACTTGGCGAGGCTGCGGATTATTCGTTTCGCATGTTATTTGATCACGAAAGTCTCGAAGGCTGTTAATACCGTCTTGATCTTGCTGGGTTGGTTGCCGGGGCTAAAAAGCCTCGCCACTCTTGGCCTGCCGTAGTATCAACACGCTCGAAGGCTGTGTGTTGGAGTGGCGCCCTCCGTCTTGTGGATTTTGCGAGGTCCGTTGAGCCAACCCTCGATGCAGTTCCGTACCCTTTAGGGGTTTTGGTTTTGGTATTCAACCGGGTGCTTGATAATGATGCACCCTTTTGTTTCGGACTAGGGATGTATTGGGGCGGATTATCCCAAAATTTACTTTCGGTTTTCAGCTGCTCTCCATCATACGAGTACTTTTGTACTATGGTCACCAAGTCGATAAAGCGTGTAATTTATGACGACTTATGGCGTTTAGGATTCCTTGTCCGTGCAATTATTGCAGAAAATTGGGATTCGTCCTCCTCTCGGCGATCCTTTATCCTGTTCTTAACCGGGAGAATCTGGCCCGATAATGATGTCTTGTTTCAGCGGGCTCTTGCGAATTCGAGAGAGATCGCTAATGTTTGGGTGGGCGGGTGGAACTAGATCCGGAACCCTGTCAATTCAGGACTCAAGGGCGAGAAGTTTCGAACTTGGAAGTTTGGATTTTGAGTGTTATCAATGAGTCCAACCCCCGCTGACTTTAAGTTCAGGGCTTGGTCGACGTCCGTCCCTCTGTGGGAATCCGGCATGGAGGGATCGGGAATCCGGACGCAACTAGTCCTTAAGATACAAGAAGAATCGCCGCATTGCTGCTCTATCACAGCAACATGATGGGTAGCCTGGGGAGAGTTGATCTCTCTTAGATCGGTTTTAGGCCCGATCCGGTCGTAGTCTGTGGCGACTCCCAGGGCAGCGATGCGATACAAGAGCTCGTTTATGGAGGAGAGCTCGATCGGATCTAACTGTTCGGCAAGTTCTAAACTAACCTGGAGATTGGTTTCGATGACTCGAGAGGTCATCGTCGGTATGATGGCGGATGGCGGTCATAAGAAAACCACCTAGCGAAGAGTGCGGCCAGCGCCAAGGCTCCTTTGGCGATAATATCGTCTCTAAAAGGCGAGATGAGGCATCCTACGTGGCGATGGCACAGAGAAATCTCAATGAAAGCACCAATGTCGGTGTTAAAACCGGCGGATCTCGGGTAGGGGTCCCGAGCTGTGCGTCTAGGCGGATGGTAACGAGGAGACAAGGGACACGATGTTTTACCCAGGTTTGGGCCCTCTTGATGGAGGTAAAACCCTACGTCCTGCTAGATTAATATTGATGATGTGTGTTACAAGAGTGGATCTACCACGAGATCAAAGAGGCTAAACCCTAGAAGCTAGCCTATGGTATGATTGTTGTTCGTCCTACGGACTAAAACCCTCCGGTTTATATAGACACCGGATAGGGTTAGGGTTACACAGAGTCGGTTACAATGGTAGGAGATCTACATATCTGTATCGCCAAGCTTGTCTTCCACGCCAAGGAAAGTCCCATCCAGACACGGGACGAAGTCTTCAATCTCCTATCTTCATAGTCTTGGAGTCCGGCCGATGATGATAGTTCGGCTATCCGGACACCCCCTAGTCCGGAACTCCCTCACTAACCATAGCATGAAACATATGGATCCAAATCAGCCCTTACGAAACAGCGCATAAACTAGGGTTTAAGCACATCACTCTAGCAACCCATCATCTACTTATTACTTCCCAATGCCTTCCTCTAGGCCCAAATAATGGTGAAGTGTTATGCGTCGGCGTTCACATAACACCACTAGAGGCTGAACAACATACATCTCATCAAAATATCGAACAAATACCAAATTCACATGACTACTAATAGCAAGACTTCTCCCATGTCCTCAGGAACAAACGTAACTACTCACAAAGCATATTCATGTTCATAATCAGAGGGGTATTAATATGCATATAGGATCTGAACATATGATCTTCCACCAAATAAACCAACTAGCATCAACTACAAGGAGTAATTGAATGGACGGCCTTCTCCATTGGGATTTCTCCCCCGGCCTCAAGGTTGAGGCACAGTGCGTCTGAATTTGGATCCACGGTCCACCGTCCCCAACTCCGGCTCCAAGGAATTCTTCCTTGAAGTCTCTTTCTCCTCGGCTTCTTTCTCCCTCTCGGTGGATTCGGTGGGCTTGGCCCTGCAATCATGTATTGGTGGTCTTTCTACTGGTTTCAATGTTTTGCAATTGGGTGATCGGCACTTTCGGTTTTCAGTGGCCTCAAATCGTGTGGGACATTTCATTTTGGGTTAAGAGATCGTATTTGGCGGACTTTATCATCACTTTCATCTTCATCGTCACAGGAATTCACGTCCAAGGCTCCCATCTTGTACGCTGATTCTAAGCTAACTGGGTTGGCATCCTCAACGGGTCCGGCGATTAAATCTAAATGGCTCTCTAGCCAGGGCAAATTACCATTGGATCCTGAGTCACTACCAGTACTGCAAAAATTGGGTTTCAATCCGCCGCCCGGCGACATTGCATTCAGCGAGCCCTCTAATCGGATCTCCTTTGGTAGTTTTTCATCTCCGGTTTTCAGTTCCTTTGGATTAGTTCGATATCTTTACCTACTAGTCGATATTCTCGGAAGGTTACCATCTATTCATGGGAAGGAATATCTTATGGGACTATAGGATTCACTACGGATGAAAAACTTCTTTACATTCTCGATGGCTGGCGGGCGGTTATGATAATGATAATATTAAGCTTATGGTGCAAATTCCGTCGAGTTCCACCAAGGAATACATTTACAAGCGACTATTGCATTGTTCTCTGTGATCGTTTTGGCCATGTTGGCGATGCTTGCGGGTGTTTTACATCAGCGATGTGGAGATGACTCGGCACTGCGCATGTTGGGATACCGCCTTGCTGCTCACATGCATGTTCCATGCAAAGTGGGCCCAGACCGTTAGGCTTTCCGTGCATGGCTTGTTCTGCGGTGGATCATATGACTAGGCTTTGTCACGGGCTTGGCATTGTTCTCTTTGTTATGGACTGGGCCATAATTCACGTAAGCGCCGCGTCTTGCGGTTATCGCCCTCGTTGGGCTTGGAAAGGAAAAATCTAACACAATCGAGAGGATCTTGCCTCGGGCTCTTTGTGGATGATCTTGAGGATGGTAACTTTGTGGATGTTGGTATGGCCCGTGTTGATAGGGATCCATGGGGTGGTTGCACATGGCAGCGAAGCAGATAATCCGTGCTACGCGGCCGTGGCTAACCCCATTGCTTGACGTCGTCTCCTGGTCGAGGTGTAGTCAATTCTGCTGCCAAAAACCCCAATCGGGTGAGGTGGCGCTCCCTCGGGTTCTACACCCGCCTCCAGCTCCTCGATCCTTCTCCTCTTGACGATCTGCAAGCCCCATTACCTCCTTCTCGGCCGCATCTCTCAAGCCGCGCGCGGCACCGGGCTTCATCGGCCATGGCGAACTTCCCGTGAGCCCGTTCGACTTCGCTCGGTTGGATCCACCTTTGATCGCGGGCCTACTCACGGGTCGGCGTCACGTTATGGTGGTGGATGATCCGCCTCTCAACCATGATAGAGTGCCATCGTCTCCGTCAATCCCCGATCCACGATCATCGGAAGGAATTCTGGTTAGGCTGAGTGCGCGCATTATCATTGGAGATTTAGAGTATGAACTGCTAGATGATTTTGTTTACCGGCTGGGGATCGGGTGTGTTGTGTTTGCGGATATGGAAGTAGAGATGCTGCCATTCGAGAAGGACCGCATGCTTTGTTGAAGATTCCACTTTCTCCCTAGTTCCGCATGATGAGGGTATCAACATGCGTATGCGACCTTTGAATATGAAGTTTGGGTCATGTTTCTTGCTTTTCCTATGGACTATCAAAGCTGAGCATTATGTCCATAAGGCTGTCTCACACTTTAGTAGCTGCTTATGCGGCCCCTTGTGAGAACAAGGCTAGAATCCTCGTCAAATGTCACATCAAGGATGTTGCTAAAGTTCCGCATAGTCTTGTGATTACCAGGGTGGGTATGCTACCGGGTCTTGCTCGCTCGTGGTCAGTGCCAGTTTATGTTACGAATGGCGAAATCTGTACCAAACTTGGTTGGTAATGAGGATGCCCCCACTTTTGAATGCATCTCACATCCATATCAGTTACCTTATTACACCCTCATGCAACAAGCAGGATTGATGAGATGATGGCTCAAGATGCATTGAATGAGGCCGCTGGAATGCTTCGGAAGCTACTCAGGGTGTTCAGGAAAATGGGTGGGGAGAGTGGCTGTGATCCGCCACCTTACTTTGGATTCAGTTTAGGACCTTTTTGATATGATGGTCCGTCCCTCATGGATGGGGTGGACCGGAGCATAATGTGCAGGATAATCTCTCTGATATCTGGTCATCTGACTCGGAATTTCTGGCAGCTGACGCTCTGGCTGATGGATTTGTCAATGGAAACCCTGCAGCCAGGTTGGAGTTCGTCAGGGCTGGGGGACGCTCTGCTTTTCTTCAGGTTCCAGTTGACCATGAGTTCTTAACTTGGATTGGGGGTATGCTCAAGTGCATATATACACCATCTATCACCCTTCAGCATACTTCTCCTGTCGTGTTGCTTTTAAATCCCTTTCAGATTATTCAGAACCATCTCAATGCTGCTGCTGCAATTTGGATTAAAGGATAGTGCCTGAACCTGATATTTTCTCAAGGATCTTTGCTTCTGTCTGTCAGTGGGGGACAATTGTTGTTCCATCGTCTATCTTATTACCTGAAGTGGCAATCTGGGATATGCCAGTACACTCTCCCGGCTTCAAAGGCGATCCGCAGCTTCGTCCCGGATACCTTTGGATTCGGTGTCTTGAGTTCATCGAGGCTTGCGCGCTTCAGGTGCTTGCATCCTCCTCTGTGTTCAATGCTACTCAACACCGCAATGTGTTAGTGCCTTTGGACACCACTGCTGTTCGACTGAGCAATCGATCCAACAAATATGATGGATTCAAAGTCAACCATGCTCCAGACACAAAGCGCTACAAGTCTAGGGTGAAACCACGTGAGATTCCTTTTGTTAATGCTGTTTCTTTGGCTGCTACTCCTGTGCAGGTGTCCGATGCTGTCTGCCCCCCACCAACTCCAATTGAGGATCTTCAGTCCATGGGTAGCAAGTGTGGCATTGCTCCGGAAGCCATCTCCCATGAGAAGCTGCTGGATGACCAGCGCTCGTCAAGGGCGGATGAAGACTGAAGCCTCTCATTCCGATGAATAAATCGTGGAATGTGCTCTCTTGGAACATCGAGAGGCATAAACTACGATGCAAAACTTTGGCTGTTAGGAATGCGATCGATACTAGCGGTTGTTACGTGCTATGTATCCAGAAACCAAGCGAATCCTTTGATCTTGCCTTTATTAAGACTTTCTGCCCTAAGCGTTTGATAAATTCGTCTTTCGCCGTCGGTGGGTTCCTCGGGTGGCATCATTATCATTGGAATAGTGCTGTGTTTACGGGCACATCTTGGTTCGTGGATTCTTTTGCCATTGGTATTTCTTTTGCGGCTACGATCGAATGATGTGTGGAATCTGATCAATGTATATGGCCCTGCTCTGCAGTCAGTGAGACTGGATTTTACTAATTGGCTTTTTGATTTAAACATCCACGATGAAGAAGCTGGCTAATTCTTGGAGACTTCAATTTTATTGATCCACGAATGTGAGAAACAAACACAGGGGTGGCGCTTTGCGGACATGCTATTGTTTAATGAGCTCATCAAGACACGATCGCTCATGGAACTGCTGTAAAAGGCGGCGTTTACAGGTAATATGCAGGATGACCCTCTGCTCGAACAGTTGGATTGGTTCTTTTCGTCCTCTTGGTGGACCACCTCCTATCCAAACACAATGGTCCTGCTTACAGGGGAAGCTTGTGTCCGATCACATTCCATGCGTGGTCACAATTGAGTCAAGCATCCCCGGTCCAAACTTTTCAGGTTTGAGAATTTCTGGTGCAACCATGATGGGTTCATGGAGTGGTTGCAGTTCTTGGGCTAAAACATATCACGCACCCAATGCAGCGGCCAGTATGCAAAAACTAAAGTGCTTGAGATAGGATCTCAGCGATGGTGGATGTATCAAACTTAAAACTCTCATTGAACAGCAATGAGACTCTGGCCATCATGGACACCCTTGAGGACAAAAGACCTTTATATGGTCGAGTCAAACTTTAGGAAGATTTTGAAAACCCACCTCAGGGCCTGCTCAAATGCAGAATGAATCTTGGCGAAAAAGATGTACCATCGGTACTTCGTTTTGCCGGCGAAAATACTAAGCTCTTTCAGTCGTTGGCCACAGAGAGGTACAGGCACAATGCTATTGCCACACTAAGAGTTGGCGAGATCGAAATTCATGATCATGTTGGCAAGGAGGGGGTACTCTTCAATACATATAAAGATCGTTTGGGTTCTTCTAAACCAACCAGCATGAAATTTGATCTGTCGAGGATCATCCGCAGGATCGAAGGGTTGGACCAACTGAGTACACCCTTCTCAAGCTGATGAAATCGATCACGGTTGTCAAGGAAATGCCAAATAATGAGCCCCGGCCGGATGGTTTTCATGGCTGTTTTCTTAAGAAGTCTTTGGCAAATCATCAAATCAGATTTTATGACCTCATCACGCTTTCCATCTTTGGTGGTCTTGACATCACTAGCATTAGTGAGGGTTTATCACCTTGATCCCTAAAATTTCCTCTCCGGAAGCGGCTAATGATTTCAGACCCATTACCCTCTTGAACTGCTGCCTCAAAATCATTACTAAGATCTTGGCGAACCCGCTCTGAGAGTCATTTTAAAAATCATACACAGGAACAGTATGGATTTATTAAGGTCGGACTATCCAAGATTGTCTCGCATGGTCGTATGAATTTATCCATCAATGCCACTCAAATGCAGGCGGGAGATTATACTGCTCAAGCTTGATTTCGCCAAGGCCTTTGATACGATTGAACCGCCCCCATGTTGGAAATTATGAGACACATGGGTTTTGATGACAATTGGCTAGGTTGGATGGAAGCGATCTTTGGCTCGGGAGTTTAAATCGGTCCTTTTAAATGGTGTTCTGGTCGGAAATTCAAATGCAAATGTGGCGTCGTCGGGGTGATCCTCTTCGCCATTGATCTTTGTCATCATGGCTGATTTGCTCCAAGCTGCGATCAATGGCGCCTCGCTCAAGGTCTGCTGGAGCTCCCCATCCCTCGTGAGAATGCAGGTGATTTCGGTGGTGCAATCTGGCTGCGACACAATCCTGATTATGCAAGCATGTCCTACAGGCCGCCCGCATGAAACTTATTTTGGAGGATTATGCGGCCTCGGTAGGACTCAAGATTAACTTTCATAAATCCACCCTCATACCATTAATGTCGACCAACCGCATCTTTGGCGGGTTGGCAGGGTGTTCGGCTGCTCCGTTGGATCCTGTCGTTCACTTACCTCGGTCTCCCCATGGGGAACAGCGAGGCCAACCGTTCTCGATCTCATGCCGTTGGTGCATTACATTGAGAGGAAAACTTCCCTTGCCGTAGCACTCATGTAAATCGGGGCCAAGCGGCGCTGGTGAATTCGGTGATCACCTCAATGCTAATTTATGCAATGTGCGCGATCAAACTGCACCCTAAAGTGGTTGAGCACCTTGACAAACTACGTCGATACTGCCTCTGGGCAAAAAACTCTGATGATGGGGTCAAAGCCAATTCCCTTGCTGCCTGGGAGCTTGTCTGTCGACCGAAACGGTGTGGCGGTCTTGGGGTTATCGATATAAAAATGCAAAATGCCGCGCTCCTTCTAAAGTACTTGTTCAAATTCTACAACCGTGAGGATGTGCCCTGGGTTCAGCTAGTATGGGAGGCTTACTACCTGAATAAGGTGCCGCCGCCCTTGAGCACTGTGGGTTAGATTACGGTGGAAGGGCGTGATGCAGCTCAATGGAACCTTCCGAGGGGTGCGAGTCATCCCGGAGATGGTTGCAGCTCTCTGTTTTGGAAAGACGTCTGGTTTACTGATACTGGCTCCGCGCTGATGGACACGCATCCGCGAGCCTTCTCTTTTGCTTTGAATGAGGATGACTCCATTGCCAAGGTTCTCAGGACCACTGATCCAACCACGATCTTCAATCTACCCCTTCGGTTCGGGCTAGGAGGAGGTCGGAGAAATCCAGCAAGGGTCCTTGCATGTCGCCTAGAACCGATTAAATCGACATTTGGGTGTGACCTAGAGCGATATTCATCAAAGAAATACTACAACTACTGTTTCGGGCATGTGAAAGCTGATGAGGCCTTTGGATGGCTATGGAAATCCAAATGCCCGATCAAGTTTAAGATGTTTGGATGGCTGCTTTTGGTCGATCATTTGAATACCAGGAACATGCTGAAGAGCGACACTTTGTTGTGGCGGGGGCAACTACGCTTGCATGCTCTGCCAAAACCCACCCGAGGAGGCGTAGAACATCTCTTCTTGAGTGCCCTTTTGCCCAACAATGTTGGAGTAAGGTTGGTCGACCTGGCGGGAGGAACCAATCGGTTAGCCATCTTGCATGGCGGGAGAGAAAGCTGGCGTCGGCCGCTCTTTATGGATATTTTCCTACTTGCTGCTTGGAGCCTGTGGATGGAAAGAAACAACCAACATTTCAGGGGGATCCCGCACTCATTCGTCGCGTGGTTGGCTAGGTTCAAACATTTGTTAGGTTTGGTGATTCACAACTGCCCTGAGAAGGTTCATCCTTTTCTTTCTGATTTTATTGTAAGTTTGGATCGCTAGTCTTGCTTTTGATCCCCATGTGGCCGGGGGGGCCTAAAACCCATTGTAACACTCTTGTAATTGTTATGTGGTGAGTAATACAAAGTCAGTGGGAGCCTCTCCCACTGTCACTGATTCTTCAAAAAAAAACTACAAGGAGTAATCAACACTACTAGCAACCTACTAGTACCAATCCCGGACTTGGAGACAAGAATTGGATACAAGAGATGAACTAGGGTTTTGAGAGGAGATGGTGTTGGTGAAGATGTTGATGGATATTGCCCTCTTCCGATGAGAGGAGCGTTGGTGATGACGATGGCGATGATTTCCCCCTCCCGGAAGGAAGTGTACCCAATGAGAACAGCTCTGCGGAGCCCTAGATTGGTTCGAGCAAGGTTCCGCCTAAATGGCGGCGGAGTTTCATCCCGAAAGGTTGCTTATAATTTTTCCTCGATGAAAGACCTCATATAGCGAAGATGGCCACGGAGAGCCAACGGGGGCCCACGAGGTAGAGGCGCGCCCGAGGGGTGAGGCGCGCCCCCACCCTCGTGGACAGGTGGGCCCCCCTCTGGTGAACTTCTTCCGCTGGATATTTTTTATGATTTCCCAAAATGACTTTCGTGGAGTTTTAGGACTTTTGGAGGTATGCAGAATAGGTCTCTAATATTTGCTCCTTTTCCAGCCCAGAATTCCAGCTGCCGGCATTCTCCCTCCTTATGTAAACCTCGTAAAATAAGAGAGAATAGGCATAAGTATTGTGACATAATGTGTAATAACAGCCCATAATGCAATAAATATCGATATAAAAGGATGATGCAAAATGGACGTATCAGGCAGCGATTTAGGATTGGACGAGAGGGCCGGCGCGCTGTGACTGGATCAAAATCAAAATCAATTTACCCTTCAATTAAGAAAGTGACCCCACATTAACTAGTCTCCCTTTTATTCTGGGTCATAATTGACCATGATTTTCACAAATAAAATATATGTTATACGTTGCAAAAATAATATAATTTGAAAGTACATTTAAATACGAATCAAACGATACAATTTTTGGTGACATGCATTCACATTTTGCTTGTCAAATACAGTACGTGGTCAAACTTTGACCCAAAATATGCAAAACGAAAAATACTTCCAAGACCAGCGCCGCTCCTCTCCTCTTAAACCACCGTCGCTCCTCTTCTGTTCCAATCTAAATCCAGCACCGCTCCTCTCCTCTTCCATTTCAAAACCACCGCCCCTCCTCTCCTGTTCCAATCCAAAACCAGCGCTGCTCCTCTCCTCTTCCATTCAAAAACCACCACCGGCGAGTGAAGGTGCTGTGGAGAAGTAGATCGATGGAGGAGTACAACCGATACGTGAGGATCGCGGGGCGGCGACCCAGTGAAGCTAGCTAGGATGTTGGAGATACAGTCTTGGTTTGACAACAAGGACCAACTAGCAGTGACAGTGACATCCATGGCCAAATATCTGCAACAGAGCGGAAAGGCGGCGATAGTTCCGAAGGGAGTCGCATGGGAGTACATAGAGCTGCTCCTCTGGGCCATGGAGTAAACAAATTCACCGTCTGATCGTGAGGGAGCGGTGGTGGGAGTATCGATCCCAGATGGAGCATCCACCAGAGATTGAAGGATCGAGCATCTACAGGGTGCCATTTGTGAGGGTGTCGTGCAGGCGAGCGGTGGAGTATTCGTCGACCGAACCCAACTGCAAGAGGAGAAAGCAGTTGGCCCGACGGCGCTTCCCGCCATTCTCTCCCTCGCTGTTCACATCGTCTCATGGGCGCTGTATGCGCCGAGAATAGGAGGACTGCCCCCCAGCCCCAATATTCGGGCAGGTTGTGAATTGTTAGGAGGAGCTTAGGGTTGTCGGATGTTGCAGGTTGTGAATTGTGTTTTGTGTTGTGTATTTTGATAGTACTTTCAGATATGAATTATTTTGAATTTTAGATTTGCTGTATTGAGCATATGAAGTATTTTATGAATGCTAGAGATCTGTTTTACCACTTAAAAAATGTAGTTTCATAGGAGTATAAAAGTGCAGACAATGTGATTCTCAGAGAAGAAAATGCAAGTTTCAATTTCAGATAAGAAACTGCAAGTTCAGTTTCAAATAAGAAACTGCAACTTTCAGAGGCAGAGCATTTATATTAACACAGCCTTTTCAAACACGGTTAACATCATGTTGGAAGTTCTATTCATGTTCGCAAATGGAACTACTAGCCAATTAACATCATGCTGATCAACATTCATGCATAGCACATCTTCATATGACGCACAGTCAAAAAGGTATGCTATTTTCAAAATGCCCACACAATGTTGAGTGTGCAAAAAATAGAGGAAACGAGGGACGAATTTTTGGCAAGTGTTGGACGTGGTGTGCGTAGATGACAATGGGGACCCACATGTCAATAATGGCAGAGGCAAAAAATTTGGAGATATTTTCCCTGCATCAGGTGGAATCAAACCCGGGCGGAAGAGATGTAGCCTGTCGGGTAGTGTCACTTGGCCACTGGGCTAGTTCGGTACTTTCGTTACAAATAGGGCACTGCCTCAGGTGGTCTGGTCTCCTCCTGCGCCTCTGTGCACTCACCGCGGTGCCGCTATCTGCCGTTGTGAACATGCTGAACAAATGATATGAATCTGGAGAGGAATTTATGTGGAGAGGCGGACAGTCGGGACCCACCAGGTCTATGGCCGTACGCAAGCAAGTGCCTCATCGAAAAAATACTTCCTCCTAATACTATACTGACGTTGGGGCCCACGGGTTTGTCAACATAGTTACATTACTTTTAGGTGCTTCAATGTAGTTACTATAGGAGATAAATTCACAATGAAGCCGGGGAGCTGGCAGGTATCATTTATTATCACTGGGGCAGCATGTATCAGCTGGGTTTTGGGCTGCCCCGTCTAGGCTTTCTTTTTTAACATGCGCAGCCCACGACATGTCGGTTTTTTTTGGGCCGTCATCTATCGACCGGCCTATGGACCTCCCATCCGAGGTTTTATTTTTCCTGAAACATCGGCAGCCCAATTTATGTATTTTTTGAAGAAAATGCAGAGGTCTGTTCTATTTTTCTATATAAGAATAGGAACGCCTAGTCCAACTTATGTTTTCCTTCTAACTATATTATATATATTTAAATTATTTTATATGTTATTATATATTATTGTTATTGTCATCATATATTTAAAAGATACTTACATATGTAAGAAAACAATATCCCACATCTTATTAACTTATAAAAATAATTTCTTAACAATAAAATCCTGGATTATTTTGGCAACGAAAATCCTGGTGATTGTGTACAAAAGCTTGGTAAGATTTAAGGGCCAATGTAATAACAAATCACTTATTATTTAAATATATTTATAAAAAAATGCTCATCCCCTGTTTATTTTCGATAACATTGCTGCGCCCAACCCAACATTATAATTAGAATCAGCCCAGCAAAATCGTGTATATCGAGAAATTGCAAATGGCCTGTAAATTTTTAGGAAAAAAAATAAATGGGCCACATGGACTACATTATTTGTTCACCCAGCCCAGCAAATGGACCATAATTCTAAAAAAAGAGATCAAATTGACTGTAAATTCTGAAAAATGGGTGAATACATGCCACATTTGTGGAGGCTGAAATGTGGGCCAATAGGTCGAAGCCAACGCAAGACGTTGTCAACTTAGTCAACAAATGATTCTAACATCGTTAGTCGTTGGATTTACATCCAACGAATGGCATCCATCTTCAATCTCTCGTCTTCTTCCTCCAGTACGCTTGGACCACCTGCTCCTGCCTCCTGCTGCTAGCAGCTCTGCTTAGCACGCTTCGCTCTGAAGCGCTACCCCACTGTTGGCCAGGCCATCCCTCCACCCCTCCACACCTCCTGTTCTTCTCCACCGAATGCCGAACCACACCGCACCAGAACCAGTTAACCCTCGTACACCTCTCTGTCTGCGACTCTACTCCCGCGTCTTCCCATCTCCGTCTCATTGCTATCCGAGGCCTCGCCGTCATCCACCACCTCGGATGCGCTCGGCGCAGAGTGGTCAACATGGTCAACGAACGACATCCATCGGAATTAGACTTTGCGCGGAGAGGCTGATAAATGGGTCCACGGCCGAACGCAAGGAAGTGCCTCTTTATTACGTGCAAAATAATGATTCCTCCACCTGACAGCTGGGACCCACCGGAAGGGCCTCTATATTTCACGAAAGAAACGTAGCCCCGCTGACAGGTCGGACCCACCAGCTATATCTTCGCGCGCAAGGAAATGCCTCCTTATTACGCACAAAAAAATGAATACCCCCTACTAGCTAGGACCCACCATAGTGGGAGGCTGACTTGTGGTCCTACTAAATTGATGGCGACGGAGGGCTTTGTCAACTTAGTCAATATGAACAATTCTAGCTCCAGTGACCATACGATATCCATCCAACGGCCGTAGTGCTTCTTCAAGCTCGGGTCTTCTTGCTCCAGCCGCCCAAACAAACGTTGGCTGTGCCGCCTGCTCCTGCCTCCCGTGGCCGGCTGTGCTGCCACCGCTGGCCATGCCATCCCACTATACTCACCCACACCTCCTGTTATTCTCCGGTGATGACAACCTCACACTGCAGCCGAAACAGTCAACCCACGTACTCCCCTCCGCGTGGGCATCCACTACCGCGTCTTCCCCGGCTCCACGTCGTCCCCTTCCTAGGCCTCGCCGTCGTCCACCGCCCTGGTGCTCTCAGCGCGGCGTGGTCAATGTGGTCAAGGAACGACTTCCATTGGAAGTGTACTGTACGTGGAGAGGCTGACAGCTGGGTCCACGGCCGCAGCAAGGATGTTCCTCCTTATTACATGAAAAATAACAATTCCTCCACCTGACAGCAGGGACCCACCGGACGGGCCACCGTATTTCACGAAAAAAATGTTTCCCCCCTGACTGCTGGGACCTACTAGCTACATCGTCGCACACAAGAAAGTGCCTGACAGTCGGGACCCACCTGGTCGAAGCGTACGTAGCGTTGTCATTCTGGCCGCGAACGTGTATGTACATATTGGTCGATGTAGAGGAGCGCACGTGTCATAGTAGAGGTGCGCACGTAGCATGTACACATACGTACAGTTCAACATCCGGTTCAAGAGGGATTCATCTCCCGTAAGTTCGAGTTCTTAGAAAAATTAAAGGTTGCCAAAGAGAACTTGCTGCAGTGTGCAGTTCAAACATGGGTATCCTGCCTTATTGGCTCATCACATTATGGGTCACTTGGGGGCTTCTTGCTCAATGAGCATAGCTATGCTTACCCTCTTGATTGGCTTACATGCTATATTATAGCTCACTTGGGGGCTTCCTGCTCAATGGGCATAGCTATGCTTACCCTCTTGATCGGCTTACATGCAATATTATATGTCACTTGGGGGCTTCCTGCTCAATGAGCATAGCTATGCTTACCCTCTTGACTGGCTTCCATGCCGAATTCCTGGTTATCCTTCCTATATGTCGATGCTACTCCGCCCAGGTAATCCTGGAATGACTCGCCGTACTCTTGAAAGTCAATCTTTTAACTAAGACCCTGAACTCGTTAAGGTTAAAACAGCGGTTTGTCATGTGAGGGCCGGCTTACGGTGTGTAAGGATTAACTCAATGGATGTGCGAACCATGAAAGCACTTGGGTTTTAGGCTTGGCGGCCTATGAAAGCCTCGATTTTTCTGGATTTCTCTTTTTCCAATATTTTTGGATTTATATCCTTCTTTCATGTTAACATATGGTTTTCACAATTCGGGCCATGCAGCACTGATGGACTCATATTTGAGCATTTTTGGGATAACCCGCCCTGATAGCGGACTTTAAGTCACCAGGATATTTTGCCTTGAGCAATCAAAGTCATGATATATATCCTTCTTTCATGTTAACATATGGTTTTCACAATTCGGGCCATGCAACCCTGATCATATGACTCATATTTGAGCATTTTTGGGTTTCATAACCCGCCCTGATAGCGGACTTTAAGTCGCGGGCATATTTTGCCTTGAGCAATCAAAGTCATGATATTTCATGACTACGGGTCAATACCCACTCCGGATTATAATTATCAAGTTATCACCATGGTATCAATCTACAAGCATGTTTTCCAATAATTGTATGAATATTTGGGTTTGATAACCCGCCCTGGCTTTTGACGTTAACTCGCCAGTATACTTTGGATTGCGCAATTGGAATCATGGGCTTATAAATCTTTGGGTTGTCACCCTCACTGGATATGGCAATGTAAGCCGACAGTATGAGCCAATTTTACAGGTATGTTTCTAATTCTTATGAGAGTATGCGAGGTTTGATAACCCGCCCTGGCTTTTGACTTTAAGTCGCTAGTATATTTTGGCTTCGATGGCCTTAATCCTAGTCTTATCCATAATTGCATAAGACTATATTATGTTTGGGTTGTTACCTGCCCTGGCTTTTGATGTTAAGTCGCCAGGGCATATGTTGTTTAAATTTTGTGCAAGATATGTAGAGTTATGGTTTACATAAATGATAAGCAGGCCCTTCATCAAAGGTTAAAATTGGTGTTTCAAAAGGGTTATCTGTTCTTGATATTTACAAAGGCTATAAGCCGCCAGGTTACAAAAATCCTGGATTACAATGAATGCACATTAAGTCACCATCGGCCAAGAGCCGCCGGGTATTTAACTCCGGATTTACCTATCAACAAAAAAGTATTCAAATCTTTAAGAGCGAAACTTGGATGGATTTTCATTATGGTATTGAAGGATTGAGGTTTTCATACCAGATTATATTATTCCAATCTTTAATAGCCAAACATGGCTGTATTTTTCACTATGGTTGTCATAACCGGTATTGAATGATTGAGATTTTCCAACCGGGTTATATTTTTCAAATATTTAATAGCCAACATGGCTGGATTTTTATTATGATTGAGGTTTTCAAAGCCGCTTCAGAGTGATGGCTATTATTTTCTTCATCCAAGAGTAGTGATTAACAATAGAGAGCATGGTTCAATATTGATATGCAGAGGATTTCAGCAACATCATCCAGACAATAGTATGGTTTTATTTAGTCCCGAGTCGCTGCAGGCATACGACCCAGCACTTGGGGGCTACATTATTCAAATCAAGATTACATCGAGTATGCAAGTTCCATGTCACTGCAAGCATGCACCATGGCACTTGGGGGCTAATTCACAGTCATTTTAACTCGCCTCATTGAAGACCTGAACCATCACATAGTGATGAAACGGCCCTTGGGGGCTGTCGGTGTGAAAACCGGCAGATCTCGGGTAGGGGGTCCCGAACTGTGCGTCTGAGGATCAATGGTAACAAGGGACGATGGGGAAACAATGTTTACCTAGGTTCGGGCCCTCTTAAAGGAGGTAAAACCTACGTCTTGCTTGATTGTATTCAATGAGTATAGGGGTTACAAGAGTTGATCTACCTTGAGATCGTAATGGCTAAACCCTAGCTGTCTAGCCCATGAGAATCCTGATAGCCTCTACGGACTAAACCCTCTTGTTTATATACACATTGGAGGGGTCTAGGTTGTACATAGTCGGTTCGTGGGGGGAAGGAAATAACATATTAGGACACCAATCTTGCCGTCCACGCACACCTGAGTTCTATCCAGACACGGGGGAAAGCGTTATGCTTGTATCTTCACGGCCCATCAGTCCGGCCCATATTAAATAGGTTGGGCACCCGAGGACCCCCTAATCCAGGACTTCCACAGTAGCCCCCGAACTTGCCTTCAATGGCGATGTAGTATCCGGCTTGTGTCTTCGGCCTTGCAAGGCAGGTTCTCCATCATACTTCGGACGGAAGATAGTTCGGCCTTGACCTTCATGTTCTGCCTTAATGACTCCTTCCCTATCGTCGCCTCGATTTCCATGCGCCGGAAGGATGCGAATGGTCCATAATAACTTTTTACAAATACACCCAGACCACATAGGGACAGTGCCTATATAAAGAGGTTAGATCCCAAAATGCCATCCACACCGTGCAGGAAACATCAGGACCAGCTACAAAAACCTCAAAACATGGCCAGCATTCCTAGCTCTTCTTCGTGCCCTCATGGCCCTCAAGAGGGAGATTGGCAGAGCTACTCCGTGTCTCATCTTCAATTGAGTCGACTTCAGACGCAGGGATATCTCTGCTACCTCTTGAGCACTGCGTTGGTTTTCCCTTGAAGAGGAAAGGGTGATGCAGCAAAGTAGCGCAAGTATTTCCCTCAGTTTTTGAGAACCAAGGTATCAATCCAGTAGGAGGCCACACACAAGTCCCTCGCACCTACACAAACAAATAAATCCTCGCAACCAACGCAATAAAGGGGTTGTCAATCCCTTCACGGTCACTTACGAGAGTGAGATCTGATAGATATAATAAGATAATATTTTTGGTATTTTTATGATAAAGATGCAAAGTAAAGAAAGCAAAATAAAAATGGCGCCAGAAATGGCTTGTTGTCGAGATATTAATATGATGGAAAATAGATCCGGGGGCCATAGGTTTCACTAGTGGCTTCTCTCAAGAGCATAAGTATTACGGTGGGTGAACAAATTACTGTTGAGCAATTGACAGAATTGAGCATAGTTATGAGAATATCTAGGTACAATCATGTATATAGGCATCACGTCTGAGACAAGTAGACCGACTCCTGCCTGCATCTACTACTATTACTCCACACATCGACCGCTATCCAGCATGCATATAGAGTATTAAGTTGAAAAGAATAGAGTAACGCTTTAAGTAAGATGACATGATGTAGAGGGATAAAGTCATGCAATATGATATAAACCCCATCTTGTTATTCTCGATGGCAACAATTCAATATGTGCCTTGCTGCCCCTACTGTCACTGGGAAAGGACACCACAAGATTGAACCCAAAGCTAAGCACTTCTCCCATTGCAAGAAAGATCAATCTACTAGGCCAAACCAAACTGATAATTCAAGGAGACTTGCAAAGATAACCAATCACACATAAAAGAATTCAGAGGAGATTCAAATATTGTTCATAGATAAACTTGATCATAAACCCACAATTCATCGGTCTCAAGAAACACACCGCAAAATAAGATTACATCGAATAGATCTCCACGAGAATCGTGGAGAACTTTGTATTGAGATCCAAAGAGAGAGAAGAAGCCATCTAGCTAATAACTATGGACCCGAAGGTCTGAGGTAAACTACTCACACATCATCGGAGAGGCTATGGTGTTGATGTAGAAGCCCTCCGTGATCAATGCCCCCTCCGGCAGGATGACGAAAAAGGCCCCAAGATGGGATCTCACAGGTACAGAAGGTTGCGGTGGTGGAATTAGGTTTTCGTGGATGTTTCTATTAGTTTGGGGGTACGTAGGTATATATAGGAGGAAGAAGTACGTCGGTGGAGCAACATGTGCCCCACGAGGGTGGAGGCGCGCTCAGGGGGCTAGGCGCGGCCCCCTACCTCGTGCCTTCCTGGTTGATGTCTTGACGTGGACTCCAAGTCCTCTGGATCACGTTTGTTCCGAAAATCACGTTCCCGAAGGTTTCATTCCGTTTGGACTCCATTTGATATTCTTTTTCTGCGAAACTCTGAAATAGGCAAAAAACCAGCAATTTGGGCTGGGCCTCTGATTAATAGGTTAGTCCCGAAAATAATATAAAAGTGTATAACAAAGCCCATTAATCATCCAAAACAGAATATAATATAGCATGAAGAAATCAAAAATTATAGATACGTTGGAGACGTATCACCGCCTGTGACTCTCGTGGTGGCGAGAGCCTTTGGTCGCCTGGCTCATCGCATACGATTAGCTCATGCAAGAACCAAGCACCAAGGACCATGGGAGGTGACGTACACGGGAGCTTTGCCGCGAGCCAGAGCTCGGCCACTTGGGTTTAGCGACGCTGCAGGGACGGACCCGAGCATAGACGCCGTGTCGGCCCTTAATCATGAGGCGGTCATGGGTGGGTTCGCAAGGGTGCACAACGTTCATGGTATCGTAGTGTTCGGATAAATGCAAGAACGATTCATGCCACAGGTACAGACCCGTGCGGCCTGGGGATGATGCAGCTCGAGGAGCGCCCCCAACAGAGTAAGTTAAAGATGCAAAAGGATACATGTCGCAGGGACATGCCCGTGCGACCTGGGGATAATGTAGCCCGAGGGGCGCCCCCAACTGAATAAATGGAAAAGAGTACCTGGCACCGTTACTAGAGAGAGGTTGGAGCAGCCAAAGACGCGTGTTGAATAAGTTGCTCCTTATGAACCGTCTGGGTCCTGATCCTCGGGAGGCTCTGGGGGCTCGGGAGGCTCATGAAGGACCGTCGCCATCTCCGCTAGGACCACATGGTGCTTGGCCTCCCGAGCTGCCAGAACGCTCTGCAGATGGCACTGGAAGGTGACAACCGCGTTCGGCAAGCTGAAAGGCATGCGAACGTAGCTATGAGAGGGACTCTCACACCGACCAATGTGCGAAGGCCAGAAGCGCTCCTGAGATGCGGCTCTGTTGAGCACTGGAATGTTGACGTAGACGCGCAGCTCGTCGTCCTTGTCAGGACAAGGAGTTGCGCCAGGTGGTGGGCGGCGGTTACCGCGCATGGCTCTTGCCTCTTGAAGCTCATCGGTTGCCTTGGTGATGAACCCCTAAGCACCAGGCACCCCGTGCCTTGCGCCCTCATGAGGGAAGCGTGCGATGAAGCATGCCTCCATGTGGTGCCCGAGCACCTCCCTCGTGATATTGGCTAGGTTAGAGGACCTCTAGAAGAGAGCCCCCGAGCCCAGCCCGAGGAGGGCGCCGGGCGTGCCTTCCTATGTGAGGGAGGGAGGCGCACCACCTGTGTGCGCAGGTCCTGAGGTGGTGCCACTGGAGACACTGCTCTCCTGAGGCTCTTGGCGAAGCAGCTGCTTCTTCTTCTTGGGGAGTGCCTCAGGAGGGTAGATAGCGCCTTCGTTTTCTGGGTCTTCAATTGCTGCAGCTTGGTAGGCGCGCTCAGGGAGCACACTGCGTCCTTCTCCTCGCAAGCGATCGTGATGATGTCGTGGTCCCCTGGCATCTTGAAGACGTTGTAGCCGTGGTGGGTCACCGCCATGAACTTGGCTAGGGTCGGATATCCAAGGATGGCATTGTACGGCAGGCGGATGTGGGTGGCGTCGAAGTCGATGAGCTCGGTGTGGTAGTTGTCGCGTTGGCCGAAGGTGGTAGGGAGGCGAATCTGCCCTATCGGGGTGGTGGAGCCGTCGGTCACTCCTGAGAAGGGCTTGTTGGGCTGTAGCTGATCATATGGCACTTGGAGGTGGTCGAACATCTCGATGGAAAGAACATTGAGCCCCGCACCGCCATCGATGAGGGTCTTGGTGACAAGGACATTGCTGATGACGGGCGAGCAGAGCATCGGGAGGGCGCCGGTAGTAGCCGCGCACTTGAGCTGGTCGGAGGAGCTGAAGGTGATGGTGCACTTGGACCACCTGAGCGGGCGCGTGGCCTCGAGCCTAGGGAGGGTCGCATTCATCTCGTGAGCAAACTACTTGAAGATGCGCTGGGAGGCTGGGGTCTGAGCGCCGCCGAAGATGCAGGCGATGGCGTGAGGTTCCTGGAAGCCCCCACCCCCTCGTCCTGGTGATGGTCGTTATTCCTCCTCGGTGGTGGCGGCAGCGGAGGGAGCCTAGCCTTGCCTTGAGGACGCTCCTCCCGAGGCTGGTCCCTCCAGGTGCCCTCGCGAGGCTGGTGCGGCCAGCGGTCCTCGCGAGGCTGGTTGCGCCACTCCTGGCGGGGGCCGCGGTCGTCCCATCATCCTCCACTTCTGCCTCCTCCGCGGCCGTAGCCCTGGTCGTTGCGCTCGGGGCGTCGACCGAAGCACCCGTCGCGGATGTCCCTGAGCTCCTGACAATCATTGGTGTTGTGGCTGTATACGTTGTGGAAGGCGCAGAACGGACGGCTGCCCTTGGATGATTCTGGGTGGTCGCAGCCGCTCTTCATCTCTGATTCAGCTGCGAGCATGGCCACCCCTTTGCGCTTCACATCCTTGGTCTTGGCTTTCTTATCTTCTGGGTCGGCAGCTGGAAGCTCGAGGAGGGAGAGGTGTCCCTCCTCAGCTCTCGCGCACTTGGTCGCCATGTTGAACATCTCCAGGGCCGTGCACAGGTCGTCGTGTATGGCGAGCTCTTCCTTCATCTTGACATCACGGACGCCATCAGAGAATGCTGAGATGATGGCCTCGTCTGTCACCTTGGGAATCTTGAGGCGAACGCTGTTGAAGCACTAGATGTACTTCTGCAGGGTTTCCCCTGGCTGCTGCTTGATGCGCCGCAGGTCACCCACGACAGGCGGGCGATCGCGAGTTCTGTGGCAGTTGGTGATGAAACGCTCGCAAATCTCGCCCCAGGAGGAGATCGATCCCGCGGGCAGGTTTAGGAGCCATGAGCACGTGCCGTCCTTGAGAGCCATGGGAAACCAATTCGCCATGACCTGTTCATCGCCATTGGCTGTCTCGATGCTCAGCTCATAGAGCTGTAGGAACTCAATAGGGTCGGGGGTGTCGTCGTAGCGCAGAAGCAGGTTAGGCTTGAATTTGTTGGGCCAGACAACGCTGCGCAGCTCGAGGGTCAAGGCGCGGCAGCCCGCGGTGGTCATTGGAGCCCGTCGTGGAGGTGGAGCCTGGCCTTGATATCCACGTGATGCCGCCGCAGGCAGCGCGCTGTGTTGACATGGTGGTGCCTGGAGTGCAGGAGCATCCTCTTGCGGCCACTGGACCTCCTGGCTACTTTCTTCTTCACGATCGGGCGCCCTGCACAGCGGTTCATGCAGCGGGGCCGCGCGTCTTGGTGCGAGGGTGACATCTTGCCGCGGAGGTGGCGGAGGTGCTCCATGGGCTATGTCGCCCGCAGTAGGAGGCGGGCGAGGCAGTGAGAGGGACGGTGCAGGAGAGCCCCCAGAGGCGCTGACGAGCTCGGCAATGCGGTCCAGCCAGTCCTCGTAGAGGTCATCGACGGGGCGGTAGCGCAGGAGCTCGTGCGCCATGAGCAGCGCTGCCTGTGCGTTCGTGGGACCGCAACGAGCGCGGGACGATGAGCCGGCTGGAGTCAGCGAATGCATGAGACTATTTAGAGACCTGGGATGACTCGGACAGCATAACAGCTGTAAATGCTCAAAATGATTTGAGACATCCTGCAAAAATGGTGGCATAACCACTCAACATCACAATATCAAGGTTCCGAGATCAACAATTAACATACAGAAATAGTAGGAACTAAACTGGGGCTTAAAACCAACAATCTTAAAGGTCTATGGATTAGTAACACGTCATCCTGATAGATAGATGAGAAGCCTAGTTCTTGAACCCCGTAGAAGAGAAGAGGATGACTCAGCTCAGAAGGCCATGAGGTATAAGTAGTAAAAAGAGCCTTACGTTCCTTCCACAATCAATTCCCTTACATAACTAAAGCATTTCTAGACACAACTTGACCGGTTTGGCTTGGTAGACCTCAGCATCAGGCTCACGATACCAAAGCTGTCGGGACCCGATTCCAAGTCACATCGATCTAGCTGGTAACACCTCATATCGCTGCGGCCTCACGCCACAGTATTCCCACGGGTGTCTCCTTACCATGGCCCGGACCGTTTGCGCCTTTTGGCTCACGTATATGATAGTGTCGCTAGCATCCATATAATGAAGAACCGGGCCGACATGGCTAGTCGTCAACCCAAAGCGGCACTAACCCATGGGGACAGGCATACATGAATCACATCGAGCATGTCGGTTGACAGCGTGTGAATCCGGGCTGTAGCCTGGGCTAACAGGACTCGGGAACTCGGGCTGTAGCAAGCTAGGCAGGACTCGGATGTCACCGCGTGATATTTCCACGAAGGGACAGAACCACGAGAGCGAAGTGAAACACATGCCGGCCAGTCAAGTGTCACGAGCGGTAGTCTTTGGGCTAGCGAGGACTCCGGTGAACCGGGCTGTAGCGGACTACTATGGCTCAAGGAAGAACTAGAGTACATTTCCCCATAAGAGAGGCTGCGAGGATAAACAACTAGATTGTCGGATCCCACATACCAAGCATTTCAAACATACACACAATATGCTCGATATGTGTAAATACAACATGGCATCACAACATAACTCTATGACTCAAATATTTATTCATTAGGCTCCGAGGAGCAAGATATTACAAACATGGGTCTCTCGACCCAGCATTCAGAGCATACAAGTCAAACACATGCGGAAGCTTAACATGTCTGAGTACAGACAACTATAAATGAAAAAGGGTGAGAAGCCTGACTAACTACCAGATCCTGCCAAGGGCACAAGATTGTAGCTGAGGTAACAAGCTAAACGTTGAAGTCCATGCGGAACTACTAGCGAGACTGACGTCTCTCTGCAAAACATAAAATAGGAAAATGTGTGTACAGATGTACTCAGCAAGACTTACATCTGAACTAACTACATATGCATCATTATCAACAAAGGGGTGGTGGAGTTTAACAGCAGCAAGCCAGCTTTGACTTGGTGGCTATCCTAACTACGACTGCAAGTAACCCTTTTGAGGTGGCGCACACGAGTCCACATATTCACCAATCAATACACCACTATGGATTCGATCCCGTCTTCCTACGAGAAGGCCATCCATAGGACTCATGCTTATCCTGCGCATTTTAGAGTATCCACTATCACTTGTCTATGAACTATTATAGGCAACCCAGAAGTCCTTTACTGCGGACACGGCTATTTGAATAGATGATGTTAACCCTGCAGGGGTGTACTTCTTCACACTCGCTCTCACCACTTATCGCCGTTTACACGACATGTACTCGGCAACCTTCAAGCAGAAGCCCAGCGAGGGTGTCGGCCACGGCCTACCTAAACACTCAAGTCCCTAGTCCAGGTTTATCCCCTATTCGGGTTCCATCCACAGGGAGTCCGGCCGAGGTTTCCACTAACGGCCCTGAACGATGTGTGCAGGGTTCCCGAGACACCAAACGGGCGAATCGGTACACCGTGCCACGTGCCTACCGCAACACAACCCACCCCTAAGGTTAGCGCTGCGTGCGGCCCCCAGCATGCTACAAACACCAGAAACTACTTTGCAACTCCCGGACAGAGGACATGGGTGGTTAAGAAGCCGAGAGAGTCAATTAAGGATCCCAATGTGTGGTAGTAACTGTTTCATGGATCACAAACACATAACTCAGTTCCCGAGGACGGCTGAAATGAGACAACCCACCATGTACTCCTATATGGCCTCTCACCGCTACCTTTACCAAATCATGTTCACACATTTAGCTCACACACAGTAGGACATGTTCACACACCATTCCAATTCATTCCTGATGAATCAGACCGAACACAACTATTAGCAGTAGCAGGCATGACAAACAAGCTTGAATGAGTAGGCACAACAGGGCTTAAACTACTCCTACTCATGCTAGTGGGTTTCATCTAATTACTGTGGAATGACAGGTCATGCAGAGGATAAAGGGGTTCAGCTACCACAGCAAGTAACAGATGAATCATTGTTGTCCTAGTGCAGTAAAAGAGGGCAGGAGTGAGAGAGTGGGATTGTATTGGAATGAACAAGGGGGTTTTGCTTGCCTGGCACTCCTGAAGATATTATAGCTCTTCATCGGTGTCATCGAACTCATCGTCGGAACCACGTCTATCGAGAGGGGGCAAACACCAGCAACTGAGAAAGAACACAATCAATGCAATGCCACAATATGATGCATGATCATGACATGGCAATATGCTGTGATTTGAGCTAATGCATCTAGCTATGATTTAAATGAAGTTGGTCTGAATACATGATTCAAATTCCAACTCCATATATGATTATTTAAATGCCCTTTATTTGTTTTGTCCAAAACAGAGGATAAACATTGTTCAAACATGCAAGAAAATGGTACAGATGGATTCCTTGAATTTTTCTGATAATTTTTCATATATAACTTAATTAATTTGGAGTTACGGTTGAATTTCTATGAAGTTTAGAAGTTAGCACTATTTTCTGGAATTTCCTGTATTAAAATAAATCCAGAAAATAGCTTATTGCGTCGGCATGACATCAGTGTGACATCAGCAGGTCAACACGCCAGGTCCAGGTCAAACCTGACCAGAGGGACCCATACGTCAGTGTCTCAGGCTGGTTTAGGTGTATGACAAGTGGGACCGGTCAACGTTAACTTGACCAAAGTCAAAGCTGACACGTGGGGTCCACAGGTTAGCACTAATCTAAACAGGTAGTTTACACTAACCTAATCTATTTTAGTTAGCCGGTTAGTGGGCGGTGGGGCCCGGTTGTCATTGACTCTAGGGGGGTCATTCGCACTAACCTAAACAGGTTAGGCCGGCGTTTAGCCGCCGGCGGCAGCAGACGCAGCGGGATACTCGGGAACGGGCTGTGGTGCCCCGTTCCCAGCGTGGCTAGGCTCGTTCGAGAGCCCACACCAGTAGCGTCGAGGCGATGGTGCGGTCGGGCCTGGGGTGGCGAGGCGGCAGCGAGCTCTTCGGCGGCGGCCGGAGCTCTGTGTGTCTTTGGCGTGGCTAGAGCATGTGGCGGAGCAAAATAAGCAGTGGGGCGGCATCTACGGACCAGTAGGAGCACAACCATGTGCTCGGACACGAGCTTTGGGTGCCCTGGCCACGGCGTTTGAAGTCACGGTGGCGGCGAGCTTCGGAGGTCATGGGGACGGCAGCTACAGGATGCTAGGGGTGACGGGGCAAGGGGGAATCGGGTCAGCGGCTCACCGTGGAGCTGCAGGGATGGTTAGCGGGCTCGGGGACGTCCTGTCAGCGGCGAATCGACGTCGGCGGCGACCGGCTCCCGAGGAGGAAGAAGATGAGGCAGCCGGTGATGCAGGCCGTCCCAGCGCTTGGGGCCAGGGTGGGGCGAAGCGGCGAATGAAGGCGGAGCTTCTGGGCATGTAGGAGAGGCGAGGGGGAGGCGGTGGCCGCGGTGGTGGCGAACGGCGGCGACGAACCCGTTCGGGTGGGTGAGAGAGAGAGAAGTCCAGGGGAGGGGATGGGCACGGTTGAGAGTGAGAGGGGTCCCAGGGGGCCGCGTGGCGTCGTCCGGGGTCCAGAGGGAGGCGGCAAGCAGGAGGTGGCCCGGTCGCGTGTGCGTGCACGGCGGCCACACGCCCTCCTGCCTACTGGCAGGAGGTGGAAGACGACAGGGAGGAGGCTAGGTGGGTTGGGCTGGCCAGGTGGGCTGGCCAGCTGCGGTGCTGGGCCGCATAGGCAGGTGGGCTGCTCAGGTGAGGCCAGGTAAGCTCTCTCTCTCTCTTTTCTAAATTGTTTCTGTTTTCTATTTTTCTGTAACTGTTTTGGCTTTAGTAGAAATACTAAAGCATTTTGTAAAATGCTGCAATAATTTGTTGACACTCTATGGATTATTCCAGTGGCCCACATTTAAATTCAGCATTATTTGAGCATTTAAATTATTTATAGTGTTTAAATGCCCAATTCAAATATGATATGATTTAATTCAAAAAATCCATGAAACATGTGCATCATTTTTGTCAGAGGTTTTAACCTTTTCTAAAAATGATGAACATTTTTTTAAAGGCATTTTGGGTTTATTGAAAAGACTTATGGTTGACACTATTTGATTTAATTTTGGTGCTAGGGTTTGTCATCCCCATTTCAACTTTCCGAGAAATTTAAACATGATGACATGAATGCCTTAATGCAACTAATAACAAGCAAATTCTAGGGCTGTGACAACTCACCCCCACTAAACAAGAATCTCGTCCCGAGATTCAAGACGTGAGGTAAGAAGACAGAGGGGGCACACGATCAACACAATCTTCACGATCCAGGTTGCACTTCATAAGAACGTTGATTCGGTCACCGTCTTTGTCTCGACATCTTGCTCTGAGAACTCCAGCTATCATGACAACGAGAGGAAAAGGAAAAACTCTAGAAGGATCGATCTTCTCGAAGATCGAACAACTGACGATCAACTCATGGAATGAGACGTTGAACATTTCTCGAGCTGAGACATGGAACATACATCCCGAGGGATGAAGTGTAACAGATGATGAAGGTTCACTACGTAGATACAATCCCACACTTAAGAAGGTGGTGAGCGGTAGTCAACGTAGCGAGGAGTTGATTTGCCATGATACCATAACGAGACATATTAAGGAAGGTGACTCGCAGGAATATTCCCTTAAGTGGCAAAAAGAAATACTTTTGATTCAAAGATCATTGAAACTCTTTAAACCAGCCTAAGGCAATCACAATCGATCATTTGAAGGAGTTCGAAAGGATGACATACTCAGACTAGAATGGATGATGTGGACTACCTTGTTGAAGACAACGCAAAGGATGATTTTCTTATCATCAGAGGTGGAGGGAACCCATGGTAAGTCCACTTTTAAAGATGATATTGGACAACAACTATCGAGAAAGGCAGCCCATGGGGGATTGGCACAATGCTGGTGCAAGCTGGGAACAAGATGCAACTGTTGGGAATGTTCCAACCATCATATCTGCCTGAGATTCAGATCCGATTGGAATTAGGACACTTCAGACCCAGCATGTCTGAAAGGAAAGTTTGCAACACAAATCAACGAGATGACGTTGCGAGATTCTCGGGATATGACCTACGATAGCAAGCTCCAAAACATGAGCAGGTTCTGCTACAACATGTGAACACGTTGTCCAAGACAAGCATGACCACGTGGTAGTCTTATAATAAAACACTACCGAGTTCAGGTGGGGAACCATCATCAAGGATATCGGAGTCCTTGTGCACTTATCGATGAACTTCTTATCCTTGAGCAAGTCAATCAGTGGCTTGGTGTGCTAGGAACACATATAGAATGTAGGCAGCCAACCTATCAAACCATAGAGTACTTCGCACATGTATGACTGACTTGGGATGATTCTAGAGGAAACAAAACAAACCTTTCTCAAATTCATGGCGGCAACTTGCACCTAAAGCACATGAATTCAAGGAAGTCACTTCTTCCATCCAAGCATAGGCTTCATGAACGGAACACGAAGGCATTGCTTACAAAGTTTCCAACACTAGGTTGATGTTCAACATGAATCAAGGGGGAGACAAAATGCTGCTAATGGGCTCAACAGCAACTCATCGGAATTTCCATATCACTGGACTTGCACCATCATGTGAACACGGTAACAGCATTGGTCAAACCAAAAGATGTAATGGTGTATGCTCGAGGGATCAACCACGAGTAAGACAACATTACGAAAATCATTGGTTCTGATTTGACTTGTCGATGGCCCACACTCAAGTCAAGGTTTTGACAAGAAAATGGATCCAACAACTGATCACGAGGACCAACCGACGGAGATATCATCTTTCTTCAACACACACACACACACACACACAGAAGATATCCCTTCAGAATGAAGTAAATTCAGCAAAGCTTTTATCTTCCAACTCTCCAAGTTGTTGTTTAGCTTAACCAACCAGCTCAGGGATATCCAACACGGATTCTTGGAGAAGGGGTGGTTTACAAGAAACCAACTTAATCACGAACTTAACATAGCGGTCAGGTGACAACCTGGTAGCACTTCCAAGAAGATATTTGGAAAGTCATGAACCACCGATATATTACTAAGCTCGAGAACAATCTTGCTTTTCAGGGCAAGACGATATGATCAAATAGGCAAGGGATTGAATAATCCTAACTTATTAATCGAGGAGTGCACCAGAAATAAGGACTAGGTAGCACGATCAATCTTAGGATGATGATTTAATAACCAACACGCTAAGAATGAGAATATTGTCCATTAACTACCAAGCAACAAGGTTGCTAGGAGTATCGATTTCACACATCACAGTTCACTTGTCGGCATTCCGGTTACAGGATGAATAATGATAGCGAGAATTATCACTACGTCAAGAATTCATGAGAAATGGTGCAATTCTTATGACATTCTTGACATAAAGATGGTAACACTCGAAGGTAGAACAGAGCAAAGGATGTATTGGCATTTGAACTGCGGAGCACAACTACTTTGACCCAATCCTGGATATGGATGAGGTACTGGAGTTTGTTTCTCCTAGTCATCCCGGAATAGAATGGCTTGACGGACCACGAGGATAATAGGCATCGATAAACACGATCGCACACATGCCCTTGACTATCAATTGATAGAGGAAGGTCAGAGAACAACTAAAAAGAGCAACTCAAAGGAACATATAATTTTCTGAGTTGTGGATGCATAGAGTAGTATGTCGAGCAAAGCTCAACATTTCTTCTGGATAACCCATGCAGAGAAGGTAGAACTGGCAGATTCACAATTATGAATGGAGAACTCCTCAAGAGTACTCTGATTGTGATCCTTCGGTTCAGCGAGGAACTTCTACCATAAGCGGTTCATAGTATTTGGAAGAAAGAAATACCACGGACCTCGAGGACTATCGCAAAGTTACTAATATCATAAAGGAACTAGCAAACACTATCAACAGGAGGTAAGTACGGTGAACCTTGGGTTCAAGAACCCAGGAATAGAATACCTACTACTAAATGGCACCACACGATGCTTTCAAGAATAATGGCCAGAATCATCACACCGGGGATACAAAAGCATTGCTAGATTACTAGGTGACTTCCTAGAACACCTAGGGTCATAATAATAACTCCAACATATGTGTCGAGGCAGCGGATGTCGGGGAAGCTGATCGTAACCCACGAACACCTATGGGACAGGCGGACCGAGCCCCTTTCGGTTCGATGGGGGGCGGAGGTCGCACGAAGAGCAGATCGAGGCGAAGCACACGAGCAGTTTACCCAGCTTCGGAGCTCTCCGGAGAGATAATACTCCTACTGCTGCTGGTCTGATTGTATTGTGTTCTTGCTAGGGAGCACAGAGAGCTACAAAACCTAGCGTGAGTGTCTCTAGTTTCGAATGAGTCGAACCGAACCCTTTTCTACGTAGCGCATGGGCCTCCTTTTATAGGCTGAAGGGGTTACCACAGGTGGCAACGTAGATAAGGGCAAAATGGGAAAATGAGTTGCGGTTGGTATAGCTACTTTGTACAGTGTATTCTACCTAACTCTGACGGCAAGGGACAAAAGCATTAAATGCCTGTCCATGTCGCCTAACTTGAGGCTGAAAGGGACCGTGTGGGCGCCACCGCTTGCCACGATGGCACTCCTGTCAGCGCCGCTTACCGCTGCTCTCCGCTGTCCGCACAACCTCTTGACACGCCCGCCTGGAATGGTCCTATGGCGACACGTTGGTGGATGAGCTGGAGCGAAGATGAAGAGAGGTTGCCTGCCGCGGCAAGCGCCTTGCCGCGGCTGAATCCTTGTCGCGCCCGGAAGCTTGTCGCTCACCGAGCCTTCCCGACAAGCTCCTCTTGCCGGGGTCTTGTCTTCACGTGTCTCATGGCCTTCCGGCAAGCTCCTCTTGCCGGGCCTTGTCTCCTTGGCTTAAATACTTTGTTCTTGAATGGCTCCAAAGGAACCATGGAGGACCTTGGCGATCCCTAGGCAAGCCTTGCCGCGGGGTGCTGCAACTGCCCGTGCACGAGTTCGGGATACTAGGGTACCCCTACTCTAGTACACCGACAGGAGCCCCCGGGCCTGGGCCACACACGGTGCCGAGCGCTGTTGGGCCAGGCCCAAAACAGTGCACGGGCACGCGCGGCCTAGATCACGCCGTAACCTGCTCCGGACCCACCACGTCCCCCACGAACAGCACGCGTCGAACGTGGCGTCGTGGGAGAGATCGTGGGGGGCTTTCTTTAATTGAAAAAACGGAACGTCCGCCCCCTCTCCCTCCTTATAAACAGGGGAAACAGGGGCAGGTCACCCACCTCGCCATTTGCTGTCCCATCTCGAAAACCACCGCCACTCCCCCCTTCTTCTCTAGTTTGGAGAGAGCAACGCTCCACCCCCCATCGCCACCAGCGCCATCAACGCCGTCGGTCTCCTCCACCACCTCCGCCATGGCTCCGAAAGCCGACAAGGGGAAGGGCGTGAAGTCGGCCGAGGCGCAGCGGCTCACGGCGCTGCGAAAGGAGCGGGCCGTCTTCCCCCAGCTCGACGCAAAGGAGCTGAGAGAGGGCTACTACCTCTTCTGGTCGACGGAGACGCGGGCGCATCCGCGCACGAAGGTACTCTCCACCGCATCAGAGTTGGTTCCGGGCGGGTACCCCTTCTTCGCGCTCTTCTTCTATTGCGGGCTCTGCCCGCCCTTCTCTTAATTCTTCTGCGATATCATGAACACCTACGGGCTTCGCCTCCTTGATTTCACCCCCAATGCTGTCCTGACCATGGCAGTTTTCGCACACCTTTGCGAAAAATTTGTCGGAGTCCACCCAAACGTAGCCCTCTTCCACCACTTCTTCATGCCCCGCGCCGAGAGAGGAGAGCCACTTGCCGGAGGGATTGCTTGGATCTCCAGGATCGTCAAGAAAGAAGCCTATCTGGAAGGAGAGCTCCGCAGCAAGTGGGAGGAGTGGAGAGCCGATTGGTGTTGGATCGTTGAGGAGAACCCGCAGCACTTCACTGCCCAGCACCAAACTCCCATAGTGCGCGGCAACGATTGGAGCAACTTGGCGCCGGAGGATGCTAGGTTGAAGATTGCTGTGACCCGGATCTTGCGCCTCAGGCTTGCCGGACTCACTGTAGGCGCCGTTGGCGCAGATTTCCTTCGCCGCCGCATCGCTCCCTTGCAGGAGAGGAGGAGACCTGCTTGGGAGTTCCAAAATGCGGCGGACATCATGAGGCTGCGCCCGGGCCTCAACTGGAATTTCACTGTCTTGGAGTTGGATGCGATGCTGCTGGAGCTGTTCAAGCACGACCCCGATCACCCCGAGTGGTTTAGGTTGTCGAGGAGAGTCGTCCCATTGTGCAACAACTCTTCGCTCGACCGCATCCGTGCCATGATGCCGTTGTGTGATTCGCATGGGATCGCTCCAACTGGCAAGAGCTGCGGACGACGTCGCGCGGCAGTTCTTCGATAGCTTGAAGAAGTACCGATCCGCCCGACAAGCGAAGTGGCTCACCCGCGACACCACCGACGCCGAGATGCAGCGCGACGCCACTCAGCTGGAGGAGGCGGCAGCAGCTGCTGCCGTTGGCGGTCGGGTTCACCGTGGAGGAGGCAGAGGCAGCAGAGGCGGCAAGCCTTGCCGATCGAGAGGAGCTTGCGGCGAGGAGGAGCAGGCCGAGCCCCGAAGTTGAGCCGATCGAGTCTGCCGAGGGCGCCTCCTCCGTACCTTCAAGTAGCTTGCGCGAAGCGGAGCCCACAGCTCCACCAAGAAGGCGTCTCCGCAAGGCCGGGAAGTGACGGGCGGCAGACGGGCTAACAGCCGCAGCTGCGGCGACGCAGCTCCCGCATGGCAAGCATCTGTTGCAGGGAGCACCCCACACCGCTGCAACAATTGAGGCGGGATCCTCTCAGGCCACCGTTGCCACCCCCGCCAAGCGGTCAAGAGAACCTGCTCCTCCGCCTCTTCGCACCGGAGGCGAGCCGGAATTTGATCTCTCCGCGTTCAGCTCCGACGAGGAAGAAGAAGAAGAGTAAGCTTCTATGATGTGCTTGTATTTCTTCAATTTGGTTGCTTTGTCTTGTATCTGATTTGCTTCATTCTGAACTCTTTCCTTTTTCAGGACGCTGGCCCAGAGAGCGTCGAAGAGAGCCCAGACCCCGGTGGTTGTCATCGAAGACGATCCCCGTGGCAACAGAGGGCGCTCGAGACCCCTTGCCGGACCCGCAACCCTTCCTCAAAGCAGCCCCAAAGACAGCCCCAACAGAAGTATACGGTTTACTTCTTACGGTTAGGTGTGCATGGGTGCTCCTTCTTCGCTGATATCTGACTTGTTGGTTTGTGTAGGAGCAGAGCAGCCTCATCAGGAGTGCCCGGAAGCCGCTCCCGAAATTCCTTCTGCTTCGACTACGCCGCCAAGGGAGGATTCTCCGGCAAGGGAGCGCTCTCCGGCAATAGAGACTTCTCCGGCAAGGGACAGCACCAGTGATCCTCTAGTGGTCGAGACCATGGCTGCAGATCCCATCGCAGGTAACCCTCTTGCCTGAAAATTTCCCTTGGGTTCTTTTTCTTCTGTTCTTCTTTTCGAACATTTGCTTGACTGTTCTTTCTTTTTCTGGTCGTCAGATCCATCCGCCCTTGAGCCGATGGAGACCGAGGTCGCCGGCGAGGAGGGGCCAAGGCAACATCAAGACGTCTCCACCATGGAGGAAGAGGCTGGCGCCGATGGGTCCGCCGGCGAGGAGGCCGCCAAGGCTGCCGCCGCAAAGGCTGGCGAGGGTCCGCGATCGATCGACGACCTCGAGGCCGCAGGAGCGCCAGCGCCACGCCGACCGCCGATCCTCTCGCAATCGGTGCAGCGTCCAGTTCGAAGAGCCCCAGCCAGCGCCTATCTCGAAGGCCGGCGACGGCGTCTTCATCAAGCTCCCCAGACGTCGAGCCTGAGGCGTCGGTCGAAGGGAGACCTTTGATGAAGAGCTGCTCGCCTCCGCTGGGCTGTCGCTGGTTGACGCGCCAAGCAGCAGCAGCGGCGAGTCTGAGGAGGAGCAGCTGCTGAAGAAGCTGTTGTCGCTCTACCGCGCCCGACAAGCCAAGTTGGAGTCCCGGAAGCACTTGTCGCGAGGGCGGGAGCAGACATGGAGAAGCGTGCAGAAGAGCTCCGAGGCGCCAACCAAGAAGCTCTCCAGAACGTAGCAGAAAGAGCGGGAGCGACTCGCTGAAGAGCGCACAGCCTTCATCCTTGAGAAGGCTGAGGTCGAGGAGCAGCAACGGCTTGCTGCCGAGAAGCTATCCGCGTAGGAAGGCGAGTTGGCGCAGCGGAAGATCAATCTTGACAGCTATGAGGAAGAGCTTGCCGCGCGTGAGAAATCAATTGGCGGAGCTCTCAAGGAAGCAAAAGATGCTGCTGCAACTGCCGAGGCCGCCAAGAAAGAGTTGGAGACGAAGGTGACGCAGCTGGAGGCCAACCTCCAGAAGAGCGGTGAGGAGCTTGCTGCGCTGAAGCACGAGCGCGAGAAGGACGCCTACACTCTTGGCGAGTTGTAGGGCCGTCTCACTGAAAGGATCAAAGAGCTCGATGCCGCCAAGGACTCTAAGGCAGATCTTGAGCTGAAGCTGACCACCCTGATGCAGACGCTGGATGGCACCAAGGAGCGGGAGGTGGCCTTGTTGGAGAAGACCAAGACCAACAAGGAGCTGCTGGCGAGTGCTACTGCTGCCCAGAGAACCTTCAGGGAGAATGTGGAGCTCTGGACTGAAGGTCTTGTGAATATCGCCGCCGCCATCGACAAGGAGCTGACGGAGCTGGGGATGGTGGACCTCGGGTACTCCTCCGACGAGCATCTCCAACCCAGCGCCAAGCTCAGCTTGTTCCTCAAGGGCGTGGTGACGGCTCTCCAGCGACTCCGGGAAGAGATCCCAAAGCAGCTGGCCGAAGAATCGCGCCAGATCTGCGCGGGAGCTCTCCAGAAGGTGTTGATGAAGGTGGCCTTCCGCAATCCAGGCCTCAACCTCAATGGCGTCCTTAGATCCTTGCGGCCAGATGCCTATGTGGAGGCGCTCAAAGCCCTTGTCGCACCCATTGTGGACAAGGTGGGCAAGATCAAGCGGGTTGATGGCGACCGCGTAGACTAGGCCGCCAATTTTATCTTTCCCTTGTCGCTGCTGATCATGTTTAGGAGAACAATTTATTAGATCTGCGACAAGCTATTTTGTAATATAACTCTATCTTAGGCAATGATTGCAATGTTATTTCCTTTACTTGATTCCTTCCTTTGTATGTTCGTGCCCTACGCTTTTAGGGAACTTGTCGGCGTGGGCACCTTTGCATGAAAGCGTTGAGTGCGGAACGTCGGCAGCCTGCTGGCGGTGCCGCCTCCGACAAGCAACCTTGTCGCAACTAGTTGCAGCTCACTTAAGTTGTTGAGCGGATTCGAAACAAAGTAAGGGCGCGACTAGCTACGAGTTGGCTCCTTCACGCACAGGTTTTCCATACAAAGTACTATCGTTCGAGGAAGATAACTTAAAAATTTAAAACTGATTGCTCAAACTTTGGCAACTTAGCTTTTCATCGTTTGCTTCCCGTAAGGTGAAACTTCCTCGAGCGACACTTGGTGGCCCACACCATTATCTTCTCTTTCCCCCCGGCTAACTTGTGGGCGAAGGAACCTTCCTTTCTTTGAGAATGAGAAAGAAGAGAAAATAAAGTTAGGGAGCCTTGTGGCTCGTTATTTCTTACCGGGCGTGGATGCTGCACAAAATGTTAGATAACACATGCAAAAAGGATGATGAAAGCATGTAGTTGACAAGTTGTGCGCAACACATGAGTTTTACTTATGCACGGGGTCTGCGCCCGGCTTTGTACAAAGGATTACATGCAACATCGGCAAGACTTGTACAAAAGGTGGTTGCCCGAACAGGTTCCAGCAACCGCGCCCTTTGGGTAAAACTTACGAAGATGTTCAATGTTCCAGGAGTTGCTCACCGGAATGCCATCTTCGGTCTCAAGGCGGACAGCGCCAGGCCTAGTGACTCGTTTCACCCGATAAGGGCCTTCCCACTTCGGCGTCAACTTGTTGGAATTCTTGGCGGACTGAGCGCGCCGAAGAACAAGGTCGCCTTCCTCGAGACTTCTGGCATTAACTTTGCGGCTATGGTAGCGGCGCAAAGCTTGCTGGTAACGAGCAGCTCATACAGCAGCCTGAAGACGGTCCTCCTCGAGGAGCAGCGCGTCATCTTGTCGCAGCTGCTCTTGCTCAAGCTCATCATAAGCGAGTACTCGAGGTGACCTGTATACGAGTTCCGTGGGGAGAACTGCCTCTGCTCCATAGACTAGAGCGAAGGTGTCGGCGGTGGCTCGATTTGGCGTCGTCTGATCGACCAAAGAACCACCGGCAGCTCCTCAATCCAGTTTCTTCCGCACTTGTGCAGCCGTCGAAAGTTCGGTCTTGAGCCCGCGCAGCACTTCAGCATTGCCCTCTCGCTTGACCGTTGCTTCTCGGATGAGCAATGAAGCAAAGCAGACCTTGGCGCCAAGATCTTGGGCGATTGCATGAAGGTGCGACTCGTGAATTGTGTGCCGTTGTCGGTGATGATCCTGTTAGAATTCCAAAGCGGCAAACAATCGACCAAGAACTTGACCGCTGATTGTGCTGTCACCTTCCTCATGCTTCCACTTCCGCCACTTTGTGAACTTGTCGATTGCGACGTACAAGTACTCAAAGCCCCGACAGCTCGGGAAAGGGGCCGAGAATGTCGAGCCCCGCACCGAAAATGGCTAGGATAAAGGGATCGTCTGGAGAGCTTGAGCTGGCTGGTGTATCTGCTTGGAATGGAACCGCACGCTTCACACTTGGTTACTTGTGCGATTGCATCACGGAGGGCTGTCGGCGGAAGAAACCTTGCCGGAAAGCTTTGCGGCAAGTGCTCTTGCGCCAATGTGGTGACCACATATGCCTCCGTGTATCTCGCCAACAGCTTTTGTCCATCTTCCGCTGAATACACTTCAATTTCACACCGTTGAGTCTTCTTACATACAGCGGTTGTCGACAAACTGGTACATACTTGACTGCCGGGCTACTCTCTCCGCTTCTTCTTGCTCTTCGGGAAGTTCTCCTGTCTGAAGGAAATGGACAATCTGCTGTGCCCGTGCTGGAGCTTGCGGCTCGACAACAAGGACTAAAGGCACATATGCTGCTGCGAGAACATCCGCTTCTACGGCAAGAAACCTGCGGCTTGGCCGGAGCTTGATGTTCCCCGGCAAGCTTGCCGGAGCAAAACTTGTCGGGAGCGTCTGCTTCAATGGAACAAACCCTAGGGCTTGTCGGAGCAGACTGCTCCTCAGCATTCTTGGTGTTGAACTTGGGGACCTTCGCGGCGGTGGCTTCAGGGAGCTCGGCCGAGAAGTAGTCACCAGAAATCAACTTCCTCTTCTTGTTCTGTCCAGTTGATGGCGTTACGGTTGGTTGAGTTAGCTTGAGCACAAAGATCCCTGGTTCCATAGGTAACTTGAGTGCGGCGCACTTTGACAGGCCATCAGCAACATCATTCTGAGCTCTTGGAACATGTTCCATCTGCAGGCGGTCAAAGTGCTCTTCTAGCTTTCTCACTTCATCAACATAGGCTTCCATCAACGGACTCTGATAATCTTTGTTCACTTGGCGGACGACAAGCTGCGAGTCACCCCTGACAATGAGCTTCTTGATCCCAAGGTCCACTGCTATCCTGAGACCGGCAAGCAAACCTTCATACTCTGCAGTATTGTTTGTTGCTTGCTCCTTGGGAAAGTGCATCTGGACTATGTACTTGAGGTGCTCTCCGGTGGGTGCGACAAGAAGTACGCCCGCACCGGCGCCTTGCAGCGAGAAGGCACCATCAAAGTACATCAGCCACTCTTTTCTTTCTTCCTTGACGGGGATGCTCGTCTCTGGAATTTCTTCATCTTGCGTTGGCGTCCATTCTGCTATAAACTCTGCCAATGCTTTGCTTTGGATAGTTGAAGTGCTTTCAAACTTGAGGCCAAAGCTTGACAGTTCCAAGTGCCCACTCGACAATCCTGCTGCTGCTTCGGATTTTGCAATATCCTCTTGATGGAAAGCGAGTGACGATTGTTATCTCATGTGCTTGGAAGTAATGGCGCAGCTTTCTCGAGACCATGAGGAGGCCGAAAAGCAATTTCTGCACACGTAGTACCTTAACCTAGCCCCTGCGAAGGGAACCGACAAAGTAAACCGGGCGCTGCACCATCCTTTTCAGATCTTTTCGCACGCTGCTGCTGATCCATCATTATCGGGACCGAGCTTGCGGTGAAACCCCCGCTTGTCGCTGGATGCGTCTGCCTCGGTTGCCGGCTCATCATCGCCTCCTCTCCGCTACTAACGCAGCACTAACCACTTGATTGGTTGCCGCTATATATAGAAGCAACTTCCTTGTGGCCTAGGTGCGACAAGTATTGGAGTGGAGGACAGTATCTCTTTAAGTCTGCAGCGCAGCCTCCGCTTCGAGTCCATTTCATTGGACCTGCCTTTTCAAAATCTTGAAAAATGGCATGGCGTTCAGCAGACCTAGAGATAAACGTCTTTGAGAGCAGCCACGCAACCGCAAGTCTTCGTACATCCTTGACGCGCTTTGGTGCTTCGATCTGCTCAATGGCCTTGATCTTGTCGGGATTGGCTTCAATTCCCGCTGAGAGCGAAGAACCGAGAAGCTTGCGGAAGGGACTCCAAACACGCACTTCTCGGGGTTGAGCTTGAGGTTGATCTTGCGCAGATTTGCAAAGGTCTCATCTAAATCTTCAACCAGAGTTGCCCTGTCCTTGCTTTTGACCACTATGTCATCCATGTAAGCTTCTACATTTCTGTGTATTTGCGGCTCAAAAGCGTCATGGACTACTCTTGCAAACATTGAACCAGCATTCTTTAGCCCAAAAGGCATCCGTACAAAACAGTATGTGCCACATGGGGTGATGAATGCGGTTTTCTTCATCCTCTTTCGCCATGAAGATCTGATGATATCTCGAGTATGCATCAAGAAATGAAAGCAAATCACATCCAGCCGTGGAGTCAACAACCTGGTCGATCTTGCGGCAAGGAAATGGGTCTTTGGGACAAGCTTTATTAACATCTGTGAAGTCGATACAAAGTCTCCATTTCCCATTTGCCTATGATACAACCACAGGATTGGCCAACCACGTAGGATGGAGCACTCCTCTGACAAGGCCTGCTGCTTCCAATTTCTTGATCTCTTCTGCAATGAATTCTTGGCACTCCACTGCCTGCTTCCTTACTTTCTGCTTGACGGGCCGCGCATGAGGACAGACAGCTAGGTGATGCTCAATTACTTTCCTGGGAACACCGGGGATGTCAGACAGTTGCCATGCAAACGCGTTGACGTTCACCCGCAGGAAAGCAACGAGCGCGCCTTCCTATTTAGGGTCGAGAGTGGCACTGATGGTGAAGGTACCACCAGCGCCGTCCTCCTTGGCGGGCACCTTCTTGGTCTTCGGTGGAGCTGCCATCGTCTTCTTGCAGTTGCCGGTGGAGCTCGATGGTGCGTCCTCGACGGTAGCGCAGCACTCCGAGGAGGTGCGCTTGCCGGAGTGTGCATCAGAGCTCTTGCCGGACTTGGTCTTCTTCTTCCCCCCGGGAGCTTCAGCGGCAAGTGATTTGCTATCTGTTGCAGCTGCTGCCTCCCGGTAGATCTTGTCGGCGCAGATAAGAGCATCCTTCTTGTCGCCATGGACAGAAATGACACTTATCGGGCCTGGCATCTTGAGCAAGTTGTATGCATAATGAGAGGCTGCCATGAACTTGGCGAGCGCTGGACGGCCGAGTATCCCATTGTAAGGCAATGGAAAATTAGCAACGTCGAACGTGACCCTCTCAGTCCTGAAGTTTAGCTCGCTGCCAAATGTTACGGCGCGTGATCTTCCCTTTGGCTTGCTCCTTCCCGGATTGATTCCTTGGAATGTGCGGTCTCTTGAGCTCATTGTCGGGGATCTGAAGCTTCTGGAGCACCGCGGAGGAGATCAGGTTTAAGCCGCCCCGCCGTCAACTAACATCTTGGTGACCTTGAGGTTGCGGATAGTTGGTGAGACCAACATCGGCAAGCACCCGACCGCAGTTATGCGATCAGGGTGGTCCTCAATATCAAAGATGATAGGCGTGCTGGACCATTTCAGAGGCTTGCGTGACTCTACGGATGGTTCTGCTGCATTAACTTCCCGCATCCACTGCTTGAGTTGGCGGTGTGAAGTATGCAGAGAAGTACCGCCGTCAACGCAGAGGACCTCTGTGGCTTTCTGAAATTCCTGCTCATCGGTCTCGTCGTCTTCCATATCTTCATCGTCGTCGTCGTCTTCATCCTTGTCGCGGCCGCGGGGAGGTCTGTCTCCTTGCCGCTGCTTGGCCTTGCCGCGGCGTCCTCCTCGGCCGGGTCTCTTCTTGCTAACTCCCCCAGCACCTTCCTGGGCCTTTTCCTTGTCGCGCCGCTCGTACTCAGCCTTCTGTTGTTCAACAAGCTGCTCGACCTTCTTGCAGCTCTGGAGGTCATGGCCCTTGGTGCGGTGGATCTTGCAGTACTGTTTGTTGGAGCTGTCCTGCTTGTCGGCGGCCGCCACAGCTTTGCGGTCGGTGTCAGCGGCAACCTCCTTGCCGGAGCCACCAACTTTGGCTTTCTTGGCGGCACCACCGTTGCCGGACTGCTCGACAACTAGCACCTCTTTGCCTTTCTTCTTTCTGTTGTTCCGTCGCCGGCTCTTCTTCGCCGGGGCGTTCTCTTCACTATCAGATCTTGCTTCTGTATTCTCTCCTGGGAGTCTCCTCCCTTCCTCAGCACGTGCACACTTGTCGGCCAGGGCATACAGCTCACTGATGTCCTTGACTTTGCACATCGCCATCTCTTCCCTCATCCTGCGGTTCCACACGTTTTGATGAAACGCGCTGATCACCGCGGCAGGGTGGACATCTGGGATGTTGTAGTGCACACGGCTGAATCTCTGAATGAACTTGCGCAGGGACTCTCCTTCCTTCTGGGCGAGCAGGTGAAGGTCGCTCTCTTGGCCATGAGGCTTGTGGCCGCCTGTGAAGGCGCCGACAAACTGATGGCATAGATCTGCCCAAGAGGATATGGAGCTGTCCGACAAGTGCATGAGCCAAGATCTGACATTGGGCTTGAGTACCAGCGGGAAGTAGTTGGCGAGGATCTAGTCGTCTCGTCCCCCTGCAGCTTGCACCGCAATGGTGTAGATGCTGAGGAACTCCGACGGATGCGTCCTACCATCGTACTTCTCTGGCACATCTGGCTTGAAATTCTTCTTGCTGGGCCACTGGACTTGCCGCAGCTCACGAGTGAACGCAGGGCAACCTACAGCGTCTGACGCAAGTCGCTGGTTCTTCGGGCGCATGCATATCGACAGAGGGCCCAGCGCTGGTCGGATTGACGTCGCGCTTCTCTTCGGCGCTCGATGCGAGTTCGAGCGTCTTCTTGTTGCCGTTCTTGAAGAACTTGGCGCTGATCACGGCGAGCTCGTGGATCCGATGACGCGGTGGAGTTGCTGTCGAGGTGGATCCGACGAGTTGGTGACCTTGGCCTTCTGGGTGGAGAGTGCATGGTGGTTGCACCCCCACAGGTTTCGTCGCCACCGGCTCGTGCCTTGTTGTCTTGCCGCGGCAGCGATGTAGTTGGTTACCGCGGAGCGTCGCCGTTGGCAAAGCCGATGAGACTCTGGATGGTGGCCCTCCATTCGTCGACCTTGTTGGCTGTTGGAGGGTAGTCTAGAAGCAGCTGAGCTCTTGCCAAGGCTTCCGCTGGAGTGGTGGGTGGCAATGGCGAACGGTGCGAGGAGCGGGATATGCTCGGACTTCTAACTATGTTAGAAGGAGCAGCATCCCGTCCAGGCGACCGTACCCGCTTCGTGCCGGCATCTTTGGCGTGCACGCTGGTCTTGAGGGCCTCGCGATCCTCCAGCTCGGTCTTGATCCAACGAAGCGATGGTACTATGAATACCATGGCGTTGTCGGTCCCGCGCCTCGAGATGGGCGCGGTGCGTGTACGGACGCCGAGGTCTGCGCGGCCTTGTCCTTGGACTTGGCAGCGTCATGGGCTCCCTCGTCGACGCCCGTTCTTCCGCCGGCGTCTTCCCCGCCACCAGTTTGCTCCGGTGGTGGCGGGATCGACGTGGACGGCTCTGCTGCCGCCGAAGCCTTCTTCTTCGGTGGCATGTTGATGAAGATGATGAAGATGTTGCTCGTGTGAACGCCGGATCAGGTTCACACAGCCTCGACGCCCCCTACCTGGCGCGCCAAAGATGTCGGGAAAGCTGATCGTAACCCACGAACACCTATGGGACGGCGGACCGAGCCCCTTCGGTTCGTGGGGGCGGAGGTCGACGAAGAGCAGATCGGCGAAGCACACGAGCAGTTTACCCAGCCGGAGCTCTCCGAGAGATAATACTCCTACCGCTGCTTGTGCGATTGTATTGTGTTCTTGCTAGGGAGCACAGAGAGCTACAAAACCTAGCGTGAGTGTCTCTAGTTTCAATGAGTCGAACCGAACCCTTTTCACGTAGCGCATGGGCCTCCTTTTATAGGCTCAAGGGGTTACCACAGGTGGCAGCGTAGATAAAGGCAAAATGGAAAAATGAGTTGCCGTTGGTACAGCTACTTTGTACAGTGTATTCTACCTAACTCGACGGCAAGGGACAAAAGCATTAAATGCCCGTCCATGTCGCCTAAACAGGCAGAAAGGGACCGTCGGGCGCCACCGCTGCCACGATGGCACTCTGTCGGCGCCGCTTACCGCTGCTCTCCGCTGGCCGCAAGACCTCTTGACACGCCGCTACCTGGAATGGTCCTATGGCGACACGTTGGTGGATGAGCTGGAGCGAGATGAAGAGAGGTTACTGCCGCTGCAAGCGCCTTGCCGCTGGCTGAATCCTTGTCGCGCCGGAAGCTTGTCGCTCATCGAGCCTTCCGGCAAGCTCCTCTTGCCGGGTCTTGTCTTCACGTGTCTTGAGTGGCCTTCCGGCAAGCTCCTCTTGCCGGGCCTTGTCTCCTTGGCTTAAATACTTTGTTCTTGAATGGCTCCAAAGGAACCATGGAGGACCTTAGCGATCACTAGGCAAGCCTTGCCGCTGGTGTCAGAATCGCTCCGTGCACGAGTTCGGGATACTAGGGTACCCCTACTCTAGTACACCGACAGCCTAGTACCTCAACATACTAATTTGTGTGATCAATCCGGCCCAAAAGGATCTTCGGAATGGTAAAAAGGAATTTTCAAATGCATCAAACTATTTAGAGACCTAGGATGACTCGGACAGCATAACGGCTATAAATGCTTAAAATGAATTGAGACATCCTGCAAAAATGGTGGCATAACCACTCAACATCACAATATCAAGGTTCCGAGATCAACAGTTCACATACAGAAATAGTAGGAACTGAACTGGGGCTTATAACCAATAATCTTAAAGGTCTATGGATTAGTAACACGTCATCCTGATAGATAGATGAGAAGCCTAGTTCTTAAACCCCGTAGAAGAGAAAAGGATGACTCAGATCAGAAGGCCATGAGGTATAAGGAGTAAAAAGAGCCTTACGTTCCCTTCCACAATCAATTCCCTTACATAACTAAAGCATTTCTAGACACAACTTCGACCGGTTTGGCTTGGTAGACCTACAGGCAGTCAGGCTCTGATACCAAAGCTGTCAGGACCCCGATTCCAAGTCACATCGATCTAGCTGGTAACACCTCATATCGCTCTGCTGACCTCACGCACAGTATTCCCACGGTGTCGCCTTACCATGGTCCGGGACCGTTTAGCCTTTGGCTCACGTATATGATAGTGTCGCTAGCATCCATATGACAGAGAACCGGGCGGCATGGCTAGTCGTGAACCCAAAGCGGCACTAACCCATGGGGACAGCATACATGAATCACATCGAGCATGTCGGTCAGCAGCGTGTGAATCCGGCTGTAGCATAGGGCTAACAGGACTCGGGAACCCGGGCTGTAGCAGAGCTAGGCAGGACTCCGGATGTCACCGCGTGACATTTCCACTGAAGGGACAGACATAGGAGCGAAGTGAAACACATGCCGCCAGTCAAGTGTCCATGCAGTAGTCTTTGCGCTAGCAGACTCCGTGAACCGGGCTGTAGCGGACTACTATGGCTCAAGGAAGCACTAGACTACATTTCCCCATAAGAGAGGCTGCCAAGGATAAACAACTAGATTGTCGGATCCCACACATACCAAACATTTCAAACATACACACAATATGCTCGATATGTGTAAATACAACATGGCTTCACAACATAACTCTACGACTCAAATATTTATTCATTAGGCTCCGAGGAGCGAGATATTACAAACATGGGTCTCTCGACCCAGCATTCAGAGAATACAAGTCAAACACATGCGGAAGCTTAACATGTCTGAGTACAGACAACTATAAATGAAAAAGGCTGAGAAGCCTGACTAACTACCAGATCCTGCCAAGGGCACAAGATTGTAGCTGAGGTAACAAGCTAAACGTCGAAGTCCACGCGGAACTACTAGCGAGACTGACGTCTCTCTGCAAAACATAAAATAGGAAAATGTGTGTACAGATGTACTCAGCAAGACTTACATCTGAACTAACTACATATGCATCATTATCAACAAAGGGGTGGTGGAGTTTAACAGCAGCAAGCCAGCTTTGACTTGGTGGCTATCCTAACTACGACTGCAAGTAACCCTTTTGAGGTGGCGCACACGAGTCCACATATTCACCAATCAATACACCACTATGGATTCGATCCCGTCTTCCTACGAGAAGGCCATCCATAGCACTCATGCTTATCCTGCGCATTTTAGAGTATCCACTATCACTTGTCTATGAACTATTATAGGCAACCCAGAAGTCCTTTACTGCGGACACGGCTATTTGAATAGATGATGTTAACCCTGCAGGGGTGTACTTCTTCACACTCGCTCTCACCACTTATCGCCGTTTACACGACATGTACTCGGCAACCTTCAAGCAGAAGCCCAGCAAGGGTGTCGGCCACGGCCTACCTAAACACTCAAGTCCCTAGTCCAGGTTTATCCCCTATTCGGGTTCCATCCGCAGGGAGTCCGGCCGAGGTTTCCACTAACGGCCCTGAACGATGTGTGCAGGGTTCCCGAGACACCAAACGGGCGAATCGGTACACCGTGCCACGTGCCTACCGCAACACAACCCACCCCTAAGGTTAGCGCTGCGTGCGGCCCCCAGCATGCTACAAACACCAGAAACTACTTTGCAACTCCCGGACAGAGGACATGGGTCGTTAAGAAGCCGAGAGAGTCAATTAAGGATCGCAATGTGTGGTAGTAACTGTTTCATGGATCACAAACACAGAACTCAGTTCCTGAGGACGGCTGAAATAAGACAACCCACCATGTACTCCTACATGGCCTCTCACCGCTACCTTTACCAAATCATGTTCACACACTTAGCTCACACACAGTAGGACATGTTCACACACAATTCCAATTCATTCCCGATGAATCAGACCGGACTCAACTCTAAGCAGTAGCAGGCATGACAAACAAGCATGAATGAGTAGGCACAACAGGGCTCAAACAACTCCTACTCATGCTGGTGGGTTTCATCTAATTACTGTGGAATGACAGGTCATGCAGAGGATAAAGGGGTTCGGCTACCGCAGCAAGTAACAGATGAATCATTGTTGTTCTAATGCAGTAAAAGAGAGCAGGAGCGAGAGAGTGGGATTGTATCGGAATGAACAAGGGGGTTTTGCTTGCCTGGCACTCCTGAAGATATTATAGCTCTTCATCGGTGTCATCGAACTCATCGTCGGAACCACGTCTATCGAGAGGGGGCAAACACCGGCAACTGAGAATGAATACAATCAATGCAATACCACAATATGATGCATGATCATGACATGGCAATATGCTGTGATTTGAGCTAATGCATCTAGCTATGATTTAAATGAAGTTGGTTTGAATACATTATTCAAATTCCAACTCCATATATGATTATTTAAATGCCCTTTATTTGTTTTGTCCAAAACAGAGGAAAAACATTGTTCAAACATGCATGAAAATGGTACAGATGGATTCCTTGAATTTTTCTGATAATTTTTCATATATAACTTATTTAATTTGGAGTTACGGTTGAATTTCTATGAATTTTAGAAGTTAGCACTATTTTCTGGAATTTCCTGTATTAAAATAAATCCAGAAAATAGCTTATTGCGTCGGCATGACATTAGTGTGACATCAGCAGGTCAACACGCCAGGTCCACGTCAGTGTCTAAGGCTGGTTTAGGTGTATTACAAATGGGATCGGTCAACGTTGACTTGACCAAAGTCAAAGCTGACACGTGGGGTCCACAGGTTAGCACTAATCTAAACAGGTAGTTTACACTAACCTAATCTATTTTAGTTAGCCGGTTAGTGGGCGGTGGGGCCCGGTTGTCATTGACTCCAGGGGGGTCATTAGCACTAACCTAAACAGGTTAGGCCAGCTTTTAGCCGCCGGCGGCAGCAGACGCGGCGGGGCACTCGGGAACGGGCTGTGGTGCCCCGTTCGCAGCGTGGCTAGGCTCGTTCGAGAGCCCAGACCAGCGCGCGTCGGGAAGTGGCACCATTCGGGCCTGGGGTGGCCGGAGGCGGTAGCGAGGAGCTCGGCCGCGGCGGCCGGAGCTCGGTGTGTGCGGCAACTGCGGCTAGAGCACGTGGCGGAGCAAAATAAGCAGTGGGGCGGCATCTACGGACCAGTAGGAGCACAACCATGTGCTCGGACGCGAGCTTTGGGTGCCCTGGCCAAGGCGGCAGAAGTCACGGTGGCGGCGAGCTTCTGAGCTCATGGGGACGGCAGCTACAAGATGCTAGGGGCGACGGGGCAAGGGGGAATCGGGTCAGTGGCTCACCGCGGAGCTGCAGGGATGGTTAGCGGGCTCGGGGATGTCCTGTCGGTGGCGAATCGACGTCGGCGGCGACCGGCTCCCGAGGAGGAAGAAGATGAGGCAGCCGGTGATGCAGGCTGTCCCAGCGCTTGGGGCCAAGGTGGGGCGAAGCGGCGAATGAAGGCGGAGCTTCTGGGCATGTAGGAGAGGCGAGGGGGAGGCGGTGGCCGCGTAGGTGGCGAACGGCGACGACGAACCCGTTCGGGTGGGTGAGAGAGAGAGGTCCATGGGAGGGGATGGCACGGAGGAGAGTGAGAGGGGTCCCAGGGGGCCGCGTGGCGTCGTTCGGGTTCTAGAGGGAGGCGGCAAGCAGGAGGTGGCCGGGTCGCGTGTGCGTGCACGGCGGCCACACGCCCTCCTGCCTACTGGCAGGAGGTGGAAGACGACAGGGAGGAGGCTAGGTGGGCTGGGCTGGCCAGGTGGGCGGGCCAACTGCGGTGTTGGGCCGCATAGGCAGGTGGGCTGCTCAGGTGAGGCCAGGTAAGCTCTCTCTCTCTCTCTTCTAAATTGTTTCTGTTTTCTATTTTTCTGTAACTGTTTTGGCTTTAGTAAAAATACTAAAGCATTTTGTAAAATGCTGCAATAATTTGTGGACACTCTATGGATTATTCTAGTGGCCCACATTTAAATTCAACATTATTTGAGCATTTAAATTATTTATAGTGTTTAAATTCCCAATTCAAATATGATATGATTTAATTCAAAAAATCCATGAAACATGTGCATCATTTTTGTCAGAGGTTTTAACCTTTTCTGAAAATGATGAACATTTTTTAAAGGCATTTTGGGTTTATTGAAAAGACTTATGGTTGACCCTATTTGATTTAATTTTCGTGCTAGGGTTTGTCATCCCCATTTCAACTTTCCGAGAAATTTAAACATGATGGCATGAATGCCTTAATGCAACTAATAACAAGCAAATTCTAGGGCTGTGACACCCGCCGGTCCGGTGGCGGCGTTGGCAGCGGGTGATGGATAGTGATGGGGAGGCCCGCCGACGGGCGCCGTCTGAGCGACGCGAGCGTTGAGAGCGGCTCGGCGCTCAGCACGAGCTCGACGAGCATCAGCCATGGAAGCAGTGGAGCGATGGTGAGTCGAACGACGGAAGAGAGGCTTCGGCGCACCCCTATCTGGCGCACTAAATGTTGGATTACGGGTTCTGCAGACCCTTGAGAGGTTCGAACTCTGGGGTGTGCACGAAGAACACTCTCTCCCCTGCTCGCTCGCTCAAAGATCCCACGCCCTAGCTCGACGAACCCAAAAAACAAGAGACACAGATATTTATCCTAGTTCGGGCCACCTTGCGGTGTAATACCCTAATCCATCTTTGTGGTGGATTGCCTCGAGGGGATGAGGATGAATTAGTACAGTGAACGAACAGCCTCCGGAGGTGAGGTGTTGTTCAGATCGATGAGCTGGTGGGTGTGAGGGTGATCTAAATGATCCATCCGAACTCCCCCGCTATGGTGGTGGCTATGTACTATTTATAGTGGCCTTGGTCCTCTTACCAAATGTAGGCGGGAAGGGATCCTACAACGGCCAAACTTGAAGGGAGACAACTAGTACAAGCTATCCTCACAAAAGTAGTCTTCGCCTGTCAAAGGCTCTGGTGGTGACAACGCGGTGGGCTCCGCGATGACCTCCGTCCTGCCGTCCGGGCGGTCTTCGTCTTGTTGCACCGATAATGAAACCTTTGCTTGATTCCTCGGGACTATGCGCCTGCGCTTGCCTCCTTAGCACCAATGAGGAAACTGGTACACTGCGCCCGCTGGCTCCCGCCTGGCCTTGGTCGTCATGACTCAGGTCACGCGAACCTTAGGAGGTGCACCTTTGTGGGGACCCCGACTCATAAGTCGTGATCACTGAATGCACGTGTAAAGTGATCCCAGAGATCAATGCTCACTGAACACACAGAAGCTGAATAACAAGAGTCTTACATCCACACATACCGTCTTACACAAATTATGACCATTATGGTCAAGTCTTACATTGATAAAGCCTTAAGGGCTGAACATCAAATGAAACACAAGCAGCGGAAATCTTCGTTGATAAGTAGAACCCATGCCATCTGCCTTAACCCTACAGGCATTCTGACTGGGAAACGTCCTAGTTCGCATGTTCGTCTCCAAAGAACTCTTCATCGAACTCTGGTTCTTCCATGCCTGGCCAATTAAATAACCAGTGGCAAGCCAATGAGTACTTTGAATGTACTCGCAAGCAACCCATGTTTTGGTTCTAGATATAAAAATGCATGATATAGGTAAATTTTTGCAGAAAGCTAGTTTTGAGTGCAATAATATGTTCAACAACTTGTAAGACATGCATCAGGAGAATTCAAGTAACCATGAGGACAGGTTACAGGTATCAACATAGATAGAGTGGGCACCAACCCAACTCAATCATGTCAAGTCCTTTGACTTGACCCAAGTAGATCTTCCCACTTATCCAAACACACACACTGGTTTGTAAACATGTGGACGTAGCCCAAGAGCGGTTACCCAACTGTCCTTGACCATGGACACGGCTATTCGAATAGTTTTACACTCTGCAGAGGTTGCACACTTTACCCACAAGATCCGGGGAACTTCCGTGTCATCCACGACCCGCGATACCTCAAGTACCCGGGGTAAGCACGCGATCACTATCTTTCCCTAGACGACACTAACAAGGAGTCCACTCATTGTTCCGTATCCTCATGATGTACATCATACGAGACTCTCTCGAGATCGTAACATCCGAGAGGGGACACAACGGTGTATCCGGTGCCCTGTGAAAACAGTCATGGCCGCCCTACCTGGCACGACCCCGTCCCGAGAGAGAGCACCAACTCTCCCCCGTCACTAGTAATGCGGGCTCCAAGCTAGTATCGGCCTAGGTAATCAGTAATGCCCTTTCGCATACAAGGGTAGAGTGGTTGCGCATGTAAGGTTGGAATAACGGTCGCAACTTAAACCAATCCGTTTTGAAAACAACACACACACTTGCCTCGGTACACCACTTCGTCATCAAGTGGTTACCCATCTCATCATCTCCCTTGGGCATAAGTGGCACCCGACGGGGTTTTCGAAAAGTCCTTTGAAAATACTTTATCTCCTTCACCATGCATATACCCGTCCCTGTTGCGTAGCACTACATTAGCATCCTATCTACTCCCACCGGCATAACCCTCATAAGAATGTAGGGTCACGCACAATGCAAGTATCAATGAGGAAGTAACGGTGGCAAGCCACCCCATGTGGTCACCACAATATCATGTCTCCGATGCAAGCAATAAAAGTGCTATATGGCATGCATAAAAAGGGTTTCATAGACATGGTCAAAGGGCTGCTTGCCTTGTTTGGCTTGGTCTTCAAGTTCTTAAAATCCTTCTCCTTCTTCTTCTTCAGCAACTTCGTCTAATACGAGATCTAATCGTCGCAAGAAAATAACGAGAAAATAAGGCAATAGTAAAACAGAAAAACCAAAGTTCTCAGAAAAATGTCAACTCATTTTTGATAAATTCTAGGGGGAAATCTAAGAAGGGGGAAATTTCTAGTTATGGATTTGGAGTTGTAGAATAGGAGAAATGGATTTTCAGAGGGGAATATAAATGCTCAAATTTGAATTTAAATTTAAACAGTGCAGAAAAGTTTGATGGATATTTATGAAAGTTATACCATTAAATAGGTGGGATTTTTAGAAGAATTTAGGAGTTGGAATTATTGCATTTGGATTATAATTTAATCCTGTGGAATTATTTGAAATATAACAGAAAAAAGAAGAAGGAAAAATGGCGCTGTGTCACTGAGCCAGAAAGACCACAGTGAAGCAGGCCCAGATGGGTTTCAGCCCACGCGAGGCTGCCACGTCGAAGGCGTAAAAGAAAAATACGCCTTGACCGACCTTGACGAACGCAGATACACTGCAGCGTGCATTTTGAACCTGACGGTTGGGGCCCACCCATCAGTATGTGAGGCTGACTGACGGGCCCCACGGCCGTCGTCTTCTACCTCGAGCCAGAGAGGGAGGCGAGCTCACCGGCGTCGCTGTGGTCGACGGCGAGGCGATCCGAGGGCACCGGCGTGCTCAGGGCGGAGTCGCCATTCGGGTGGAGGTGGAGGCAGTCGCCGGAGTGCAGGGGTTCGCCGGCGACGAGAAAGCCGGCGGCAGAGCTTCGGGAGGAGCTTTCCCCGGTCGATTCCGGCTGCAATAGAGAGGGGAGACAGAGGGAAAGTGGTAAGAGAGGTGAGGCAGTTCCAGATCGAGAGAGAGAGAGAGAGGGCAAAGGAGGTCTGTACCACGAGATCGACGGCGACCCGAAGCGGCGGAGCTCGAGCTCGATCTCGAGCTTGGGCGGCTCTGGGGGTGAACGGGAGGCCCAGTGGGGCTATTTGGAGTGGGAGGGGACGAGTGGTGGCGAGAGGAGGGCTCGGGGATGCCTTATATAGACGAGCAGCGGTCCACCGTGGGCTCGTGTGCCGGCGAGCTTGTGCTCGTCGCTACGGGCCTCGGGAGGGTGCTGCGCCGAGTCTGGGGTGTTCCTGGACGTCGACTACGTCGGGAGAGATAGAGAGAGGGAGTGGGGAGAGGTCAGAGGCGCGCGCGTGTGAGCCGCGCCATTGGCGCGCTCGGGCGGCCGGTGTTTGCTAGCGCGGAGGCGCGGGGAGGAGGAGAGAGGAAGGGGACAGCGCCGTGTCATGACACGTACGTCGAGGGGCGTTGGTTGGCATGCTGGGGAGGCCCGAGGTGGCCGGAGGTGGTTGGAAGGGGGCGGCTACAGTGCGGGAGCACACTGTAGCGCGCTCCAGAACGCCCAAATGGCCGGCATGGCAATTCTTGATGCATGCTGAGCGCGTCCTTTGGTGTCTAGCAGGTCTAGGATTGAGTAAAGAAATGGGGTGGTGCATTGGATGCCATGGATTGCCACTGGAGTGAGGAGGCAGGTGAGGAAGAGGGGTACAGGGGCTGTCCAGATGGGTAAATGTGGTGGTTTCACCCCTCAATCATTGAGCTGAGATGCAGCCATTGTTACTAGAGGTAGAGGAGGACTAGGAAGGGCTGTGGTAAAAAGTTGAGGCCATGGAGAAGAGTGGAAGTTGTCAAAACAGGGGATTTAGTAAAATGGCAGAAGGTGTTTGATGCTGGTTTGGGCAAGAAGATGAACTCCTCTTGTCATGAGGCTTTACTGGGTCAAATGGAATGAGATAATAATAGGTTCCACCAAGTTTGAGTCCATTTGGGAAAAGTTGTCAATACAACTTTTGTAAACCCTAGAAATTAGCAGAAATGGACTTGTTAGATCTAGTTGAGCAAATCACTTCTCCTTGATGCACCACTTGGTGTAGTGGCCTCATTTGGTCATGTGAATATGCTCACCAAAGTTGAGTTCAAGGAGAGAAAGTTGGTAGTACAAAGTTGTTCAAATTAGATTCTGTCCAGAGAGGGTTTTGGGGCACTTTGATCAATATAACATTTTCTCCAACTTGTGCCATTTGGTATAGATGAATTATTAGACCACTTGAGCATGTTCACAAGATTTGAGAGCATTTGGACATGTTTGGCAATGTAAAGTTGCTCAAACTTCAAAATGGACAGAAATGGTTTTGAGGGGATTTCATGGGGTTATACTATTCTCCATGACATGATACTTATCAAGATCATCCAACATGTCATATTTGACATTCTAGAATTTTCTTGGAATTTTTGGAGATATTTCCTTTGTAAATATTTCAAAAGCTTGAAATATCCAGAAAGGGGTTTTGAGGGGTTTGACCAATATTTTGAACATGACCATGTGTTGAAACTCTTATATATGGACAATATATGTCCACTTAGTTTCCCTAGGTTTTTGTCAAATATTTTTGAAACAATAAAATGATTTTTTCCTATTAAAGACCATTTCTGGCCTTAAGAAAAAGCTTTTCAATAAAATAGGAAAATAACTTTTAAAATTATATTTTTGTGGTTTCTGGGTGTCTTACACCTAATAGGAATCAAACATACTCTTTGAAAGATTTTTCATACCCCAAATCAAGCACTTGCAGTGAAAACCTCAATTCAGGGGTTTTTGGAAAACTAAATTTAGAAAAATACTTTTTGGCCAAATTATTTTTTTGTAAGAAAATTCTATATTGTACTATACACATGGTATGATCATTGGGCAGAAGTTTTGGATCAAGGAAAGGAAGTATAGAAGGTGAAGCTATGTTGACCTTTAAGAGCACTAGAAAACACAGAGAGAAAACCAACTCCAAATAAAAAGTCAAATAATGCAAAAGTTTTTGTCAAACCACATTTTATCATGATTTATCATCTTAAGTGTTGTGCCATGAAATCAGGGTGTGATAACCTTGCATAGATATGTACGCTCCTCGGGAGCCTGCCTAGTGAGGCTGCCCCCAGGGAGGTCTTGGTGTCATCCGCCTTGCGAGGCTTAGCCCCTCGCGAGGGTCTTGAGCTATAGCTGCTGAAGCTGGGACGTACCAGGCCATTAATGGAGCCAGGCTGCGGGCCGCAGGCACGCAAGTCTAGGTACCCCCGTTCCCAGGACGCCGACAAATTGAGCCTTTAAGCTCTTTATCTCTTCGGCTTGTTTATCCTTTTCCTCCTAAAGCTTGTACCTCTGATCAATGGTCATTGTGGCCTTTTTCATCTCCGCAAGCTCTGTGGTGGCGGCATTCAACTTTGTCTGGTTTGTTTTCAGCTCCTGGGACAATGCGTTGTTCTTCTCCCTGAGAACTTGTAGGTCATAACGATCCTTAAATCGGTTGGCCTAACCGCTTCGAGTATCGAGGGCTACTAGCATATATCTATTAAATTTGCACAAACTATTACCTGCATATCCTTTGCAAACAGTTGAGTAACTCCAGCAAGTCCGTCCCGGGCGGCTCGGATATGCATCAACGGAGCTGAGTGCGGCAAATTCCTGTTTAGTGAACACTGGAGCGTGCATGGCCTCCCTCAATCGATGATGATTCAGCACGCTCTCTACCTCAGAATTCATGACGGATACGTCATCCGAATCCTCTTGAGGGGGCGGATCCGGCACTGTATCAGCCCTCGTCCTAGTTGACGAGTCCGGTGCCGTATTAGCTGACATTCGGCTAGTAGGGCGTTTTCCCACGGTTTGCCGTGTGCTCCTCCTGAAATAGAGGTAGAGGAGAAATTTAACAATCTGATCTCACGCTTAGGCATATTTCCAAGGACATACCTCTTTGAAGAAGGAGGAGGCTCGACAGTGCTCCCAGTTTCCTTCCGTTTTGAATGATCGCCCTGCGTAGAGGCCGCTCTCAAGAGAGTGCGGCTTGCCGAGCACCGATCCTATGAAGTATAGTTTAGTGTAATGGATAATGCACAAGTAGGGCCTTCTTTTTGAGGAAGCTTTTTGAATACTTACAATGGAGAAATGGTAAAGGCGGGGGTAGTTGGTTGTAATAGCCACTTCCGAGCCGTCAAGGCTCGTCTGATAAAATACCCCATCATCGAACTCTCTCTCTCTCTCTCTCTCTCTCTCTATATATATATATATATATATATATATATATATATATATATCCGGATCCTCGCAGAAGCCGCGGTCTTCGTTGCGAGCGTGATCCTCTAGCAATGAATGTTCTCGACCACCTTCCTCCACGACCGTTTTAAGATAATAAGAGTAATTTGATTAGCATGCCTCGATAGCAAGGTAAAACAACGATGATAATCAAAATCTTACCCATTCGATGGGGTTGTACATGGAAATACCTTCTTCGCAGTTTAAGCCAAGGAAGTCTTCTTTCCCCCCCATATATAGACCGGCCAGGATCGTAGCCAGTTCGGCTAGGGTATCCGGGCCCTTGCGTCTGTAACGAGATGCATCGTCTTGTCCATTGTAACACCATAAAGGAGTTACTCTGGACTGAAGGGGTTGAATACATTGTTTTATTGCGATGGCAGTGACTTATATTACCGAGAGCTCGGAATGAGCAAGTAATCTGACCTTGCTGACCAGCCTCTTTACTTCTGCACTATCTTCCTCCTTAGGACTCCGGGGGCACCAATTGAGGCGTTTCTTCAAAGGAGCACTGGAGAATTTGGGGAGGCCGCACCAAACTGGGGGGACGTCCTCAATATAAAACCACTCCAAAGACCATTCTTGGGATACCTCCTTGGGAGTTCCAATAGGGTAGCCCGATCCGGCTATACGCCATACTTCGGCACCGCCCACTTCAAATATGGAACCTCCTGGATGACGGGGGACAAGGCAAAAGAACTTTCTCCATAGTTCAAAATGAGCCTCGCAGCCCAGAAGCAGTTCACAAAGAGCGACAAAACCCGAGATGTGCAAAATAGAACCTGGAGTGAGATTGTGCAGCTGGATCCCGTAGAACTCTAACAGGCCCCTAAGAAAGCGATGAATCGGGAATCCTTCGCCCCGCAGAAGAAACTAAACGAAGCACACTCTCTCCTCCACGTTGGGGTTGGGGAAATTTTCTGCTAGCACATCATTGTCGATCAAGGCCAATCCCGCTCGCACAGAGACTAGATCTATGAGAGGGAGATTGATACGTCTCCAACGTATCTATAATTTTTTATTGTTCCATGCTATATTATATTCTGTTTTCGACATTAGTGGGCTTTATTATACACTTTTATATTATTTTTGGGACTAACCTATTAACCGGAGGCCCAGCCCAAAATTGCTATTTTTTGCCTATTTCAGAGTTTCGCAGAAAAAGAATATCAAACGGAGTCCAAACGGAATGAAGCCTTCGGGAACGTGATTTTCGGAATGAACGTGATCCAGAGGACTTGGACCCTACATCAAGACATCAATCAGGAGGGCATGAGGTAGGGGGGCGCGCCTACCCCCTGGGCGCACCCTCCACCCTCGTGGGCCCCATGTTGCTCCACCGACGTACTTCTTCCTCCTATATATACCTACGTACCCCCAAACTACCAGATACAGAGCCAAAAACCTAATTCCACCGCCGCAATCTTCTGTACCCATGAGATCCCATCTTGGGGCCATTTCCGGAGCTCCGCCGGAGGGGACATCGACCACGGAGGGCTTCTACATCAACACCATAGCCTCTCCGATGATGTGTGAGTAGTTTACCTCAGACCTTCGGCTCCATAGTTATTAGCTAGATGGCTTCTTCTCTATTTTTGGATGTCAATACAATGTTCTCCCCCTCTATTGTGGAGATCTATTCGATGTAATCTTCTTTTGCGGTGTGTTTGTTGAGACCGATGAATTGGGGGTTTATGATCAAGTTTATCTATGAACCATATTTGAATCTTCTCTGAATTCTTTTATGTATGATTGGTTATCTTTGCAAGTCTCTTCGAATTATCAGTTTGGTTTGGCCTACTAGATTGATCTTTATTGCAATGGGAGAAGTGCTTAGCTTTGGGTTCAATCTTGCGGTGTCCTTTCCCAGTGACAGTAGGGGTAGCAAGGCACGTATTGTATTGTTGCCCTCGAGGATAACAAGATGGGGTTTATATCATATTGCATGAGTTTATCCCTCTACATCATGTCATCTTACTTAAGCGTTACTCTGTTCTTTTGAACTTAATACTCTAGATGCATGCTGGATAGCGGTCGATGTGTGGAGTAATAGTAGTAGATGCAGGTAGGAGTCGGTCTACTTGTCTCGGACGTGATGCCTATATACATTATCATACCTAGATATTCTCATAACTATGCTCAATTATGTCAATTTCTCAACAGTAATTTGTTCACCCACCGTAATACTTATGCTCTTTAGAGAAGCCACTAGTGAAACCTATGGCCCCCAGGTCTATTTTCCATCATATTAATCTCCCGACAACAAGCTATTTCTGGCGCCGCTTTTATTTTGCTTTCTTTACTTTGCATCTATATCATAAAAATAACAAAAATATTATCTTATCATATCTATCAGATCTCACTCTCGTAAGTGACCGTGAAGGGATTGACAACCCCTTTATTTCGTTGGTTGCAAGGATTTTTTTTGTTTGTGTAGGTGCGAGGGACTCGTGCGTGGCCTCCTACTATATATTGATACCTTGGTTCTCTAAAACTGAGGGAAATACTTACGCTACTTTGCTGCATCACCCTTTCCTCTTCAAGGGAAAATCAACGCACTGCTCAAGAGGTAGCAAGAAGGATTTCTAGTGCCGTTGCCGGGAAGTCTATGCAAAAGTCAACATACCAAGTACCCATCACAAACCCTTATCTCCCACATTACATTATTTGCCATTTTCCTCTCGTGTTCCTCTCCCCCACTTCACCCTTGCCGTTTTATTCGCCCTCTCTTTTCCATTCGCCTCTTTTTTGCTTGCTTCTTGTTTGCTCATGTTGCCATGTGCCTTCTATATGCTTGCATCTTCGCTTGCTGAAAATCTATTGATATGGATCCATTTAAAGTGTTCTACTTGGATCATCTTCGATCCTTATGCGCTCGTGCTGAAACCCCAACTAGCCTAGTTGATGGGAAATCTTTAGATGAGCATGCTTATTTTGTGCGTCATCGTTTGTCTGAAAAAGGGAAGCTCTTATGGTATCATATAAATAGTTTGCTATGCTATGCTTGGAATCTTTGTGAAATTTGTGATTTTACTTGTTGCTCTAAGAACCCTAAAAAACACCTTCCCTACCTATGTGAGTTCAATGATAATGAAATCTTATCTTCTTATGCAAAGGGTGTTTATAGTTATTTTATATCGAACAAATTGAAGAATTTGTCGTTTTTAAGGGTGCTTATGAAGTTGCTTCTTTGATTGAAAAGTATGATTTTACTCTCAACAAATCTGAAAATTCCGTCATACTTAAATATTGCAATGAAAACTTTGCTCATAATGTCTATGTCCAAGAATTTATTGAAAGAATGACCGTTGCTTTGGAAGAAAATAATGATATGAGTGAATCTATAGATAATGATGATTCTGATGATTTGGTTGAAATATCCCTTGATGAACATGATGCTTGCTATTCTTGTGGCTATGATGCCAATATTTATGAAGACGAATTTGCTATAGTTCCTTATGTTAAAAATGAGATCGTTGCTATTCCACCCATGCTTGATAGTTCCTTCGATGAAAAGCATGATTTCAATGATTTTACTATAGATTCTCTTGATGTCAATTATGGTATTAATATGCAAAACCCTAAGCTTGGGGATGCTAGTTTTGCTATGTCTACTACTTGTTGCAAATTTATTTATGATTGGGGGTGATTCTTCTTTTGATCTTGAAAATTTATTTAAGCCTCATGATGAATATGAGATTGATAATAGTATTTGCAATAATATTGAAAGTGGGTTTGGAAGAGTGTCAACTATAGATCCCACACATTTGGATTTTGATCAATCTCATGAAATTTTTGATAAAAGTGGGCTTGGAGAGGTCATGATTTTAGTTAATGTTAATCCCACTATTTCGGAAGAGTGTCAACTTTGCATGCATGTGGATCGTGTTGAAAATATTTCATATGATAGCAATATTGTTGAATTTTCTTATGATCCTACATGTAATTATTATGAGAGAGGAAAATATGGTTGTAGAAATATTCATGTTACTAAATTACCTCTCGTCATGTTAAAATTGCTATCGTCTCTTTCTTCTTCCTTCCATATGCTAGTTTTTGCTTGCCTTGATAATTTGTTTGCTTATAAAATTCCTATGCATAGGAAATATGTTAGACTTAGATGTGTTTTTCACATGTTTCATGATGCTCTCTTTGTGTTTCAATTATTATCTTTCATGTGAGCATCATTGAAATCTCAATGCCTAGCTAAAAAGGCTTTAAAGGAAAGCGCTTGTTGGGAGGCAACCCAATTTTATTTTTTATTTTTTTATTTTTTCTTCTGTTTAGGAATAAATATTTGATCTAGCCTCTGGTTAGATGTGTTTTTATGTTTTAATTAGTGTTTGTGCCAAGTTTTACCTATAGGATCTTCTTGGATGATAGTTATTTGATCTTGCTGAAAATTGCAAAAACTTTCTGTTCACGAAAATAATTGTTAAAAATCACCAGAACGTGATAAACTATTGATTCCAATTTATGCTGATTAATAAAAAATTTGTCTAGGTCGTCCTATTTTGGCTGAATTTTTGGAGTTCCATAAGTTTGCGTTAGTTACAGATTACTACAGACTGTTTTGTTTTTGACAGATTCTGTTTTTCGTGTGTTGTTTGCTTATTTTGGTGAATCTATGGCTAGTAAAATAGTTTATAAACCATAGAGAAGTTGGAATACAGTAGTTTTAACACCAATATAAATAAAGAATGATTTCATTACAGTACCTTGAAGTGGTGTTTTGTTTTCTTTCGCTAAAGGAGCTCACGAGATTTTCTGTTAAGTTTTGTGTTGTGAAGTTTTCAAGTTTTGGGTGAAAGATTTGATGGATTATGGAACAAGGAGTGGCAAGAGCCTAAGCTTGGGGATGCCCATGGCACCCCAAGATAATATAAGGACACCAAAAAGCCAAAGCTTGGGGATGCCCTGGAAGGCATCCCCTCTTTCGTCTACTTCCATCGGTAACTTTACTTGGAGCTATATTTTTATTCACCACATGATATGTGTTTTTCTTGGAGCGTCTTGTATTATTTGAGTCTTTGCTTTTTAGTTTACCACAATCATCTTTGCTGTACACACCTTTTGATAGAGACACACTTGATTCAGAAATTATTATAATACTCTATGTGCTTCACTTATATCTTTTGAGTTATATAGTTTTTGCTCTAGTGCTTCACTTATATCTTTTAGAGCACGGTGGTGATTTTGTGTTATAGAAACTATTGTTCTCTCATGCTTCACTTAGATTATTTTTAGAGTCCTACAAAACAGCATGGTAGTTTGCTTTGACAATGATAGGCATTCAAGATTAGTAAATAAAATATTTTGTTATAAGTGAGTTGAATATTATGGGAAGTTTGATACTAGATAATTGTTTTGATATATGAAGATGGTGATATTAGAGTCATGCTAGTTGAGTAGTTTTGAATTTGAGAAATACTTGTGTTAAAGTTTGTGATTCCCATAGCATGCACGTATGGTGAACCGTTATGTGATGAAGTCGGAGCATGATTTATTTATTGATTGTCTTCCTTATGAGTGGCGGTCGGGGACAAGCGATGGTATTTTCCTACCAATCTACCCCCCTAGGAGCATGCGCGTAATACTTTGCTTTCATAACTTGTAGATTTTTGCAATAAGTATATGAGTTCTTTATGACTAATGTTGATTCCATGGATTATACACACTTTCCCTCCTTCCACCATTGTCAGCCTCTCTAATACCGCACACGTTTCGCCGGTATCATACACCCATCATATACCTTCCTCAAAATAGTCACCATACCTGCCTATCATGGCATTTCCATAGCCATTCCAAGATATATTGCCATGCAACTTACCACCGTTTCATTTATTATGACACGCTCCTTCATTGTCATATTGCTTCGCATGATCATGTAGTTGACATCGTATTTGTGGCAAAGCCACCATTCATAATTCTTTCATACATGTCACTCTTGATTCATTGCATATCCCGGTACACCGCCGGAGGCATTCACATAGAGTCATATTTTGTTCTAAGTATTGAGTTGTAATTGTCGAGTTGTAAGTAAATAAAAGTGTGATGAGCATCATTTTTTAGAGCATTGTACCAAGTGAGTAAAGGATGACGGAGACTATGATTCCCCCACAAGTCAGGATGAGACTCCGGACAAAAAAAATGAGAGAAAAAGAGAGAAGGGACAATGTTACTATCCTTTTACCACACTTGTGCTTCAAAGTAGCACCATGATCTTCATGATAGAGAGTCTCCTATGATATCACTTTCATATACTAGTGGGAAATTTTCATTATAGAACTTGGCTTGTATATTCTAATGATGGGCTTCCTACAAATGCCCTAGGTCTTCGTGAGCAAGCGAGTTGGATGCACACCCACTTAGTTCCTTTTGTTGAGCTTTCATATACTTATAGCTCTAAGTGCATCCGTTGCATGGAAATCCCTACTCGCTCACATTGATATCTATTAATGGGCATCTCCATAGCCCGTTGATACGCCTAGTTGATGTGAGACTATCTTCTCCTTTTTTTTGTCTTCTCCACAACCACCATTCTATTCCACATATAGTGCTATGTCCATGGCTCACGCTCATGTATTGCGTGAAGATTGAAAAAGTTTGAGAACACTAAAAGTATGAAACAATTGCTTGGCTTGTCATCGGGGTTGTGCATGATTTAAATATTTTGTGTGGTGAAGATAGAGCATAGCCAGACTATATGATTTTGTAGGGATAACTTTCTTTGGCCATGTTATTTTGAGAGTACATAATTGCTTAGTTAGTATGCTTGAAGTATTATTATTTTTATGTCAATATTAAACTTTTGTCTTGAATCTTCCGAATCTGAATATTCATACCACAATTAAGAGAATTACATTGAAATTATGCCAAGTAGCATTCCACATCAAAAATTCTGTTTTTATCATTTATCTACTCGAGGACGAGCAGGAATTAAGCTTGGGGATGCTTGATACGTCTCCAACGTATCTATAAGTTTTGATTGTTCCATGCTATATTATATTCTGTTTTGGACATTAATGGGCTTTATTATACACTTTTATATTATTTTTGGACTAACCTATTAACCGGAGGCCCAGCCCATAATTGCTGTTTTTGGCCTATTTCAGAGTTTCGCAGAAAAAGAATATCAAACGGAGTCCAACGGAATGAAACCTTCGGAAACGTGATTTTCGGAACGAACGTGATCCAGAGGACTTGGACCATACATCAAGACATCAACCAGGAGGGCGCGAGGTAGGGGGCGCGCCCTCCACCCTCGTGGGCCCCATGTTGCTCCACAGAAGTACTTCTTCCTCCTATATATACCTACGTACCCCCAAACTACCAGATTCAGAGCCAAAAACCTAATTCGACCGCCGCAACCTTCTGTACCCGTGAGATCCCATCTTGGGGCCTTTTCAGGAGCTCCGGGAGGGGGCATCGATCACGGATGGCTTCTACATCAACACCATAGCCTCTCCGATGATGTGTGAGTAGTTTACCTCAGAACTTCGGCTCCATAGTTATTAGCTAGATGGCTTTTTCTCTCCTTTTGGATCTCAATACAATGTTCTCCCCCTCTCTTGTGGAGATCTATTCGATGTAATCTTCTTTTGCGGTGAGTTTGTTGAGACCTATGAATTGTGGGTTTATGATCAAGTTTATCTATGAACAATATTTGAATCTTATCTGAATTCTTTTATGTATGATTGGTTATCTTTGCAAGTCTCTTCGAATTATCAGTTTGGTCTGGCTTACTAGATTGATCTTTCTTGCAACGGGAGAAGTGCTTAGCTTTGGGTTCAATCTTGTGGGTTCCTTTCCCACTGATAGTAGGGGCAGCAAGGCACGTATTGTATTGTTGCCATCGAGGATAAGAAGATGGGGTTTATATCATATTGCATGAGTTTATCCCTCTACATCATGTCATCTTACTTAAAGCGTTACCTGTTATTTTGAACTTAATACTCTAGATGCATGCTGGATAGCGGTCGATGTGTGGAGTAATAGTAGTAGATGCAGGCAGGAGTCGGTCTACTTGTCTCGGATGTGATGCCTATATACATGATCGTACCTAGATATTCTCATAACTATGCTCAATTCTATCAATTGCTCAACAGTAATTTGTTCACCCACCGTAATACTTATGCTCTTGAGAGAAGCCACTAGTGAAACCTATGGCCCCCGGATCTATTTTTCATCATATTAATCTCTCGACAACAAGCCATTTCTGGCGCCATTTTTATTTTGCTTTCTTTACTTTGCATCTTTATCATAAAAATACCAAAAATATTATCTTATCATATCTATCAGATCTCACTCTCGTAAGTGACCGTGAAGGGATTGACAACCCCTTTATTGCGTTGGTTGCGAGGATTTATTTGTTTGTGTAGGTGCGAGGGACTAGTGTGTGGCCTCCTACTGGATTGATACCTTGGTTCTCAAAAACTGAGGGAAATACTTGCGCTACTTTGCTGCATCACCCTTTCCTCTTCAAGGGAAAACCAACGCAGTGCTCAAGAGGTAGCAGAGATATCCCTGCGTCTGAAGTCGACTCAATTGAAGATGAGACACGGAGTAGCTCCGCCAATCACCCTCTTGAGGGCCATGAGGGCACGAAGAAGAGCTAGGAACGCTGGCCATGTTTTGAGGTTTTTGTAGCTGGTCCTGATGTTTCCTGCACGGTGTGGATGGCATTTTGGGATCTAACCTCTTTATATAGGCACTGTCCCTATGTGGTCTGGGGTGTATTTGTAAAAAGTTACTATGGACCGTTCGCATCCGTCCGGCGCATGGAAATCGATGCGACCATAGGGAAGGAGTCATAAAGGCAGAACATGAAGGTCAAGGCCGAACTATCTTCTGTCCGAAGTATGATGGAGAACCTGCCTTGCAAAGCCGAAGACACAAGCCGGATACTACATCGCCATTGAAGGCAAGTTCGGGGGCTACTGTGGAAGTCCTGGATTAGGGGGTCCTCGGGTGCCCGGCCTATTTAATATGGGTTGGACTGATGGGCCGTGAAGATACAAGCATAACGCTTTCCCCCGTGTCTGGATAGAACTCTGGTGTGCATGGACGGCAAGATTGGTGTCCAAATATGTTATTTCCTTCCCCCACGAACCGACTATGTACAACCCTAGACCCCTCCAATGTGTATATAAACAAGAGGGTTTAGTCCGTAGAGGCTATCAGAATTCTCATGGGCTAAACAGCTAGGGTTTAGCCATTACGATCTCGAGGTAGATCAACTCTTGTAACCCCTATACTCATTGAATACAATCAAGCAAGACGTAGGTTTTACCTCCTTTAAGAGGGCCCGAACCTAGGTAAACATTGTGTCCCCATCGTCCCTTGTTACCATTGATCCTCAGACGCACAGTTCGGGACCCCCTACCCGAGATCTGCGGATTTTCACACCGATAGCCCCCAAGGGCCGTCTCATCACTATGTGATGGTTCAGGTCTTCAATGAGGCGAGTTAAAATGACTGTGAATTAGCCCCCAAGTGCATGTTGCATGCTTGCAGTGACATGGAACTTGCATACTCGATGTAATCTTGATTTGAATAATGTAGCCCCAAGTGCCGGGTCGTATGCCTGCAGCGACTTGGGACTAAATAAAACCATACTATTGTCTGGATGATGTTGCTGAAAGCCTCTGCATATCGATATTGAACCATGCTCTCTATTGTTAATCACTACTCTTGGATGAAGAAAATAATAGCCATCACTCTGAAGCGGCTTTGAAAACCTCAATCATAATAAAAATCCAGCCATGTTGGCTATTAAAGATTTGAATAATATAACCCGGTTGGAAAATCTCAACCATTCAATACCGGTTATGACAACCATAGTGAAAAATACAGCCATGTTTGGCTATTAAAGATTGAATAATATAATCTGGTATGAAAACCTCTATCCTTCAATACAATAATGAAAATCCAGCCAAGTTTGGCTCTTAAAGATTTGAATACTTTTTTGTTGACAGGTAAATCCGGAGTTAAATAACCGGTGGCTCTTGGCCGATGGTGACTTAATGTGCATTCATTGTAATCCAGGATTTTTGTAACCTGGCGGCTTATAGCCTTTGTAAAAATCAAGAATAGATAACCCTTTTGAAACACCAATTTTAACCTTTGATGATGGGCCTGCATATCATTTATGTAAACCATAACTCTACATATCTTGCACAAAATTTAAACAACATATGCCCTGGCGACTTGACGTCAAAAGCCAGGGCAGGTAACAACCCAAACATAATATAGTCTTATGCAATTATGGATAAGACTAGAATTAAGGCCATGGAAGCCAAAATATACTGGCGACTTAAAGTCAAAAGCTAAGGCGGGTTATCAAACCTCGCATACTCTTATAAGAATTAGAAACATACCTGTAAAATTGGCTCATACTATGGGCTTACATCGCCATATCCAGTGAGGGTGACAACCCAAAGATTTATAAGCCCATGATTCCAATTGCGCAATCCAAAGTATATTGGCGAGTTAACGTCAAAAGCCAGGGCGGGTTATCAAACCCAAATATTCATAAAATTATTGGAAAACATGCTTGTAGATTGATACCATGGTGATACCTTGATAATTATAATCCGGAGTGGCTATTGACCCGTAGGCATGAAATATCATGACTTTGATTGCTCAAGGCAAAATATCCCTGCGACTTAAAGTCCGCTATCAGGGCGGGTTATGAAACCCAAAAATGCTCAAATATGAGTCATATGATCAGGGTTGCATGGCCCGAATTGTGAAAACCATATGTTAACATGAAAGAAGGATATATATCATGACTTTGATTGCTCAAGGAAAAATATCTTGGCGACTTAAAGTCCGCTATCAGGGCGGGTTATGAAACCCAAAAATGCTCAAATATGAGTCCATCAGGGCTGCATGGCCCGAATTGTGAAAACCATATGTTAACATGAAAGAAGGATATAAATCCAAAAATATTGGAAAAACAGAAATCCAGAAAAATCGAGGCTTTCATAGGCAGCCAAGCCTAAAACCCAAGTGCTTTCATGGGCCGCACATCCATTGAGTTAATCCTTACACACCGTAAGCCGGCCCTCACATGACAAACCGCTGTTTTAACCTTAACGAGTTCAGGGTCTTAGGTAAAAGATTGACTTTCAAGAGTACGACGGGTCATTCCAGGATTACCTGGGCGGAGTAGTATCGACATACAGGCAGGATAACCAGGAATTCGGCATGAAGCCAGTGATTGAGCAGGAAGCTCCCAAGTGACATATAATATGGCATGTAAGCCGATCAAGAGGGTAAGCATAGCTATGCCCATTGAGCAGGAAGCCCCCAAGTGACCTATAATGTAGCATGTAAGCCAATCAAGAGGGTAAGCATAGCTATGCTCATTGAGCAAGAAGCCCCCAAGTGACCCATAATGTGATGAGCCAATAAGGCAGGATACCCATGTTTGAACTGCACACTGCAGCAAGTTCTCTTTGGCAACCTTTGATTTTTCTAAGAACTCGAACTTACGGGAGATGAATCCCTTTTGAATCGGATGTTGAGCCGGATATTGAACCAGAATATTTTCTTATAAACCGGAACTCTTTTATTGAACCATAACCTTTTCTATTACGAAACACTTTTTAAGCTGGAAATTTTCGGACAGCCTTTTGAATTTTCACCAATCTGGCAGTAGCCTCCAGGACCGGGTTATTTCTCTCCAACAACCCGGGGTTCTTGAATCTGGCAAAATTTGCGAAAGTCATGTCATCGTAGCCCCTGAGTCTTAAGACGACTCGAGGAGTTGTCTTGAGATTAAACCAGAAGCTTGAAGGGAGTTGATGATCCTTGCAATACTTGGTATATACTCCCGGTGTGAGCCATTCAACAAACTCAATGACATAACGGTCACTTTTGCAGTAGACAACTTGTCTTGCATTAAAGAATTTGCATGCCAGAGTAACTGCTCTTCTAAAGAAATTAATATGTAATAAAAATATATTAGATGGATTTCACATGATTTGTTAGGACGATAAATGATCCTTTCCATGAATAACTTCCAATACTTCTAATGATAATTTAGCCACTCTCTCCTGCCCTTGCAAAAACTGACCGGCAACTCAATACAACCCTGATTCACCTTCTGTTTTGAGTAAGCTTGCGACACCTAAACCTGCTTCTGCTATTCATTCTGATATGTTGCATGTTGTTGATGATGCCACTTCTGCTATGCATGATACTTGTGATGAAACTACTTCTATGCTTGATACTACTGTGCCACTTGGTGAATTTCTTGATGAACAACTTGCTAGGGCTAGAGAGAATGAAATTATTGATAATATTTACAAAAGTGATGATGAAGACTCTTCCCCTAATAAATGTGAATTGCCTGTTGTGCCTGAGGGCTATGTTATGGATGAAGCAATTGCTAACGAAATCTTTGCTTGCAAAGACAGATATGATGTTAAGAAATTATTAGCTAAATGGAAGCAGCAATCTCTTAATGCTAGAATGAAACCTGATCCTACTTTTTCTACTTCACCTATATGTGTTACTGATAAGGATTATGAAATCTCTGTTGATCCTGATATAATTACTTTGGCTGAATCTCATCCTTTTCATGGCTATCAATCTGAAACTGTTGTGGCACATCTTACTAAATTAAATGATATAGCCACCATGTTCACTAATGATGAGAGAATCCGCTACAGTTATATCCTTAAAATATTTCCGTTCACATTAAAGGGTGATGCTAAGATATGGTTCAATTCTCTTGATCCTGGTTGTGTGCGTAGTCCACAGGATATGATTTATTACTTCTTGCTAAATATTTCCCTGCTCGTAAGAAACAAGCTGCTTCAAGGGACATATATAATTTTGTGCAAATTGAAGAAGAGAGTCTCCCACAATCTTGGGGGAGGCTTCTCCGATTACTTAATGCTTTTCCTGATCATCCTCTCAAGAAAAATTAAATACTTGATATCTTTTATAATGGACTAACCGATGCTTCTAGAGATTACCTGGATAGTTGTGCTGGTTCTGTTTTCAGGGAAAGAACACCGGATGAAGCTGAAATTCTATTGAATCATATGTTGAAAAATGAAAATAATTGGACACTTCCGGAGCCAGCTCCTGAGCCTATTCCCAAACCAACTCCGAAGAAGAGAGGCATTCTATTTCTCAGTCCTGAAGATATGCAAGAGGCAAAGAAATCTATGAAAGAAAAAGGTATTAAAGCTGAAGATGTTAAGAATTTACCTCCTATTGAATAAATACATGGTCTTAATCTACCGCCTGTTGAAGAAACATATGATCTTAATCCTCCACCTATTGAAGAAACTCATGGTCCTGATAACCCAACACTGGTAGTAGAGGTAAATTCTCTCTATAGATTTGATGAAGGTGATATTCCTCACTATATGTAAGCTAGACAATGCTTAGAAGAGTTTGATAATTTTATTGTCAAACAAGAAAACTTCAATGCTTATTTTGGTAGACAATTGAAATACAATTCCGATACGCTTGAACACTTGAGTAACTACGTGGCTAATGTTAAAGGTGAACTTAAACTCATTAGTAAACATGCTTCAATGGTCACCACTCAAGTAGAACAAGTACTTAAAGATCAAAATGATTTGCTCAATGAATTGAATAGTAAGAAAAATGATTATGCTGTTAGAGTGGCTACTAGAACTGGTAAGATGACTCAGGAACCTTTGTATCCTGAAGGCCACCCTAGGAGAATCGAGCAAGATTCTTAGAGAAATAATATTGATGCACCTAGTCCTTCTAAAAGGAAGAAAAAGAAAAATTATAGGACTTTGCATGCTTCTAGTGAACCTATTGCTGAACCACCCGAGAATCCAAATGATATATCTATTTATGATGCTGAAACACAATCTCGTAATGAACATGAACCTAATGAAAATATCAATGATGATGTTCATGATGATGCTCAACCTAGTAATGATAATGATGTAGAAATTGAACCTGCTGTTGATCTTGATAACCCACATTCAAAGAATCAATGTTATGATAAGAGAGACTTTGTTTCTAGGAAAAATGGTAAAGAAAGAGAACCATGTGTTCAGAAACCCATGCCTTTTCCTCCCAAACCATCCAAGAAAAAGGATGATGAGGATTTTGAGCGCTTTGCTGAAATGATTAGACCTATCTTTTTGTGTATGTGATTGACTGATATGCTCAAAATGAATCCTTATGCTAAGTACATGAAAGATATTGTTACAAATAAAAGAAAGATACCGGAAGCTGAAATTTCCACCATGCTTGCTAATTATACTTTTAAGGGTGGAATAACTAAGAAACTAGGAGATCCAGGAGTACCAACTATACCATGCTCCATTAAAAGAAACTATGTTAAAACTTCTTTATGTGATCTTGGGGCCGGTGTTAGTGTTATGCCTCTCTCTTTATATCGTAGACTTGATTTGAATAAGTTGACACCTACTGGAATATCTTTGCAAATGGCTGATAAATCAACTGCTATACCTGTCGGTATTTGTGAGGATGTGCCTGTTGTGGTTGCAAACGTTATTATTTTAACGGACTTTGTTATTCTTGATATTCCCGAGGACGATAATATGTCTATTATTCTTGGAAGACCTTTTTTGAATACTTCAGGGGATGTTATTGATTGCAACAAAGGCAATGTCACTTTTCATGTTAATGTTAATGAGCATACGGTACACTTCCCGATGAAACAACCTCAAGTCCACAGTATCAATTATATTGGACAAATTCCATCGATTAGTTTTGGAGGTTTTGAATTTCCTCTTCCTACTGTCGAGAAGAAATATGATATTCTTATTATTGGGGATGTGCATATCCCCGTTGAGGTAACATAGTGTCATTCAAAATTTCTCCGGTTTCATGTTAGTCAGAATGAGTTTGTTAACAAGACCTGATCAACCTTGTTAGTGGATTCCTTTTGATGAGCATGAGATGGATGAAACTAGAAGGCACAACCTTGTGTACCCTCTTTCTAATTTCTGTTATTTAGTTGAAATAAAGTAAAAATAGTATTTTCCTGTCTGTTTTCTGATTTATCCGTGCAATATAAAAATACCCCGAAAATAAAAAGTTCTCCAAATGCCCTGAAAATGGAATATGATTTTTCTAGAATTTTTGAGAATATCTGGCACTGAGAACACAGCAGGAGGGGAAAGCACCTAGCCACGAGGGTGGAGGGCGCGCCCCCTGCCTCGTGGGCCTCGCGGTGGCTCCCCTCCACTTATTCCTGCACCCACACACTTCTTCTTCCTCCCAAAAAAAATCACCATCCAGCTCAAGCACGAGTTCTGGCTCATTTTGCTACGATTTTCGATCTCCTTGCTCAAAGCACCTCTCTCAAAACTGTTTGGGGAGATTGTTCCTTGGTATGTGAGTCCTCCATTGGCCCAATTAGTTTTTCTTCTAGTGCTTTATTCATTGCAAATTTGTGCTGCCGAGGTGACCATGTTCTTGAGCTTGCATGTCAAATTTATATGGTTCCAAGTAGTTCTAATGCTTGATATAGGCTCTAGGCACTTGTAGAAGTAGTTGCTATCAATTTTATTGAGTTTGGTTCACTTTTATATTGAAGGTACTAAAAATTTCAGCAATTTTTCAGAGGAAGAAATATGCTTAGGAAAATGTTCCAAGGTGGTTCTTCAAGGAAGCAAGGACCTAGGATTGCAATGCGTGATGCTGACGATGAGCCACCAAGGGACGCTCCAGTGTGGCCTTGTGAATGGCCTTCAGAGAACTTTATGGATCGAGCGGGAATCAAGGAAGAATTTAATGCATATTAGCATAACGCTAATCTTGTGAGCTTCGAGGCAGAGAAGTGCCGCCAATACCACTATCTCACTAGTTCATTTGTGAGGAGGTTTGAATTTTCATCTTCACGTAATTCTCCAACTCTCCTGTTTGATCTTTATGAAAAATCTTACACTATGGACATAGAGGATTTTACCACTGTTTGCAAACTTCCACAATGGGGTAGTGCTAGTGAACCCCGCAAATCTGAATTTAGAAATTTTTTTGCTAGTATAACTGTGGGGGAATCTAGAGACATAGCACAAGCTACCATATGGAGCATTCATTTTCCTGCTATACATTATTTTGCTCTCTTCATAGTTAGGTGCATAAATGGTAAGGATGAAGCATGTCACATGTGTGTCCCTGACCTCAGTATTCTTAGGAGTGCTGTGTTAGGAGACAAATCTTATAATTTGGGAGCCATTGTTGCACGTAGGTTGCATCATAATAGATTTAATGGAGATTTCTTTGAAGGAATTTATGCAACCCCCTTAGCTTAATTTCTTGGTGTGGACATTCGTGAGGATGATATTGAGTTGCCTCCTACTTATGTAGACTATAATGCTATGGTCCACCACCAGTTTGTCGAGAGGAATGAATCACCTCTCCGGTATCGCTTAATCTTTGACAGACGTCGTGCTATCTGTATTACTCTCCCTGCTCCTGCCTTCTTTGATTATCATGCAAAAGGAAGATATGTTATTACCACAGAGGAGCCAGATGAGTACGAGAGGAGGGTGGAGGCAGCCCGCCGCCACGCTGCAGCTCAGGAGGCGATAACTGTCGCAGTGCAGTACGACCCCGGCTACAACTATGGATATCCGCCAGGCCATCCGTGGCAATAAACCAACTTAGGCCAAAAGCCTAAGCTTGGGGGAGTACGTATTTCCCACCGACATTACATTTATGTTCACACACTCATTGCTAGATGTCGGTGCTCATACTTTTTCACTATAATATCCATGCTAGTTTATTTTCTTTTTCTTGCTTTCTTCTTGTGTGTTTGTTAAACCTTAAGAAAAACCAAAAAAATTAGTGTAGCTTTTAGTTAGGTTACTTTTCTTGCTCTAGTAGTAATAATTAAAAAAGAAAACCCAAAAAGATTTCCCGTTCTTCTTTTGCTTGTTGGGAGCTTTCCCGTGTAAATAGTTTTTATTTCTTTTCTTTTCTTTGGGGGTCGATAGGAGAAGACCATAATTAAATTGTTGAAGTGGCTCTTATATGCATTATTGTTGATTTAACCAAGAGCCCATATTGCCTTGTCTTCTCCTGTTTATTGAATGCTCGCAGATTCCAGCTTAGTCCAATGCACGTGCACTCTTATTATTTTTACATCGTTCGGTCGTGCAAGTGAAAGGCAATTATGACGATATATGATGGACTGATTGAGATAAGAGAAGCTGGTATGAACTCGACATGTCTTGTTTTTGTAAATATGATGAGTTCATCGTTCCTGATTCAGCCTATTATGAATAAACATGTTTGCAATGACAATTAGAGATCATAGTTGCTTATGCCATGCTTGATTAGCTATGAGTTATAATGGTTTACCTTGCGTGCCAACATGCTATTAAAATGGTTGTGATGTGGTATAGTGGAGTGGTATCCTCCTTTGAATGATTTAAGTGACTCGACTTGGCACATGTTCACGCATGTAGTTGAAACAAATCAACATAGCCTTCATGATATTTATGTTCATGGTGGATTATATCCTACTCATGCTTGCACTCAATGTTTATTAATTTTAATGCATGTTCATGACTGTTGTCGCTCTCTAGTTGGTCGCTTCCCAGTCTTTTGCTAGCCTTCACTTATACTAAGAGGGAATACTGCTTGTGCATCCAATCCTTTAAACCCCAAAGTTATGCCATATGAGTCCACTATACCTTCCTATATGCGGTATCTACCTGCCGTTCCAAGTAAATTTGTATGTGCCAAACTCTAAACCTTCAAATGAAATTCTGTTTTGTATGCTCGAATAGCTCATGTATCAACTAGGGTTGTCCGTATCTTCCATGCTAGGCGGGTTATTCTCAAGAGAAGTGGACTCCGCTCCTCATTCACGGGAAAATGGCTGGTCACCGGGATGCCCAGTCCCATGCTTTATGCTAACTAAATCAAAATAATTGCAAACAAAACTCCCCCTGGGACTTTTGCTAGTTGGAGACACTCGTTGTTTCGAGCAAGTCATGGATTGATGCTTGTTGGTGGAGGGGGAGTATAAACTTTACCATTCTGTTTGGGAACCGCCTATAATGTGTGTAGCATGGAAGATATCGCCATCTCTTGGTTGTTATGTTGACAATGAAAGTATACCGCTCAAAATATTATTTATCTCTATTTCAAAACCGAGCTCTGGCACCTCTACAAATCTCTGCTTCCCTCTGCGAAGGGCCTATTTATTTACTTTTATGTTGAGTCATCACCCTCTTATTAAAAGCACTAGCTGGAGAGCACAATTGTCATTTGTATCCATTACTATTAATTTATATTGGGTATGACTATGACTGGATCTCTTTTACCATGAATTACATTGTTTAGTCAGTCCTTGATCTTTAAAGGTGCCCTACATTTATGTTTTGCGGTTTCAGAAAGGGCTAGCGAGATACCATCCTGTTATATCATATTATGATTGTTTTGAGAAAGTGTTGTCATCCAAGATTTCGTATTATTGCTCGCTAGTTGATTATGCCATTGATATGAGTAAACATGAGACCTAAGAGTTATTGCAAATGTGGTTAGTCATAATCTTTGCTGAAAACTTGAATGCTGGCTTTACATATTTACAACAACAAGAGCAAACAGAGTTTGTAAAAGTTTTTCTTTATCACTTTCAGTTTAGCAACTGAATTCCTTGAGGACAAGCAAAGGTTTAAGCTTGGGGAGTTGATACGTCTCCGTCGTATCTACTTTTCCAAACACTTTTGCCCTTGTTTTGGACTCTAACTTGCATGATTAGAATGGAACTAACCCGGACTGATGCTGTTTTCAGCAGACTTTCCATGGTGTTATTTATGTGCAGAAACAAAAGTTCTTGGAATGACCTGAAACTCCACGGAACATCTATTTGGAAAATAAGAAAAATACCGGAAGAGAAATCCACGTCAGGGGTCCCACACCCTGTCCACGAGGGTGGAGGGCGCGCCCCCTACCTCGTGGGCCCCCTGATGCTCCACCGACCTCAACTCCAACTCCATATATTCACTTTCGGGGAGAAAAAAATCAGAGAGAAGGATTCATCGTGTTTTACGATATGGAGCCGCCTCCAAGCCCTAAAACCTCTCGGGAGGGCTGATCTGGAGTCCGTTCGGGCTCCAAAGAGGGGGATTCATCGCCATCGCCATCATCAACCATCCTCCATCACCAATTTCATGATGCTCACCGCCGTGCATGAGTAATTCCATCGTAGGCTTGCTGGACGGTGATGGGTTGGATGAGATCTATCATGTAATCGAGTTAGTTTTGTTAGGGTTTGATCCCTAGTATCCACTATGTTCTGAGATTGATGTTGCTATGACTTTGCTATGCTTAATGCCTGTCACTAGGGCCCGAGTGCCATGATTTCAGATCTGAACCTTTTATGTTTTCATGAATATATGTGAGTTATTGATCCTATCTTGCAAGTCTATAGTCACCTACTATGTGTTATGATCCAGCAACCCCGAAGTGACAATAATCGAGACCACTCCCGGTGATGACCGTAGTTTGAGGAGTTCATGTATTCACTATGTGCTAATGCTTTGTTCTGGTACTCTATTAAAAGGAGGCCTTAATATCCCTTAGTTTCCATTAGGACCCCGCTGCCACGGGAGGGTAGGACAAAATATGTCATGCAAGTTCTTTTCCATAAGCACGTATGATATATTCGGAATACATGCCTACATTACATTGATGAATTGGAGCTAGTTCTGTGTCACCCTATGTTATCACTGTTACATGATGAACCGCATCCGGCATAATTCTCCATCACCGATCCCATGCCTACGAGCTTTTCACATATTGTTTTTCGCTTATTTACTTTTCCGTTGCTACTGTTACAATCACTACAAAACCCAAAAATATTACTTTTGCTACCGTTACCGTTACTTCCATATTACTTTGCTACTAAATACTTTGCGGCAGATATTAAGTTATCCAGGTGTGGTTGAATTGAAAACTCAACCGCTAATACTTGGGAATATTCTTTGGCTCCCCTTGTGTCGAATCAATAAATTTTGGTTGAATGCTCAACCCTCGAAAACTGTTGCGATCCCCTATACTTGTGGGTTATCAGATACCTGCACGTGCGTCAGCGACCTTGCGCGTTACATAGGGAGTCCTGGATTAGGGGGTATCCGGACAGCCGGACTCTATACAACGTCCGGACTATTGAAGAGTGAAGATACAAGACTCAAGACTTCGGCTCGTGTCCGGATGGAACTTTCCTTGGCGTGAAAGGCAAGCTTGGCGATCCGAATATTATATTTCCTTCCTTGTAACCGACTCCATGTAAACCCTAGCCCTCTCCGTGTCTATATAAACCGGAGAGGTTGGTCTTTAGAAGGCCGATCACAATTACAATCATACCATCATAGGCTAGCTCTTAGGGTTTAGCCTCTACGATCTCGTGGTAGATCTACTCTTGTACTACCCGTATCATCAATATTTATCAAGCAGGAAGTAGGGTTTATCCTCCATTGAGTGGGCCCGAACCTAGGTAAACATATGTGTCCCTTGCTTCCTGTTACCATCAGCCTTGACGCACAGATCGGGACCCCCCGGCCCGAGATCCGCCGGTTTTGACACCGACATTGGTGCTTTCATTGAGAGTTCCTCTGTGTCGTTGCTATCAGGCTCGACGGCTCCTTCAATTATCATCAACGGTGCTGTCCAGGGCGAGACTTTCCTCCCCGAATAGATCTTCGTGTTCAGCGGCTTCGCACTACGGGCCAACTCGCTTGGCCATCTGGAGCAGATCGACAGCTACGCCCCTGGCCACCAGGTCAGGTTCAGAAACCTGAACTACACGGCGGACATCCGCGGAGACTTGATCTTCGATGGACTTGGGCCTATGCCAGGAGCACCGGACAGTCACGACGAGCATGGCTTAGACCTGTCGTCGGACGAAGCTCGGGGCATCACCCCCGTAGTATCTCCGGACCTAGATCCGGAGCAGGCTGCGCTGCCTAAGGACGGAGGAACGGACCCCGCCCCTCAGGTCGCGCACTCATCGGTGGTGGAGCCGAACACGGGTCTTACCTCTGCGGTGGCCTGTGACTCCGAACCCCCGGATTCGTATCCGGACGTTGGTTCCAGTCCGCAGACTCTCGAGCCCGTCGGGCTAGGATGGGCTCCGGTAATGGAGTTCACCGCTGCGGATATCTTCCAGCACTCGCCCTTTGGCGACATGCTGGACTCATTAAAGTCTCTCTCTTTGTCAGGAGGCTCTTCGCCGAACTATGTCCGGCTCGAGTGGGAGGCAGACGACGAAGGAATTCGTTTCCCACCCACCACTCACTTCATTGCCACGGTCGATGACTTAACCGAGGTACTGAACTTCGACTCCGAAGACATCGACGGTATGGACGACGATACAGGAGAAGAACATGAACCACCGCTCACTGGACGGTGGACAACCACCTCTTCTTATGATATATATATGGTGGACACTCCAAAGGAAACAAATGGCGATGAGGCAACGGAGGATAAAACCTTAGGGAAAAAAGCAAAGAATGGGCGCCATCGGCGCCACTCCAAGCCCCGCCACACCAATATCGGCCCAGGAGACGAAAAAAATCCGAATGGTGCCGAAGAAGAATACAACCCTGACCAGCCCGCCTTCGAGCAGGCCGAATAGGAGGATGAGCAAGTCTGCCCAGAAGAACAGGCGACGGACGAATACCCGGAGGAGGACAGCTACATGCCCCCCTCCGAAGACAAGATTAGCCTCGGCGACGATGAGTTCGGCATGCCTGAGGATCCCGTAGAGCAGGAGCGCTTCAAGCGTCGGCTTATAGCCACTGCGAGGAGCCTGAAAAATAAACAGCAGCAACTCCAAGCTGATCAAGACCTGGTCACAGATAGATGGACTGAAGTCCTGGCAGCCGAGGAATACGGACTCGAGGACCATACGGCTGACCGGCCACCTCGTGGCCGGGATAAAATGGCATACCAGTCGGCATACCAGCCAACACCCCCACGCCAACATGCTACGGCACGGGGCAACAAAACAGGACAGCCAAGAACGATCTATGGATTGCGGGGGCGCGCCTCGGCACGCGACGACGACCGTCACGCCGGACACACCTTCAACAAGTCCGGTCGGGCCGAATATAGCCACCCAGAGCAATTCGACATGCGTAGCCACATAGCCCGCCAAAGAGGCGCCGCGCACCCCCTCTGCTTCACTGACGAAGTAATGGATCATGAATTCCCAGAAGGATTCAAACGCGTAAACATAGAATCATACGATGGCACAACAGACCCCGCAGTATGGATCGAAGATTTTCTTCTCCACATTCACATGGCCCGCGGAGACGATCTGCACGCCATCAAGTATCTTCCCCTTAAGCTCAAAGGACCAGCCCGACACTGGCTAAACAGCCTGCCAGCAAATTCCATTGGCAGTTGGGAAAACCTGGAAGATGCAGTCCTCGACAACTTCCAGGGCACATAAGTGCGACCACCTAATGCCGATGACTTGAGCCACATCACTCAACAGCCCGGAGAGTCAGCCAGGAAATTCTGGACTCGGTTCCTAACTAAAAATAACCAAATAGTTGACTGTCCGGACGCCGAAGCCTTAGCGGCTTTCAAGCATAATATCCGTGACGAGTGGCTCGCTCGACACCTCGGCCAGGAAAAACCCAAGTCCATGGCAGCTCTCACAACACTAATGACCCGCTTTTGCATGGGCGAGTACAGTTGGTTGGCCCGCAGCAGCACTACGCCACAGTCTGGCAATTCAGATGGCCGCGACAATAAGGGCAAGCCACGGCGTAACAGACATAAGCGACGGAACAACGACGACAGCACTGAAGACACGGCAGTCAACGCCCGATTCAGTGGATCCAAGCCCGGCCAGTGGAAGAAGCCGTTCAAAATAAATAATCAGGGACCGTCCAGTCTGGACCGCATACTGGAGCGCTCGTGCCAAATTCATGGCACCCCGGACAAGCTAGCCAACCACACCAATAGAGATTGCTGGGTATTCAAACAGGCTGGCAAGATAAACACTGAAGACAAGGACAAGGGGCTGCACAACGACGATGACGAGGAGCCCCGACGTCCGAACACGGGGGGACAGAAGAAATTTCCCCCAGGTGAAAACGGTCAACATGATATACGCCACGCACATCCCCAAGCGGGAACGGAAGAGGGCACTAAGGGACGTCTATGCGATGGAGCCAGTCGCCCCCAAATTCAACCCTTGGTCAGCTTGCCCGATCACCTTTGTTCGTAGGGATCACCTACTAGCATTCATCACGGTGGCTCGGCCGCATTGGTCCTAGACCCAATCATTGACGGATTCCACCTCACGCGCGTCCTTATGGACGGTCGCAGCAGCCTGAACCTGCTTTACTAGGACACAGTGCGCAAAATGGGCATTGACCCTTCAAGGATCAAGCCCACTAAAACCACCTTTAAAGGTGTAATTCCTGGAGTAGAGGCCCGCTGTACGGGCTCTATAACATTGGAAGTGGTCTTCGGATCTCCGGATAACTTTTGACGCGAAGAGTTAATTTTCGATATCGTCCCCTTCCGCAGTGGTAACCATGCACTGCTCGGATGAACCGCATTCGCCAGATTCAATGCGGTACCACACTATGCATATATCAAGCTCAAGATGCCAGGACCACGCGGGGTCATAACGGTGAACGGAAATATGGACCGCTCCCTACAAACAGAAGAACATACTGCAGCCCTTGCGGCGGAAGTACAATGCGGCCTTCTCCGACTAACCAATTCGGCGACAACAACTTCAAGCACAGTCAAGCAAGTCCGGAGCACCCCGCAACAAGATCATCAGGCACGCCAAGAGCGCGACTAGCAGTCCGGCCTCCGCTTAAGCCCCATGAAAGCAGCATTCGTGCCACGTGCACACAATTACGCACTTAAAATACCATGGGCATAGGCGGAGGCGCATAAACGACTTAGTCAATAGTGCGGGTAACCGCCAAATACTTTCATACTCTTTCCCTCTTACCTTTTAGGACACAACGTTGGCGCAGCATCCTCAAAAGAGCCGAATTGCCGGACTTATAGGGAAGAGACATCCAAGGAGGCAATAGACGTTATGCACAGAAGGAAACACCCAGGTGGAATCTATTTACGATCATTATACCTGCTTTATATATCTGAACACAGCCTACCCCTGGATAGGACATGTCAAATAGTCCTATTTTATCTCTGCTTGACGCATCCATTGTAACTGTACGCTTAAACGTATTTTTCGTCAATGGGAGATTATATATAGCGCCAGCTTATTATTCTTATTTGAGCATTTTTCTCTTATAAATGTTTATTTGATATTGCATCCGTACACTTTAGTGCGGCGGTTTGCCGAGGGCTTCTCATGGCGCCCGTAATATGGCAAATAAATTCGAACACTTTCAACAATGCGGCACCCCGAACTTATAGCACTATATGCATAAGCTCTGAATCATGTCTTGGGTCTACAGTTGGGATAGCCCGGCTCCCTTGTTTTGGTGCCTTACGTTCCGTTATATCGGCTAAGGTAGCGCAGAGAACTATCTGCGATTGTGTCCGGTTCTTACGGACGAGCACCTCAAGAGAGAAAGCCAAACTGACCGGCATGATATGGCGAGAGCTGGTCGCTGTTCGAGAGGTTTTAAAATCCTTAAAGATTTTCCGCTTAAGCGATAAATCGCTTCGTCCGATCTAGGCGTGTATAGCGCCCGATTGGTCTTCCAGATTCTAGGGCTTTGCGAAATTTAAAATTGTAGACTTCTATGGCTAAGCGAAAGTTACAAAGTCAAGATAGTCTGATTGCCTCGTTAAGCTGCGCGGACACCTCCTTTAGGGACCAAAAATTGGATAAAGAGTGTCCGGTTTTCCACGAACACCCCAAGTGCTAGTCACGTGGGGCGGAAGCCGAACGCCTACTTTCAGGATTTTATAAACAGCTGCACAGAAGGTAATATTTTAAATAACAAAAGCGCTACATAGCGCAAGTAACTTCGTCTTTAATTACAAACATGACAAAAGTGAATTCATTCCAAAATGGCGTCCTTGGTACACTCATTGGCGACGAGACGAGCACCCTTCATCACGCCATTGTAGTACATTTCGGTATAGCGATGCGCCTTGCCCTCCGGTGGCCCGTTCTTGACTAGCTTCTCCGCATCCAACTTGCCCCAATGCACCTTGACGCGGGCAAAAGCTCGGCGGGCACCTTCGATGCAAATGGATCGCTTGATCACTCCAAGCCGCGGGCAGGCATCCACCATCCGCTTGATCAGGCCAAAGTAGCTACTGGGCAGGAGCTCACCAGGCCACATCCTGACTATGAAGTCCTTCATAGCCAGTTCGGCCGCTCTGTGGAGTTCGATCTACTGCTTCAGTTGGTCGCTCAGAGGCATCGGATGATCGGCCTCAGCATTACTGGGACCAGAACAGCTTCTCTGTTGAGCTCCCCTCCTGGGCACGGTAGAACTCCGCAGCATCTGATACGCTACGTGGCAGATCCGCAAATGCCCCTGGAGAGCTCTGTATTCGAGTAAGTAAAAGAAACGCCTCCTCCACATATTTGCTTTGCATAAAGAATTTCTTACCCGCCGGTATCTTTTTGGCCTCCTGGATCTCCTCCTGTGCTTTCTCGGCTTCGGCCTTGGCATCCTTCAAACTTACAAGGGCCTTCGCAAGCTCGGCCTCCTTTGCCTTCAGATCATGCTCCACAGACTCGCACTTCTTGCCGAGGTCCTGGAGCTCTTGTTGTACCTCGTCCACTCTAGCATTTTTCTTTTCGCGCTCCTTGCATTCCAAGGACGCTTTGTCTTCGCCCTCGGACATCGCTTTCTTTAGGGACGCCACTTCGGCGGTGGCCCCTGTTACACAGTCACGACGCTTTGGCGTTAGATTGACAAATTTTGCCTATCTTTAAATACACAAGAGCGGGAATCACTTACCCTTGCTCTCTTCGAGCTGCCTCTTCGTGAGGACGAGCTCTCCTTGCGCCTGCTCCAGGTCCCGCTTCAGTTCGGCAACCTCGACAATACGGGCGGCAGCAGCAAGCAGCACAGCCTGCTTATTCACAACAATGCTTATTATTAGACTCCTGCGGATTATAATTGACCCTCCTTTTGGCTTTTCTTTTCGAACACCAAACAGAGTATCAGGAGCTACTACCTATCGGGTGATAATTTCATACATTTTTATTACTTACCTCAAAGCCCGTCAGGAGGCTTGTGTAGGCTTCGGTTAGTCCGTTTTTGGCGGACAGAACCTTTTGAATCACCACACTCCTAAGAGTACGGTGCTCTTATTCCATGGAAGCACCTCGAAGCGCTTCCACTAGACTATCTGGCGCCGTCGACGCGACAGAAGTCTTCGGCACGGGCGGCTCGCCATCCCTAATGAGGGGCTGCCCGCCTAAGTCCGGAACCGTCGGAGGTTCCGGAGCAGTGTTCGGTCGGGAGTCCGTCTTGTTCCGGCTCTCATTAATGCGATCCGCGGGGATCTTGAACCCCGCATGTCCGGCATTTTGAAGACCGCCCTGGGGCGTCTCCAGGGTCACCTCCCGCTCGGGGAACCTTCGGGATAACACCTCTGTGTCATCTGCAGGCTGAGGAGTGGTGGAAGTTGGGAGAGAGTTCATCTCTGAAGCGCTCAGAGACCCGTCCGAAGACAACACCTCCGTATGAGTTCGGACCGGACTGCATCAATGTTCGGCATTATTAACAGTTGTGATGTGAAAATCACGGTAGAGTGCGGACACTTACGATCGCGCCAGGGGCTTCCCCCTGGGCAGCCACCTTTCCTCGCTATGAGCGGCCGTAGTGCAGTAGTATGGAAGGGACGTCTTTCCCTTCTTGGGCGTCCCAACCTCCCCTTCTGAGGCGGCCTTCCTCTTTTTCTCCTCCCCAGTACGGGGAGGTGGAGTTCCTTCTTGCTTCCCCCCCGCCTCCGCGGGAACAATCTGTTTCGTCGTCGTCGGACGATGTGGGTATGACGGCCTTGCGTCGAGGGCCTCTCCCGGCCCCACGACCCATCCCCTCAGGCCTCTCGTCCTTTCCGGATGGGGCGGTTTCTTCTTCTTCATCCTCTTCGGGGGAGGAGTGCGCCTCGTCGTCTTTGGACGAGGCTTCTAGCACAACCTTACGACGGAGACCCTTTCGGGTCCCCGGGGCCTTCTTCTCGGCCCTCTTCTCCGGCACCTTGTACGGTGCCGGGACCAGCATCTCCATCAGGAGAGCATCCGCTGGGCCTTCTATCAGTGGAGCCGGACAGTAGACCTGCTCCACTGTCTTCACATAGTCCCGAAGCAAATATACGCAAATACTTCAGACTCCCCCATGAATATATTGGGAAAAACTAGGTCCGGTGGCGGTCTGAGAATTCACCTGACTAGGAGCCCGAACGACGTGAAGCCCGTGGTCCTCGGATGTGGGAGGAGGCACTTCGAAGGCCTTGAACAACACTTTCCATGCGGCTTCGTGCGTCATGCCGTAGAGCTTCCGAAGCATCCGGTGTTCGGCCGGGACGAACTCCCACAGATTAACTGCCTGCCTTTGGCACGACAGGATCCGGCGAACGAGCATAACCTGGATCACGTTGACAAGCTTGATGTTCTTGTCCTTCATGCTTTTGATGCATATCTGGAGTCCGGCCAGCTCCGCGGAATCGCCCCAGGACAGGCCCTTCTTTTCCGAGGAGGTGAGCCGCATAGGGGTTCCGGATCAGAACTCAAGGGGGGGGGGGGGCGCTGCCCAGCTGGCGCCGCGCGGCTCGGTGATGTAGAACCACCCCGATTGCCATCCTTTTACGGTTTCTGCGAAGGAACCGTCCATCCAGGTGACGTTAGGCATATTGCCCACCATGGCTCCTCCAAGACTCCGCTTGTTGGCGCCACAACCTTCGCTTCACGCAGAAGGTTTGCAGCCATAGGCCGAAATGAGGCCGGATGCGGAGGAAGGCCTCGCAAACAACGATGAACGCTGAGATGTTGAGGACGAAATTCAGGGCTAGATCATGGAAATCTAGACCGTAGTAGAACATGAGCCCGCGGACGAAGGGTGGAAGTGGAAACCCCAGTCCACAGATGAAGTGGGCGACGAACACGACTCTCTCGTGGGGTCCCGGGGTCGGAATGACCTGCCCAGCATCCGGTAGCCGGTGCGCTATGTCTGCGGCCAAGTATCCGGCCGCCCGAAGATTTATGATGTGCTTCTCCTCGACGGTGGAAGCCACCCACTTGCCTCCTGCTCCGGACATGTCTAGCTCTGCGGAGAAGACTTGGGCTTGGGCACTGAAGCTCGAGGGGGTAAGAGTGGGCAAAAGGAGGAAGAAGGCGTGGGTAAAAATGGGGAAATCGTATCCCTTATAGAGGCGACGAAAGCGGTGCGCCTCCCCACTTGCCCGTTGGGAATCGCTTGCTTCCCAAGCGCCACGATTAATGATGTGGTGGGATTACCCGTACCCGTATTGATGAGAATCCCGTAATGAGGGGGCACGATCTCTGCTTTGACAAGACGTGTCAAGGAAACCGCCTCGCAATATGCGCTGTGGTTGGTTGTGGAAAGACGGTTCGAATAATGACCTGACCGTAGTGACATGTCGCGTTGCCTAAAAAGTTGTCAGCAGATTGCATTTGTGAAACATCATTCTCTCTACGGTGGCATGCAAAGATCATCTTGTGGATCCGGACACGGTTTGCGTGTTCGATAATTACCTTGGAGTATTCGGAGGAGGAACCCGCCCTGCAATGCCGAAGACAAGACTGCGCGCCGGACTCATCGTCATTGAAGCCTGATTCAGGGGCTACTGAGGAAGTCCTGGATTAGGGGGTATTCGGACAGACGGACTCTATACAGCGTTCGGACTATTGAAGCGTGAAGATACAAGACTCAAGACTTTGGCCCGTGTCCGGATGGGACTTTCCTTGGCGTGGAAGGCAAGCTTGGCGATCCGGATATTATATTTCCTTCCTTGTAACCGACTCCATGTAAACCCTAGCCCTCTCCGGTGTCTATATAAACCGGGGAGGTTGGTCCTTAGAAGGCCGATCACAATTACAATCATACCATCATAGGCTAGCTCTTAGGGTTTAGCCTCTACGATCTCGTGGTAGATCTACTCTTGAACTACCCGTATCATCAATATTAATCAAGCAGGAAGTAGGGTTTTACCTCCATCGAGAGGGCCCGAACCCGGGTAAACATTTGTGTCCCTTGCTTCCTGTTACCATCAGCCTTGACATACAGATCGGGACCCCCCTACCCGAGGTCCGCCGGTTTTGACACCGACAGCTACACCACGTTCTTGCCGGAGGAGGAGGAGCGCCTCGTCGAGCATGCAAAGAGCCTTACCGCCGCCGTGGCCGCGGCACACGCTGCCTCAGAGGCGAGGAATCAGGAGATCTACGAGGAGAACCACCGCTTCGAGAGGGGTCGTCTGGAGCGGCAGAGCGCGTTCAAGGTGAGCGTCGCCGAAGCTGCATTAGCGGCAAGCACCGCATTGCGGTTGCCCAGCTCGTCAGTAGGCTCCTCCTCCTCCACCTCTTACTGAGTATGCTCGGCAGAGGAGAGGCAGCCGGAAGTAGTACAAAGCCCCTCCACAGTAGTAGTAGTGGTAGTAGTATTTAGGGGATATTTTGCTCAGTTCATCTGACTATAGATGTGGTGGAACTGTATAACATACTTAAAATTAGCTAGTATATATAGTTGAACTAGCTATTTCAGTACGTGGTTGGCAACAATTGGGGAAAAGTTTGGTCGGTTCAGCTGTCGAGGTGAACTGTTTATATAAATTAATATCGACTGCTTAATCTATGAATGAAATCTATGCTTAATTACTGAATTTTAGTTCCAAAAATTAGATACTGCTAGTGATTTTTAGCTTCATATTTTGACAAATCGTAGTGTTACAAGGATTGACAAATCTTACCAAATTGTTCGTACGTGGTTGCACACGGGTCGTCCAAAACAACCGTTTGCATTGAAGGGATGCACAAATCCTGCGCTACTCTAACTTTGCATACGGGTGTTCTATCTAAAACATTTGCGATCAAGAGCTGCAGAAATTCTGCTCGGCACATTTTCTCTTGGCTTCCTGGGGAAGCTGTCGGTTTGCATCGGGTGTTCTAACTAAGACGTTTGCCATGAGTGTTTTATATTTAATAAGGGAATTCAACTGCGGCTTGGGTGCCATTAATGGAGAGGATACAAGCAAGGCGGGCGCCCCATGGAAGTCAAAAGGCTCGCTTCCCAGTGAGCCTGCGCAGCGTATAGCTCGCACGCGTCCTGGTGAGCCTACGCTCTCGAGGACAGCTTGCACGCCTCTCGGTCAGCCTGCGCACCGAAGGATGCTCGCACGCCTCCTGTTCAGTCAAGGTCAAGCAGCTGTCCGCACGGCACCTCCTACAGCCATTAAAACCAAGTCATGTGGCATCACATGAATGGTTAACAAAATTTTGGATTTACTATAATTTAAAAACCAGGCATCTCAATGTTTTGCCGACAATCAATGGTGCCCTGGTGTTTGAAATTCATTCCCATTTCTTGCATGGGACCTAAGCATGCACCAAGGACACATATTTGATTTTTCAACCAATTTATATGCACCGGAACATGTGCATGTAGTTCAAATTTGAATTATGCACATAAATGCATTGAAAACTCAGTTAATGCATAAAAATGTACAAACGAACCCCAAAAAATCACCAAAATTCACACAACACTCCTGTTGTTCAATGTTGGCATGATAAAAAAATTTGAAAGCAATAAGAGGCAATGCATATCGTTTCATCCCCAAAGGTGGGACGTTCCATACAGAAAACCATCATGCTTGTTGTGAGAAGCTCCAGTTTCTGAGAAGCATATATCCAAACCTGCCCCAAATGGGAAAAAATTGTACCACGTCATGTTGATGCCGCTCCATGATAGCATGCCAAGTTTCATGAGTTTCAGACGAGTTTTGGATTTACTAGAATTTAAAAACCAGGCATCTCAATGTTTTGCCGGCAATCAACGCTGCCCTGGTGTTTGAAATTCATTCCCATTTCTTGCATGGGACGTAAGCATGCACCCAAGGACACAGATTTGATTTTTCAACCAATTTATATGCACTGGAGCATGTGCATGTTGTTCAAATTTGAATTATGCACATAAATGCATTGAAAACTCAGTTGATGCATAAAAATGTCCAAACGAACCTCGAAAAATCACAAAAATTCACACAACACTCCTGTTGTTATATGTTGACACGAGAAAAGAATTTGAAAGCAATAAGAGCCAATGGATATCGTTTCGTCCCCAAAGGTGGGACGTTCCCTACCGAAAACCATCATGCTTGTTGTGAGAAGCTCCGGTTTGTGAGAAGTATATACCCAAAACTGCCCCAAATGGGACAAAATTTGTACCACGACATGTTGATGCCGCTCCATGATAGCATGCCAAGTTTCATGAATTTCAGACGATTTTTGGATTTACTGGAATTTAAAAACCAGGCATCTCAACGTTTCGCCGGCAATCAACGGTGCCCTGGTGTTTGAAATTCATTCCCATTTCTTTTATGGGACCTAAGCATGCACCCAAGGACACATATTTGTTTTTTGACCAATTTATATGCACTAGAGCATGTGCATGTAGTTCAAATTTGAATTATGCACATAAATGCATTGAAAACTCAGTTAATGCATAAAAATGTCCAAACGAACCCCGAAAAATCACAAAAATTCACACAACACTCCTGTTGTTCTATGTTGACACGAGAAAAAAAATTGAAAGCAATAAGAGGCAATGGATATCATTTTGTCCCCAAAGGTGGGACATTCCCACTGAAAACCCTCATGCTTGTTGTGAGAAGCTCCGGTTTGTGAGAAGCATATACCCAAACCTGCCCCAAACGGGACAAAAATTTTACCACGACATGTTGATGCCGCTCCATGATAGCATGCCAAGTTTCATGAATTTCAGACGAGTTTTTGATTTACTAGAATTTAAAAACCAGGCATCTCAATGTTTTGCCGGCAATCAACGGTGCCCTGGTGTTTGAAATTCATTCCCATTTCTTGCATGGGACCTATAAGCATGCACCCAAGGACACATATTTTATTTTTCAAGCAATTTATATGCACTGGAGCATGTGCATGAAGTTCAAATTTGAATTGTTCACCTGAAATGGCTAGAAAACCAATTTAATCTGTAAAATGTGCAAACGAACCCTGAATAATTCCAATTCTTTTACGACACACATATAGTTGCATGTTCACTCCAGATAAAAGGTCTAGCAATTCAAACACCGTCCATTGCCGCTGTGACCCCATTATGTAATTCAAATCAAGATGAACAATCAAGTAGATCGCACACAGTTTATTATCAGCAACCGTGTGAGATGCAGCACAAAATATCCTGGAGCACCGTCGGTGTATAGTATGCCTATGGCTTACGCGAGAAGGTGCGTCGGCTACAGTCCACAGCCGGCGTCTCAAGCACACTAGCTCACTCCCCAAATATCATTTCACTATTCAATCGTCGCCGGTGAAAGGTGGGCACGTGGACCCGCGTCCTGAGGGCAACTTCGGTGGCCCACTCCAGCGAGAGTGTAGCCGCAGCCGCCATGCGCGTGCTAACAAGGTGCATGAGCGCGGCCGCAAACTTCGACTGGGCAGCAAAGGCAGCCCAAATGACCGTTGTTGCTTCTCAGGTGGCGGCAGCAACATCTGCCTCGGGGATAGCAACTGGCGAGAGCGGCACAAGAGATGTCAGTTTCGTAGCGGCAGCCTTAGCCCTGATGGAGGCCGCCCACGACCATGTTGAGGCCGCCCACGCCTAGCTCCTGGCGGTCACCGCACAAATCGAACGAAGCTTCTCCGACAACGGTCGACAACCCACGGCCGAAGAGCTGGCAATCGCCGAGAGCGTTCGAGCAGCCGTCCGTTCCTCGGCCGCATACCTTGCGACGACGGAGCTCGTCCAAGCCCAGATCGCGTCCGCCCATGCCCAGCTCATGGCGGCCTTTTACAAAGATATGGCAGACGCGGATGGTGAGATGCTTGCCGAGTATGGTGCGATGGATGCCATGGAGCCCCTTACCTAGGAGACCGTCGGCGCGAGCTGGACATGGAGGCGGCGGCAGCGGAGATCGACGAGCACCAGCCATAGTAGTACTCTTTGTTTTCTTTAATTAAGAGCGCCGGTCCTTTTTTCGAAAAGGGGGAGCTCCCCGGCCTCTACATCAGAACGATGCATACGGCCAACTTAATTAATTAGCAAATAGGTTCAACAGAAGTCTTGATGTCTCAAACAAAAGAACACAAAATGCTCACAAAGAGCAGAAAATAAAAGTAAAGCCACAACCGGCTGGCATAAGCAAGATAGGAAAACTAATTGCCTATCCTATTACATAAGCACCATCCAAACCGGTTGAAAATAGCCCGAGCTACCATATCCCATCAGATAGATCCAGTAACCATACGCTCCCTGGCCTCCGTCGGAGTGAGTAGCGACCACATATGGATCAACATAGTGGCTCAGAAGATAACTAGCAAAAAATGAATATTTGTTGTTCTGTAAAAGACAAAATCATTTCTGCAGTTCCAGACTGCCAATAATAAAGCACATACTCCAACACGAATGTGTCTCGCTGTTTCAGAATCTATCCCGTCAAGCCACGTCCCAAATAACGTGTTGATAGTATTCGGAGGAGTAAAGTTAAAGGCTATGTGAACCGTCCGCCATAAATTTTTTGCCAACGGGCAGTCAAGAAAGAGGTGTTTGATGGATTCATCCCGATCACAAAAACTGCATCTAGTAGATCCTATCGAGTTGGGTTTTGCCAAGTTGTCCTTAGTTAAAATGACTCGTTTATGTACAAACCACATAAACACTTTAACTTTCAAAGGTACTTTGACCTTCCAAACATGTTTCGAACTAGGAATAGAGCTAGAACTAATAACATGCAGATACATGGATTTAACCGAAAACTCTCCATTCCTAGTTAGCTTCCAGCACAACTGATCAGGCCGTTGAAAAAGCTGAACATCCATCAGTCTACTCACAAGATGGAGCCAGGCTTCCCAACGGTTTCCGGCAAGTGTCCTCCTGAAGTGAATATTGAGAGGAATGGACTGAAGTATTGTCGCAACATAAGCGTCTCTTCGTTGATCATTGCTATAGAGTCAAGGATATTAAAGCGCGAGGGGTGTTTCCCCTAGCCATGTATCCTCCCAGAATCTTGTAGTGGTACCGTTTCTGACTATAAACTTTGTCCTATTGAAATAAACTGACTTAACTCTCATCAGTCCTTTCCAAAAAGGCGAGTCCGTCGGCCTCACTATCACTTGGGACAAAATTTTGGAATGAAGCTACTTATTATGCGGAATCTGCGCCCATGTAGCCTCCGTCTCAATAGATAACTTATACAGCCACTTACTGAGAAGACATCTGTTCTTCACCTCTAGATTTTCAATACCTAGACCCACTTGGTCTTTCGGTCGACAAATAATATCCCATTTAGCGAGTCTGAATTTTCGCTTCAGTTCATCACTCTGCCAGAAGAAGCGGGATCGATAAAAGTCCAGCCTTTTCTGAACTCCAACTGGTACCTCGAAAAAGGACAAGAGAAACATGGGCATACTCGTGAGAACCAAATTATTAAGAATTAATAGGCCTCCGTATGACGTCAGCTTGCCCTTCCAGTAGCTCAGTTTCTTCTCAAATCGATCCTCAATGCACTTCCATTCTCTGTTTGTCAGCTTAAGATGGTGAATTGGTATAACCAGATACGTAAAAGGTAAAGCCCCCAATTCGCACCCGAACAATTGTTTGTAAGCATCTTGTTCTTCATTAGCTCTTCCAAAACAGAACAATTCGCTTTTATGGAAGTTAATCTTTAACCCGGTCAATTGTTCGAATAAGCATAACACTAGCTTCATGTTTCTCGGTTTTGCCAAGTCATGCTCCATAAAGATGATAGTATCATTGGTGTACCGTAGGATAGACACACCCCCATCAACTAGATGAGGAACCAAGCCACCTACCTGACCAGCATCCTTAGCCCTTCCTATTAGAATCGTCAACATATTGACTACTATGTTGAACAGAATAGGTGACATCGGATCTCCTTGTCACAGGCCCTTATGTGTTTGGAAGTAGTGACCTATGTCGTCATTCACTTTCATTCCAACACTCCCTTTTTGCGTGAAAGACTCTACCTGGTGTCGTCAGGCCTGATCAAAAAATTTCATATGCAAGGCCTGTTGAAGAAATGGCCATTTGACTTTATCGTACGCTTTCTCGAAATCCACTTTGACAACAACCCCATCTAGTTTTTTCGTGTGAATTTCATGGAGCGTTTCATGAAGGACCACAACCCCTTCTAGGATGTTTCTGTCCGGCATGAAAGCTGTTTGGGACGGATGCACCACAGAGTGCGCAATCTGCGTGAGTCTGTTAGTCCCAACCTTGGTGAAAATTTTGAAACTTACGTTAAGAAGACAGATCGGCCTGAACTTCTCAATTCTCACAGCCTCTGTTTTCTTAGGAAGTAAAGTTATTGTTCCAAAATTCAGATGAAACAACTGAAGCTGTCCAGAGAATAAATCATGAAACATCGGTATCAAATCCCCTTTAATAAAATTCCAGCACTTTTTATAAAACTCCGCTGGAAATCCATCCGGCCCTGGAGATTTATTATTCTTCATATGTGAAATAGCTTCAAACACCTCTTTCTCGGATAATGGGGCAGTCAAAATCTCATTCTCATCAGCATCAAGTTGAGGAACATCCGCAACCCTTGACTCATCCAAGGATACGAAATTATCCCCCGGAGGCCCAAACAGCTTCTTGTAATACTCGTTTATGTATAATTTTAGGTTTTCGTGTCCTAAAATTGTTCCCTCGTCTTGCTCAAGCTGAAAGATTCTTTTCTTTCTGTGCTTGCCATTGGTGATCATATGAAAGAATTGAGTGTTACCGTCCCCTTGGACAACTTTGCGAACCTTAGCTTGCAATACCCACTTCAATTCCTCCTCTCGCAGGAGTTCTTTCAATCTCATCTCCGCATCTACTTTAGCATGTAACTCCAAGGTCTCAAGAATTGTGGACTCGGCTTTTACATATAGGGACTGAATAAGTGTAAGGAGCCTTTCCATTTCAACCTTATAAATCCCACTAAGATGCTTAGCCCACCCACGTAAGAAACTTCGCAAGTGTCTTATCTTATTCTGCCATCTTTCAACAGAAGTCCTCCCTCCTGCATCTTTAGCCCATTCCCTGGCTATCAGATCCAAGAAACCTTCTCTTTCAAACCACGCCAATTCGAAAGAGAAAGTATTTTTATTCCCCACATGTGTTGCCTCACCAGAGTCAAGCAGCAAAGGTGTGTGGTCGGAGATTCCGTGTGATAACGCTTGGAATGTTACTAGAGGAAATTTCTGCTTCCATTCGACGCTCGGGAGGACTCGATCCAACTTCTCAAACATCGGGTTTGGCAAAGTACTAGCCCAAGTGAATTTTCTACCCGAAATCTCTATCTCTCTTAGACCCAAGCTTTCAGTAATGGTATTAAACATAAACGACCACCTGCCATAAAAGTTATCATTGTTCTATTCCTCTCTCCTTCTAATAATGTTAAAGTCGCCTCCAACCAAGATTGGAAGCTGCTTAGATCCGCAAATTCGGACAAGATCCGCCAAAAAGTCTGGTTTGAGTTCTGGCTGCGCGGCCCCATAGACCACCACCAGTGCCCAATTAAACCCATCGGCCTTTGATATAACCCGAAACTTAACGGCGAAATCTCCCATAACCACACTTCAGACATACAACGACTCGCATCTAACCCCAAGTAAGATCCCACCTGATCTTCCTCTCTGAGGTAGGCAATGCCAATCAAAATTGACACCTCCCGATAAGGTAATTAGAAACTGGCGAGAAAAATTGTCTCTTCCAGTTTCAGAGAGGGCGATAAAATCCAACCTATGTTCGATAGAAGCATCCGCTAGAAACCTTATTTTAGCCAGGTCTGTCAGACCTCTGCTATTCCAAAATATTCCTCTCATATTTCATCATGAAATTTTTTAGTAGTATGATTACTAGCACTTCTATGCACCGCCGAAGCGCGATAAATCTTTCACTTCCACTTGTGTTTAGGCTTGTTTTGATCCTCCACCCAGTCCTCACAACCGGCTCCGTGGACCTAACTGCCGGAGCCTCGATAGGTGAATTGTCCCTTAGGGTCATAGAACCATCATCCTCCTCTGTCTCAGGGAGGGATGGGGCAAGATCCGCACAAAAATTATCGAGCACCTTGACTCCCAACGCATCTATGTCAGTATCGTTCATAGGTTTGACCACTACTAAGTTTCGAATCAGTTCTAAAGCGTGCTCCGCTTTAAGATCCAAGATATCATTAACGGATTTAGATATTTCACTATCATTACTACCTAGTGAAACTCCTAACTGATTAGCATTATGAATAATCTCATGATTATAAAACTGCAGAATATAATTGGAAGTGTTGACTGACATACCAGTAGTGACCTCAATGTCACGAAGCTTGGCCGCCCGCATGGCGCACCTCTGCTGCATGTCATCAACATCCGGCTGATCTTCGAGGCGGCAGCTCATCCGCCGCCCCATAGATACAGGATCCGGAATCCCTCCAAAAGCGATGAGCTCCCCTCGAGTGGCCCCGTATGGGGTAAGGCCTTCGGTCCCACTCCCAACACACAGCCGGGCTGCAACACACGGAGAAGCGCCCAGAGCCGTCGCATGCAACGGCGAGGAACCCAACGCGGAAGTGAGTGCTGGGGCCGCCTGCCCATGCTCCCCACCCGACCCGGCCCTCTGACTAGAGGGAGACGCGGCCACGACGGCCGGTGTCGCCTGGATCAACACCTGCAGCTCAGCGGGCGATGGCCGGCTCCCGGAGCCCGTGGACGCCGCAAGAGCGGCCACCCTGACCGCCACAGGAGAAGTAGGGGCCGAGGTCGCCTGCCCGGGTCCCCCTCACAAAACGGTCCCATCACCGATCCGCGATGCAGTCATTACTGCGCCTGGCAACATGGGAGTCCTCACCCGTGGCGAAACAACGGGAGGAGTGGGAGAACGAGGGGCCTCCTGCCCATGATCCTCCCCCCTCGACCGAAGCCAACTTATTGACAAACGCATCCTGGCACCCATCCACAGAGTCATTTGCATCTGCAAAGTCCAAGGAAGGGAGTGTGCGTTCTAGCACATCATCACACTCCACCCTATCGCTCCAAAGTCTGGGAGGAGCAGAAACTGGCTCAAACGAACCAAATCTCAGAGAGTTTATAGGCACCGTAGATGATGGTGCAGCCCCATCCCCGATCGTCTGTGAGGCGGAACCCGGTCCATTGGGCAACTCTCGCCTAACATCGTCCACTCGCGCCTCCTTGTTACCCGAACCATCATCCGTATCATGCATATCCACATCAGTCCCTGCCAGAGCCTCAGCGAAAAGATCGGCGTCCTCAAACTCAATCTCAAGGTTGTATATCAGGCCCATGAGTGTCCACTTAACAACGTTAGGCACAAACTCAATATCCAGGACACTCACCAACAATCTGGCCACCTCGTTAGCTCGGGTAAATGCCATATCCACCCTCTCAGTTTTATCGACCAGAATCCCCAAGCTAGCAGCGACCCGAGCATCCTGCAGTGGCTTCGATGGAGCCCCTGAGAATCGTAACGAGACCTGAGCAAGAGGCTTGACCTATGGCTCTACCTTCTTCCACTCATGGAACTCAAGGATGCAGTCTGTGCCAGGCAATCTGCACAATTCAAAACTCAGAAGTCGCTGCAAGTCCTCTGCTAAAAGGAAGTCCACCTTATACATATTGGCCTCGAGTCTGATAAACTCCCACTGAAAGTCACCTGGAGCTAACTCAGTAAGCCTCTGCATAATCTGAGCCTCAGACACATCACCCTTCGTGACTTTCACAACCCCCGTGGTCGAGCTCTGGGGCTCCTCTGGGATCTCCCTCGCACTAGGAGACTCAAAGAACATCAACTCGGCACAGCAAACTCCATAAATGGTAATACTCGGCATCTGTTCATGCAGTATCGGCCACTCCCCGTATCATGCGCTGGCTAGAGGAAGGTATCACATAACTCGGTCGCACATTCAGCAATAAAGTGGCCCTTCTCACCACAACGATAACACAACATCTTCTACTTTTTACGAGTCCACTTGGAAGCTCGATCACCATCTGACTTGTTGGCAGCTCCGACAGGGCCTGTCACCATGGGCTCAGTCCCAGGCACCCCAGCATTAGTCAGCGCCGTCACCGCGTCCATGACCTGAACGGACAACTCCGGAGACTGTCCGAAAGCAGCCACCTCCGAGGAGGTCGTCGGCTCAATGACAAAGAGCGGAGGAGGCTGATGGTAGCGGTTCCTACCACCGCGACCACCATGACGACCTCGGTAACCACCTCTCTGCCGATAATCTGAGCCAGATGCCCCCTCAACAAAGCCTCCTGGAAGGCCGTGAAAATGTCTCTCCGCAGTTCCATCACTCTGCCAAGCATATCCACGGCCGCCGCCCACCGACGACGAGCCACGATGTTGACCATCACCATAAGCATTGTAACCATCGTCACCCCATTGTCCCCGAGGCGGTCCATTACCACCACAGTTTGCCGGGAAACGAGCATGTCCCGCGCCTCCATCGCCCACATACTAAGGTGGCCCAGACTGTGAAATCTGAGGCTGTGGTGCTTGCGTGGTCTGCACCGGCCCCGCCCGTTTCTACGGCGGCTGCGCGATGAAGTTAGGCGGCGGCGCACCCCGAGGTTGCTGCCTACACACCAGCTGCAGCTGCTTCCGGGGCACCCCCAAGACAGTCCCGGGCGCTAGAGGCCTCGGGCCCTACGCACCCACGCTGTGTCCCGCAGCGGCTGGCACGGTATCCACCACAGCCGGCCCAGGCGCTGGCGGCCTAGAGCCCTGCGCACCACCGCCGTGACCCATAACGGCCAGCACGGGCACCGGAGGCTTCGGTCCCGGTGGACCACCTCCACGCCTCGCCATGGCCGCGAGAGGAGGGACACAGACGGGGCGACCAAGTCCACACTTAGGGAACCCGGGAACGCCGCAATGCGGACGAACCCTTGGCGGCGGTAGCAGAAGACAATGAACACGACGATCGGGCGAACTCGTGCATGCGGCTATGCAAGATGAAACCGTGTTTTCCTGGGCCTCATACCCAGTTCTTTCCGGTTCGATCCGCCTCGATACGTCGATAATTGCCTCAGCACTCGCATGCTGGGCCACATACCCAGTCATGCAAAATCTGGCCCGTTTCAGACAGAGGCCTAGCTTGGCCCAAAATCTGATTCAAACGCAACGCCCTGGCCACCCGATCTCAGCCGCCGTGCTGGTCACCAGCGCCGGCGGCGCCGCCACCGGCCGAACCTTCCTCTTCTTCTTTCTATTTGCTCGAGTCCAAGAATCCGGCAAAATCAAATCTGACAAAGTGATTGGCTTGATACATACCTTTGGCATAGGGCCTTTCCATGGCCGGATCACGGTGGCCGCCGACCTCCGATGAACAGTCCGGCGAACCAACTCCGCCGACCCGATCTCTGACGGAGGAGCGCTACGGTCATCAATGGCGTCCATCGCAGCGACCGGCGACTCTCCTTCGGCCACCGAAGCCACCACGCGACTCCCCAGCTTCGCCGGTGCCACGTTCACCAGCGTGAACGCCGCGGCACCCTCCTTGTCCTAGTCATCCAACTCATCTGCAAGCACCCAAAAGCAGCCAAATGCGGCCTCCGATCCACCACCATCAACGTGCTCTGACTCCCGAGGCGAGGTCAGGTCCACATGCATCAAGCCCCGGTGATTCGGCGATGGCGGCAGAACCTGGTCCCCGATCAGAATCGATAACACGTCGATCTCCAGCCGCCCCCGAGCGAGCACGACCTCTTCTTCCCCAAGGTAGCGCCTGGCGAGGATGTCACCGTCCAGATTGCGCACAGTGATCCATCTCGAAGGCATATAAAAATGGATCGAGCCTGGTCAGGAGACCCGATCCACGGCACCAACCTCCCCGATCCGACCTACCAACGCAGATGGCGTCTCGTCGAGGCCGGGCGGCGCATCATGTGCTCCTCCATCTGGCGGGGGATCGGGTGGCAAGGGAGGCATGGTCGCCGCCCCAGCTGACATAACACTAGGCCAAGCTAGCCTTAATATCAAGAGCGTCGGTCTTTAATTTGTTAGAGTAATTTCTAGGTCAGCTAGCTCTGTTTAATTGCTGAACTTGCTCGATTAAGATGTGTGGGTGTGCTGTAGTCTCCTTTGTGTCCAAATTATGTAATGACGTGGATGACCACTGTAACCATGGAAATTCGAACCAAAACTTTTGATGTTCAAACTCATCACACACGGGTTAAGCTATCTGAATCATTTATGATGTCCACATATCGTAAACAGTTCTGAATAAGGGACCGTGTCTGATGACACTTTGCGCGCCAGTATTTTCGCTAAAGCGATTCCAAATTTTCGGCTTCCATGGAAATATCTACCTCCTCGCCCCTCCCCCTTACCAAAAGCCACATTTACCGTCTTTCCTCCTTCCTTTCCAAGTTGAAACCTTCACTCCTTGCTTGCAGCACCGCCTCCTCGTCAGCGACCCTCCTTCACGCTGCTCGGCCTCTTCTCTCCAGGCAGGTAATCCACACCCGAGTCCCATCCTCCTCCTCCTTCCACATCCCACATGCCCTGACCGCCGGCGCGAGCTTGACACCTTCCACCCAAATCACCAACCCCTCCACCAAATAAGCGCCGGCTTAAGCCATGGTGCACGAAGTATAGCCAGGACCTCAAGGAGCATTTGGCAGCGGAGAAGCAAATCGCGGCCGCACGCACGGATGAGGTCGCGATGGCTGCCCTTCGTGCCGACCCCCGGATCTTGAAGGAGCACCTTGCCATTTGCTAGCTACACCGGTTAAGCATGCTCGGTTTACCCGTTGCATGTGCTACTCCTGCCTTTCCTTCACAAATTCTAGTGAATTGCGCTATCTAATTTTACCATGCAATATGTTGCTCTACTGTATATGTTCTATATGTCGTGCAGTGTGGTGCTCACTTATTAATTGTTTTGTTAATTAGTTGTCGTCTTCAGTTAACTGTTTGGTTCAATTCTGCAAATGTGATGTTCAATTCTTCAGGCTGCAATTTTGTATTGTCTTCCATGTGAGAAATAAATCGAATTTATCTTTACAAAATTGTGGGTGCATTCTGTTATTGTATACCATGTGTAACGCCCCAGATTCGATGCGCCAGGTGTCTGCCAGTTATTCTCCGTCATTGCCATGTCATTTTCTTGCGTGTTGCATTTTGCCATGTCATCATGTGCATCTCATTTTGCATACGTGTTCGTTTCATGCATCCGAGCATTTTCCCCGTTGTCCGTTTTGCAATCTGGCACTCCTATGTCCCCTGGCGCTCCCTTTTACCTCTTTTCGTGTGCGGGTGTTAAACTTTCTCGGAATGGACCGAGGTTTGTCAAGCGGCCTTGGTATAGCAACGGTAGACCGCCTGTCAAGTTTCGTGCCATTTGGAGTTCGTTTGGTACTCCAACGGTTAACCGGGTAACCGCAAAAGCCTCCTTCTCTTTGTAGCACAACACCCTTCCAAAGTGGCCCAAAACCCAGCAAACTCCTCTCCATGCTCTCCGCCGTTCGATCACGATCGCGTGGCCGAAAACCGTGCCTCATTTGGACTCTCCTAGCTCCCAGAATCTATAAATATGCCCTCTCCCCCGAAATTCGCGGATGATTCCCCCCTAACCCTAGCCTCTTCCACCTCGCCGCGGACGTGTCCACCCGCGCGCGGACACGCCCCACGCCGCCAAGACGCCCAATCCGGAGCCGCCACGTGGCGCTCCGCCCGCCCGCCGCTCGCCATGAGCCCATCCGGGCCCGCGGGCCCGCCACGCCCGCCGCCGCCCGGCCGCCGCCGATTTCGCTTGCCCCGAGCCGACCCGCTGCCGCTGGCTCCGCCCGCCCCGGCTGTCGCCGCAGATCTCGCCTCCGGCCGCGGGCGCCGCGCCTCCAGCGCTCGCCGCCGCCGCCGCCGGCTCTCACTGCCGGGCGCCACACGCGCCGCCCGCCTCCGCCGCCCGAGCCGCGGCTCCGTCCACCGCGCCGCCGCCTCGGCGTCGCAGCCAGGCGCGCCTGCCGCCGGAAGTAGCGCCCTCGTCCGCCTCGCCGCCCCTCGTCGCCCTCGCCTCCACCTCCGGCCGTCGCCCTCGCCGGAGCTCTCGCCGGAGCCGCCGGACCCATCGCCCCGGATCGGGACGAGATCCACCAGGAGCCCATCCAAACGCCAACGCCCGATCCGGATCTCTCCGTCCCGCACGACCGCGTCCAGTTTCGGAGGTTGAAATTTCCACTAAGTCCCTGTTATTTTGACGTAATCATACCATCTTCATCGCATCATAACTTGCTGCATACTGCCACGTTTTGTGCGTAGAATATGTCAAATTGTTCGTCTCAATGAGTACATCATTTCATTCCATTGCATCATGTTCATTGGAGTCCATTTTGATGCCTGAATCATCGTTGCAAGAGTGTTATATGATGTTAATTTGCTGGAACTGTTATAACTTGATGATTTGTCATTTTTGCCATGATTGATGTGTGCATCTTATGAGCATGAGCTCTACATGTGTTTTGATCTATGCCATGCCATCTTTACAGGGGTGCTATCCATGTATTTTTGTGATTCCTGTAGTGAGTGCATCAAGCTTGTTAAGTAGGGTACTTGCTGTTGCTGTTTGCTTGTCTGAATCTGCTATATCATGATGCTATGTTAACCTGCTTCTACAAGTCATTCTATGCATAATCTGGAGATGTTCACTAAGGATGTTTTGTTATACATGTCTTTCTCTAGCCATCCATGTCCCTGTTTGCATTTATAGCCTGCCGTAGCTGTTTGTAATCTTGCTCTCAAATTGCTAACTAATGTTGCTGTCAGCCTGTTAACATTAAGTTCAATGTTGCCATGATTGTTGTTAGTAATCCATGCTCTCTATGAACTTTCTCTTGCCATGCCTAGCTTCGTAAACATGCCTTCGTACTATTGGTTGCCTTGCCATGCCATGTGTTTCTCTGTGGTGAGTGGTTCAAGCTCACCAACATGCCTACTTATTGTTGTTCCTGCCATGTATGAATCTGTAATATAACTTGCCATGTTTACATGGGTGCCATCATATCTTTTGATCCTTTTTGGCTCATGGTCAGTAAGGGACTTTTGTTCTATGCATTTAGTAGATTAATGTCATGCCTTTTTTGCCATGATAAGTTCCTTTAACATGTTGTTTGATAGCTCTAAACATTGCAACCTGATGTTATTTCTGCAAAGTCTGAAACTGTTAGTATTTGCAATCTTTCCATGTCCTTTCGAGCATGTTCTAGTGATTTCTGGAGTTAGCTCAGTGTTCACATTTTGTCTTGCTTTACCTGTAAATCATGCCCATGCCTTTTGTTTTCATGTTAAGATGCTGTAGCTTGTTGTTTTGATGCTTGCAATATGCCTAGTTGCTGTTATGGACAGATTGGTGATATTGTTTGGAGTGTATGTGTTGCACCGTTGCTCCGTTTTGAGAGTGCTCTATATGAAACTTGCTTAACATTGCATGTAGTTTCATATTATCATGTTGCCTCCTTGTTTTGAGGTGTTTGCTTGATGTTTGTATGCATTTTACATCAATGCCATGTTTAACTTGTTTTGCTCATATCTTCTAGGCCGTAGAAACGATTTAAATGAGCTTTATATGTAACTTGACTAGAATTTAGTGTAGATCATCTTTGTGCATCTTAACTTGCTGTTTAGAAACTTGAACTTAAGGTTTATTCAGATCTGGACCAATATCGAAATTTGCATATGAGGACTTACCGGATTTGTTATATGTCGTTTCCGGCCTCATTTAAACTTGCTTTGATGTGTTGCTCTTGTATGCATCATATCTTGCCATGAGTAGCTTCATGTAGCTTGTCATGCATCATACTTGGTTGTGCATCATGCCTTGTTCTTGTGTGGTGTGTTTACTTTCTTGTGTGCTTCTTCTTGTTAGTTCCTGCTTCGCTATGATCGTGAGGATTCGCTCGTCTCACGCTTGTTCTGCTTCATCCGTCGCCTTCTTCATGGACTCGCTCTTCTTCCTTGCGGGATTTCAGGCAAGATGACCGCCACCTTGGATCTCATTACTATCACTGCTATGCTAGTTGCTTCGTTCTTTCGCTATGCTCGCTACCTACCACTTGCTGCTCAAGCCTCCCAATTTGCCATGTCAGCCTCTAACCTTGTCACCCTTCCTAGCAAACCGTTGTTTGGCTATGTTACCGCTTTGCTCAGCCCTCTTATAGCGTTGCTATTTGCAGGTGAAGTTGAAGATTGCTCCATGGTGGACAGGATTTTGTTGGGATATCACAATATCTCTTATATTATTAATGCATCTATATACTTGGTAAAGGGTGGAAGGCTCGGCCTTATGCCTGGTGTTTTGTTCCTCTTGCCGCCCTAGTTTCCGTCATATCGGTATTATGTTCCCGGATTTTGCGTCCCTAATGCGGTCGGGTGATTTATGGGACCCCTTGATTCGCTTTGAATAAGACTCCTCCAAAGAAGGCCCAACATTGGTTTTACCATTTGCCTCACTACCACCTACATTTCCTTTGGGAGTAATTAACCCAAGGGTCATCTTTATTTAGCCCCCGGCCAATGCTTGTCTAAGTGTTGGCCCGAACCGCTTCCTTCAATGGGCCACCGTGGGGAAACTCGAGGCCTGGTTTTACTCGTAGCCTGTCTCATCCGGTGTTGCCCTAAGAACGAGATATGTGCAGCTCCTATCGGGATTGTCGGCGCATCGGGCGGTCTTGCTGGTCTTGTTTTATTATCGTCGAAATGTCTTGCAGCCGGGATTCCGAGACTGATCGGGTCTTCCCGGGAGAAGGAATATCCTTCGTTGATCGCGAGAGCTTATCATGGGCTGTTGGGACACCCTGCAGGGTATAAACTTTCGAGAGCCGTGCCAGCGTTATGTGGCGATGGGAATTTGTTAATATCCGGTTGTAGTAAACTTGAAGTAAACTCTTCTAAAATACACCAACCGTATGCGTAACCGTGAGTGTCTCTTTTCGGGTTGAGCGAGAGGAGAACACGGTTTCGGGTTATGTCCGACGTAAGTAGGAGTTCAGGATCACTTCTTGATCATTACTAGTTGACGACCGTGCCTTTGTTTCTCTTCTCGCCTCATTTGCGTATGTTAGCCACCATATATGCTTAGTCGCTGCTGCAACCTCACCACTTTACCCCTTCCTTTCCCATTAAGCTTTGCTAGTCTTGATACCCATGGTAATGGGATTGCTGAGTCCTCGTGGCTCACAGATTACTACACCACCAGTTGCAGGTACAGGTTGTGCGATGATCATGACGTGAGAGCGATGTTTACTTGTTTTGGAGTTCTTCTTCTGCTTCTTCTTCGATCAGGGGATAGGTTCCAAGTCGGCAGCCTGGGCTAGCAGGGTGGATATTGTTTGAGTTTCTGTTTATGTTTCATCCGTAGTCGGAAGTTGATCTTGTATATGATGTGATGTTGTATTCTTGTGGCATTGTATGCCTTATATATTGGATGTATCCCACTATTATGTAATGTGGATGTAATGATATCCACCTTGCAAAAGCGTTCCAATATGCGGGTCTATCCTTGGTGGGACCGTCGAGTTCCTTTTGGATAGGGTCGCATATTGGGCGTGACACCATGTGAGGAATAAATTGAATTTGGCTATAGTAAATACTCCCTCCGTTCCAAAATAGATGACTTAACTTTGTACAAACTTTAGTACAAAGTTAGTACAATGTTGGGTCATCTATTCTGGAACGGAGGGAGTACATGAGAAACAAATACAATTGCTACAATTGGTTGTAGTTAACTATTTGGTTAACTATCTGATCTTCTATTAGGAGTATGTTATATTGTGCAATGTGGTGCTCAGTTAATGTTTGGTTCATTTGTTGTGGTGTTTAGTTAACTGCTTGGTTCAATTTTGCAATGTGATGTCCAATTGTCGTGGGTAGAATTTTGTATTGTTGTGCATGTGAGGAATAAATTGAATTTGGCTGCACTAAATACATGAGAAACATATACAAGTGCTATATTTCCTAGTTCTTAATCATGCTTGGTTTGGATAAATGGGTTTTCCGTGTGGCTTGAATTAATCAGATGAATCTGTAATGTGATTATTTTTCATCAACATATTTTACTGATAGCATGCGAACCCTTACTTAACGTGATGACTAACTACCTCATATGTGTTGCTGGGAAACAATGGGAAGCACTGAGGTTTACAATCAAGGTTAGCACGTGCATGGTCCGTTGTATAATAGCACATTATTGTGCAATTCCAGGAACCATTCTAATATTTAGGTTTCTAACGATTTGGTCTTGCACATGTAGGTCCCGTTTGTCGAGGTTTTGACCCTTTGTTAGAGCCCTTTTTGCATATGGGGAAATGAGTTGTCCATGAATATCAATCAAATCAAGAAACTCAGAAAGATTGTTAGGATAAAAAAATTAGCGACAAAAAACAACAAGATCTTTTCCTGCACAATGAAGAAGACATCAGTTCACTACAAGGTGGTACTAACTATTATACCTTGCCTTTCTTTATTCCTTTGCCCCATTTCCATTATAGAGAAGATATTTATGCACATCCTTGTTTTCAGGCCTTTCCAAAGCAGTTCACTGATGATTACCTCTCAAACCACCTCTATGGTCAGGAGGCGGGGAAGGTTTTCATACAACACCCACGGTTCAATATTGAAGTGTTCCTGAAGAGGACGAAGGATGGACGGTCAATCATCCACAGGCACTGGCCTAAAGTTGCAAAGACCTTCAACATGAATGAAGGATCAATATCGCCTTCTACTTCAGCAGTTTTCTAGATGAGATGCATCTGTCTATATACCGTCTATGATGCTAATTTCTAAAGGTACTACATGTTGCATGTGGAACTTGCTGCTGGTGCAGTTGTGTAATGGGGTAGCTGAGTGCTGAAGCTATATCATGTTGTACTATGATGTATTTCAATTATCAAATTATGTTTCCTTAATATGGAAATGAAATATATTGTGTGCTTAATATGAAATGTCAATTAGATTAATAAATGGATTAAGAATCATCAAATAATTAGCCTGCTAATGGTGAATTTTCTTGCTAATTGGGTTTTGCTATTGCAAACGGTTGTTGAAAAAATACCGTGGGTGATGACCTCAGGCAATGTACACAGTTTCTAGGAATAAACCGTGTTGGATCGATGAACAATCACACACGACTTTCTCTTGAAAACTATTTGCTTTAGGCCACCTTGAGCGAACACTTACCACATAAAAACTGCGTGTGATGGAAAGCCTTTGCCACACAGTTTCTTCTATGGACCGTGTGTGATACATTGAATAACGCAAACGATTTAACGAGAAAAATTGTGTGTGATTTACCTGTGAACGGAAACGTTTTCCATGGAGCGACTGTGTGGGATGTGCATTCGAACAGAAACGTTTAGCGGGGACTGACTGTGTGGGATGTGCTTGCGACCGGAAACAATTTTGCCGTATAATTGTTTTTTTAGCTCTACTGTATGTATTTCCGTATTTGAGCGTTTACCGGTCGCGCACGACCTCATTTTGCCGAACATGTGTGCCAGGAGGGCATATTCCCGACGGTTTCTGGATCGTGTGGGAAGGACCCCCCTATCGCCCACACTCACTTGGCGACGGTTCCAAATGCCAACGAAGAAAGGGGATAATAACCATTTGTTTAGGACCGACGCGCACCAGTGGGTGGTCGACGGACAGCATGCGTACTGCGGCGGGGCCATGGTAAGCAAGCTCCCCAACACCGTCTGGCCCAAAGGGGAATTCGTAGGAACAGTCAAGGTGTGGCAGCAGGAGTGGTTCTACATCACCGAATCCCGCGACACCAACTAGGCGGCCACGCCTGACTTCAGATCCGGACCCCCACGAGACTCACCTCATCGACCGCCAAGGGCCTTGATTGGGGGTCCAAACCGGAGGTGCAGGTGCAACAGAAATGTATCTCCAACATCTTGGGTGCATACACCAGTCTCACAAACATGATTCAAGTGATGCTCTTACGCAGCACCCCTCCTGGCCAGCTCTGGGCCTCCCCCTTGTGGGAGTTCAAGCCGGAAGAGCCACGGACCCTGCAGCGCTTGTTCGGCACCATGCACAAATATATATGGAAGCACCTCTTCAAGGCCCAGAAAACGTGGCCGAAGAAGACCGAGGACATCGGACTCGACATCGAGAACCCAGCCTTGGTGGTAAGCATAACCTTTCCAAAGACATATCCGGTCAATACTTTAGATATAATAAAGATTATATTTTCTACTTTCCGTGCAGGGCTGGACGGCAAAGGCGGAGCGGATCAACTGTCCAACACCGCTGCCTGAGAATCCGGTCACACCCCAGCTAACGGAGATGTTGGTCCTGGCGCCCTATCAGGTACCGGAGAAGAAGGACAAGAAGAAGAAAGGCAAGGAGGCCAAGGGCAGCCCCCGCCACAAAGGTCCTTCGGATACAGTGTCCAGAGAGACCGAAGCCCTCTCTTCCCACGAGGGAGATGAGGAAGAAGAGGAGGATGAGGTGGAAAGCGACTCCCCCCGTTAGGGGAGGAAGAAGAAGAGGGCGGCCTCCGAGGACCCAGAGGGGGAGGCGCCCAAGAAAGGGATGCTAGCCATCCCAGACAGTTCAGACTCAGAGTCCGAACTAGTCTCCAAGAAACCTCCCAGGGTGAAGCCCCTAGCCGAATCGTAAGTATTCAGAAACTTACTTCTTTATCTTCGGTCTACCCGCTTTCATTATATAAGTTATTTTGTTATGTGCCTTTCAGCCCTCCCCGTGAGCTCCCGCATACTCCATTATTGGAGGGGAATTCTGCCGCCCGAAATGGTAGAGAGTGACACGCCACCGTGAGCCCCTCGCCTATTGCCATGGAGGACACCGAGGTGTCATCCCGAAGGACCTCTCTTGGTCGAGAGGGGGCGAACGAAGCCGTCGAGAAAGCGCCCGAGGTTAATACCTTGGTCGCCGAAGACCTAGGGGTGGCAGCCCCTATGACAACCGATGGCGGGGAGCCTGTAGGACCTTGAAGTATGTCTAGAGGGGGGGTGATTAGACTACTTGACCAATTAAAAACTTAACCTTTTCCCAATTTTAGACTTTGGCAGATTTTAGCTATCTTTGCACAAGTCAAGCAATCTTCACACAATTCAAGCAAGCATGCAAAGAGTATATGAGCGGCAGAATTTAAAGCATGCAAATTGCAAGAATGTAAAGGGAAGGGTTTGGAGGATTCAAACGAAATTGGAGACACGGATGTTTTTGTCGTGGTTTCGATAGGTGGTGTTATCATACATCCACATTGATGGACACTTCAACCCACGAAGGGTAATGGTTGCGCGAGTCCACGGAGGGCTCCACCCATGAAGGGTCCACGAAGAAGCAACCTTGTCTATCCCACCATGGCCGTCGCCCACGAAGGACTTGCCTCACTAGTGATAGATCTTCACGAAGTAGGCGATCTCCTTGCCCTTACAAACTCCTTGGTTCAACTCCACAATCTTGTCGGAGGCTCCCAAGTGACACGTAGCCAATCTAGGAGACACCACTCTCCAAGAAGTAACAAATGGTGTGTTGATGATGAACTCCTTGCTCTTGTGCTTCAAATGATAGTCTCCCCAACACTCAACTCTCTCTCACAGGATTTGGATTTGGTGGAAAGAAGATCTGAGTGGAAAGCAACTTGGGGAAGGCTATAGATCAAGATTCATGTGGTAGGAATGGAATATCTTGGCCTCAACACATGAGTAGGTGGTTCTCTCTCAGAACTGGCAGGTTGGAAGTGTAGGTTTGTTCTGATGGCTCTCTCCACGAATGAAGAGGAGGTGGAGGGGTATATATAGCCTCCACACAAAATCTAACCATTACACATAATTTACCAAACTCGGTGGGACCAAATCAACAAACTCCGTCGGACCGATTCAGTAAACCTAGTGACTGTTAGGGTTTTCGGTGGGACCGACATGCAACTCGGTCGGACCGATATGGTTAGGGTTAGGGCATAACGTAATCTCGGTGAGACCGATTACACAAACTCGGTGAGACCGATTTTGGTAATTATCTAACCAGAGAGTTGGTCAGGCAAACTTGGTGAGACCGATTATTCAAACTCGGTGGGACAGATTTTGGTAATAAGTTAACCAGAGAGTTTGCATTGTAATCGCGGTAGTACCGATTGCACAAACTCGGTGAGACCAATTTTGGTAATGGACATACACAGAGAGATTACAATCCCATCTCGGTGAGACTGAGACCCTATCGGGGAAACCGATTTGCCTAGGGTTTGTGGCAGTGGCTATGACAACTGAACTAGGTGGTGCCGGATAGAAAGAATCGGTAGGACCGATTTTGACTTTAGGTCAAATGTGTGGAAGTGGGAAAGTATTTGAGGGTTTTGGAGCATATCACTAAGCACTGTGGAGCAAGAAACTCATTAAGCAACACCTCATCCCTTCTTGATAGTATTGGCTTTTCCTATAGACTCAATGTGATCTTGGATCACCAAAATAAAAAATTAAGAGTCTTGAGCTTGAAGCTTGAGCCAATCCTTTGTCCTTAGCATCTTGAAGGGGTTCCCACATCCTTTAGTCCATGCCACTCCATTGTTGAACTTATCTGAAACATACTAGATAAAAGTGTTAGTCCAACAAGAGATATGTTGACATTAATTACCAAAACCACCTAGGGAGCACTTGTGCTTTCAGAGCCCCAACAATCTAGGCCCCAGTCGAACACCATTCCAGAGACCAACGTGGCTCCGGGATCGGATAAGCAGCCCCCTTAGAAAGAGGGGGGAGGAGCGCGAGCTCCATCGGCGGCCTCCACTAATCCAGAGGCGCCCAACGCTTTGGAGGAAGCACTGCAGCGTGCTTCCATCATGGCGGAGCACCATGCCCTGATGGGTGTGGTGGTGGAGAAGGTTCAGTCTGCTAAAAGTTGACTGAACAAAGTCTTTACCAGCCTACAGACAGGCTTTGAGGTATGCGACGTAATGTTCTAAAAACTTTTCACATAGTGTAATATACTTATGTACAAACCGTAGCCCCTGAAGCTCTCTCTGGTTTAAAAGAAACCGGTCAAAGGATCCACATAGTATTCGGAAGAGTAACACGGCATGCTGCTATTGTAACAGGCTTCCCTGTTGGCGGCAACCGCCCAGGCCGCAGAAGTTTCTAAACTCAATCAGAAGCTTCAGGTGGCAGATGAGGAAATGGACCGCATTAATAAGCGGTTCGATGAGACGCAAGGTATGCGTATAATGTTAAAAAAATTATTTTTATGTCAGAAGTGATAAGTATATTGAGAGATTAACTCATAGGTTGCTTCAATTTTGAGCATAGTTGGTGCAGCCGAGGTCGAGACCCTCAAAGGCGCCCTCGCCCAGGGCAGGAAAGAAGCAGAGGCGAATAAGGCAGCCACTGACAAAGCGGCTGCAGGAGTGGAGGCCGAGCAAGCTGCCCGCCACCAACAAGAAGCTTGGGCGACCGAAGTCGAGCAGGAGCTAAAGGATGCCATCAGCAAATGCGAATCCTTGGAGCAGAAGACTTCGGCCTAATCATCCGAGCTTGCCAAGGCTCTCCATGATGCCAAAGAGGCGCGGAGCGAGTCCCAGAGTGCTCGCAAAGAGATACATCAGGCGAGGCAGATAGCGGTTGGTAAGGCCTTTCTTTTGCAGAGTATCTTTGGAGGTCAGAGGTATGTGTATCTCACCTGAGTGTGGAGTTCTCCAGGCGCGTTTGCGGATCTTCCGAAGAGTGCCACCGATGCCGCACAGTTCTTCCGAGCCCAGGAGGGGAATTCGGCCGAGAAGCTGTTCTGGTCGCAATTTCTCACGTCGGAGCACCCGACGCCTCTGAATGACCAGCTGAAGCAGCTGACGAAGCTGCATAGGTTGGCCGGCTTGGCCATGAAGGACTTAATAGTCCAACTCTTGTCGGCCGAGCTGATTCCTAGCAGTTACTTCGCTTTGGTAAAGCGGCTTTTGATGCACGACCGCGGACTGATGTTGTAAAGCGCTTGACCTGCATAGAGGGTGCCCGGATGGCCTTCTCCCCTGTTAGAATGCAATGGGTGAAGATGGAGGCCACCGAAGTGGCAACCGCAGGCCCGCCCGAAGGCAAAGATCAGCGGAAGCCGGAGAGGTACTTCGATGATGTCCTAGAAGGAGCCTGAGTGATAGAGGGTCAATGTTCTAAGGACGTGATATTTGATTGAATTTGTTCGGGTTGTACAAACTTTGTTATGAACCCATGCTGTTATATATATATATATATATATATATATATATATATATATATATATATATATATATATATATATATATATGTTTACGCCTTTTGTTTCATGCGATTGTTCCTCTTGTGCGGCCATTTTATTTCTGAAAGTTGCCAGTCATCGGCTTCAGCCCCCATGTAGATACTACAGGGGTGTTCGACATAACGCGTGACCACACTTTATCCAACGTCTTGGTCTGTAAAGGAGGTTTCCGCAAGGTGAACCAGGCAATCGGACTATTCGGCTTTATTACTTTCACCTAGCCATAGGAGTTTGACTGTGGAGCCCCTGGTGCGTGTGCGGCTATCTGGACTACGGTGCCTTTTCCACCCGGCTGGACGAAGACCAGCCCCTCGTATAACACGGGGTGAATCGCTAACGATTTGTAGTATAATACTAAGTTGCTGAATCACCCACCAGCTCTTGCCTATCATGACAGTCAGTTTTCGGCTTTCTCTACAGAGGTACTTGACCGGACAAACCAGAAATACAATCGCAGTAGTTCTCCCTTTACTACCTTAGCCAAACGAGCGGAATGTAGGGTGGTAAGCACAGGAGCCGAGCAACCCAACTATAGACCAAAGACATGATTCGGAGCCGATGCATATAACGCAATATCCGGGACGCTGAAGAGTACCCCTATAGGTGTTCGGACTTAAAATGTGCAGGGCCAAATACATCGCCCGGTGTTAAGGCCATACTAAAGCACCTGTGGCAGTAGGGAGAGAATACAGAGATGATATGAAATAAATGAGGGCCAAAAAGTGGTGATCAACTTCTTCCTTTATACCTTGATTAATACGTAGAACCATGTTATTACAGATAATGCCATAAATATCGAGGCCATTTTACATGCCAGAAGTTTACACAAGGGAAAGGTTTGCACAGGGCATAAAAGTAGTGGTTTGAAGATCCCAATGGTGCCCTGCCACATGTCTGCATCATTTCTTCTTGGTAGGAAATCCTTTGATAGGAGGAGTCGATGGTCGTCTGCAAGAAAGAGCGACGTGGAGAAAGCCCTCATACAACCGTAGGTCGGGTAGGTTTTTTAACGAACCTACAGTGGAAAAAATAGTTGAGGTCCTAATATGGTCAAGCCGTGCTATGGACCTTTTCCGCATTGTTCCTCCGGTGCTTCCCAACGTATTTTAAGTGTGTAGTTATGTACGTGCGGTACGTATGCCGCAACCTTATGGGGCGATCGGCGGAGGCTAAACTGCTATTCAAGCTCTGGCTCCACTGGGCTATCGCGTTGTAATGCAGATTAGACTTGCTTAGCAGTGTCATAGGTCTTGATGACCGATTATTGTTTGGCTTGGTGAGGCCGCCCTGTACTTCGGCTGCTAGGGCCACGGTGTGCTCCTTAGTACGGAGGGAGAGCTCCATATTCCCATTTACTGTGATGACGCCGCGCGGTCCGGGCATTTTAAGCTTCAAATAAGCGTAGTGTGGGACTGCATTAAAGCGGGTGAAAGTAGTTTGTCTGAGTAGTGCATGATAACCACTTCGAAAAGGGACGATGTCGAAGATCATTTCTTCGCTTCAGAAGTTGTTGGAGAGCCGAATACGACTTACAGTGTTCAGGAGCCCGTGCAGCGGGCCTCCACGCCGGGTATCACTCCTTTAATGGTAGTGTTCCTAGCCTTGATTCTTGACGGGTCGATATCCATCTTACGGACAGTATCCTTGTAGATCAAGTTGAGGCTGTTGCCACCGTCCATAAGGACTCTAGTAAGATGGTATCCGTCGATGATAGGGTCGAGTACCAGGGCCGCCAAACCTCCATGACGGATACTGGTTGGGTGGTCCCTGTAATCAAAGGTGATCGAGCAAGCCGACCATGGGTTGAATTTCGGGGCGACAAGCTCTACGGTGTAGACATCCCTTAATGCGCGTTTGCGCTCCTAAGGGAGTCCTGGATTAGGGGGTCCTCGGGTGTCCAGGCTATGTGATATGGGCCGGACTGATGGGCCATGAAGATACAAGGCAGAAGACCTTCCCCCGTGTCCGGGTAGGACTCTCCTATGCGTGGATGGCAAGATTGGTGTCCGGATATGTAATTTCCTTCTTTGGCAAACCGACTCTATACAACCCTAGGCCCCTCACGTGTGTATATAAACCGGAGGGTTTAGTCTGTAGAGGCTATCAGAATTCATACCGGCTAGGCCTCTAGGGTTTAGCCATTACAATCTCGAGGTAGATCAACTCTTGTAACCCCTATACTCATCAAATACAATCAAGCAGACGTAGGGTTTTACCTCCATTAAGAGGGCCCAAACATGGGTAAGCATCGTGTTCCCCCTGTCCCTTGTTCCCTTCGATCCTTAGAGGCACAGTTCAGGACCCCCTACCTGAGATCGGCCGGTTTTGACACCGACATTGGTGTTTTCATTGAGAGTTCCTTTGTGTTGTCAATAGAAGGATCGATGGCTCGCCTTGTCATTAATGATGATATTACTTCTGGAAGGACCATAACTCCAGGACAGGTCCTCCAGCTCGGCAGTTTTACCATGGGCGCTCGCTCGGCCTTTAAGCCAACGGCAGACCCCACAATTGCCAAACATCATCTCCGCATTGGCCTCGGACACTCCGAAAATATGGACCCAGCAGATGTCTCCTCCTTGAATAAGCTGCTAGATCGCATCGCGGCCCTAGGGGTCGCAACAGACTATGATCGGCTTGGGCTTAAACCCGACTAGATGGAGATCAAATCCCCACAAATTACCCATCTGGTAGCGGACGTTGAGGAACGGGCCGATAACACTTCTTCTCCTAAGTTAAGAACCAGCTATGTTTGGATTTCCGAGCCCTGCAAGCCAGATACCCATCCTCGGGGAGAGACTTCATGTCCTCCAAACATAGGATCATGCATTAAGCCCAAAAGTCACTAGGACCGTCCTGATCCTGAACTAGTGACCTTAGAGATTCTTCACGCTCCGGATTCAATCGTGGGTCAGGATTCAGATTTTATCCCACCCACCCACCATGATCAATATTCCCCAAGTAATTCAGGCCCTCCATCATATGTGACCTAATGTATGTACGACAACAACCTCAGGAAACGGTCCATCACTTCTGGGTCAGATTCCTCGTTAAAAATAAGATTAAAGATTGCCACAACAACGACGCGGTTTCAGTTTTTTGTCGTAACTGTACGGACGAGGGAATTCTTAACGCCCTCAACCGCCGCCGCATACATCACTTCACTGAATTGGCCCACATATTATAGAAGTACTGCGTGATGGAAAGTGCATGGAAAACCGAGACGGCCCGGTGGGAACTGTCGGATTCAGGGTTCCGCAGACCCTTGAGAGGTTCGAACTCTGGGGTGCGTGCGAAGAACTCGTCCTCCCCAGTTTGCTTGCTCACCGAATCCACGGCCTAGCTTGATGAATCTAATGGACAAGAGACACAGCAGTTTATCCTGGTTCGGGCCACCTTGCGGTGTAATACCCTACTCCAGCCTTGTGGTGGATTGCCTCGAGGGGTTGAGGATGAACTAGTACAATGGAGGAACAACCTCAAGAGGTGAGGTGTTCTCATGCTCGATGAGCTGGTGGGTGTGAGGTTGGTTCAAATGATCCAACCCCCTCTATTGTGATGGCTAAGTCCTATTTATAGTGGCCTTGGTCCTCTTCCCAAATGTAGGCGGGAAGGGATCCCACAACGGCCAAATTCGAAGGGGGCAGCTAGTAAAAGCTATCCTGACAAAAGTACTCTTCGCCTGCAAAAGCCTCTGGTGGTGACGTTGCGGTGGGCTCCGCGATGATCTCCGTCCTGCCGTCCTGGCGGTCTTGGTCTTATTGCACCGGACTGGAAACCTTTGCTTGATTCCTCGGGACCCTGCGCGTGCACTTGCCTCCTTAGCACCAAAGAGGAAACTGGCAAACTGCGCCCGCTGGCGCCTGCCTGGCCATGGTCATCATGGCTCATGTTATATGAACCTCATGAGGTGTAGCTTGCTTAGATATGTCCGCTCCTCGCGAGCCAGCCCGGGGAGGCCACCCTCCCCAGGGAGGTTTTGGTGTCATCCGCCCCGCGAGGCTTGACCCCTCGCGAGGGTCTTGGGTTGTTGTTGTTGAAGCTGGGCCAACCGGGCCGTCGACGGAGCCACGCCGTGGGCCGCAGGCAAGCAAGTCTAGGTACCCCCATTCCTAGGACGCCAACAATAGCCCCCGGGCTCAAGGCACGCTCGGACTTGGCTTCGAGGCGAAGCCAACGGGCAAGTGTGGAGTGCCGCGGGCCCTAACCAGCTGCGGCCTTGGTTGACGCGTGGAGATTGATGGGACGTGGGCGTCTCCGCTTCCCCATGCTACCTCGGCAACCGTTCGACTTGGCGAGACTCTGCTACCTGCAGAGAAAAACCATCATTGCGTGCGATCGTGGAGGCCGGTGGTGGCCTCCCTCTGGTTATAAATGAGGGGAGGGGTAGATCCCCCTTCCTCATCTTCGTCTTCTCGCCACCCGCTCCTTCTTCTTCCTTTTTGCCTCGCCATCTTGTTGTAGTTCTCATGGTGCCGACGAGGAAGTTCTCCGCTGCCGAGAAACGGAAGGCCTCCAAGGAGGGGCCCGACTCGCCGCCGCCCAAGAGGGGGCGAGGTCGCCCCCGCAAGCATGTCGCGACTTCTGTGGTGGCTCCTCAGGGGCGCGGGCACGCCTCGAGTGGCCGCGGCGGCGCTTCTTCTCACGGTGGGAGCCGCCAGGGGCGATGCAGCCCCTGCGATGGAGGGAGGCGCGCCATGGTCGTCCGGCGTCCTCGTCCGTGCTTCCATTCGGCAGAGGTGCCTCCGGAGTTTCTTGTGTGGTCGGAGAGGCCGACCGGTACCTGGCTCTCGCTCCCCGGCTTCTTCGCGGGCGAGCTACCGGTCACTAGCCTTGACGACCTCGGGCTGCAGGCTAACGGCTACTGCAGCAAGGCTTCATGGGTCGGTGTCGAAGTGTCCACCACCGGCAATGTGGCCTTGACCCGCGGCTGGTGGGCGTTTGCACGCGTGCGCGGCCTGAGTGGGAGCTGCGCCCTCCACTTCAAGTACGACGGTGTCGCAACCCTCTACGCGAGGGTGTTTGGGGAAGACGGCTGTCGCGCAGGGTGCTGCCCCGAAGACGACAGCAGCGACGATGAGCTTGGCCTTGACGGCAGCCGTGACGACGCTGAGGGTAAACTTGCCCTTGGCGACGGTCATGGCTTGACCAGCAGCGGAGGCCCCTCCTCCAGCGAGAGCACAAGCAGCAGCGGCTACGACCAGCCACGTCGCCGGGCTCGCTTCAAGGGAGGTGGCGGATCTTCTCGTCGCCATGCTCCGGTGAAGTGGGAAGAAAGCTCGGGTTGAGCCCGGGGGGCCTCTGGAGCCCGACCACTGGAGTTGCTGCAGTCGCGCGGGCCGCCTTTGTTTAGCCTCTCCTTTCTCCTGCATTTTGAAAAAAGTAGAAGGCCCTGCTGGGGCGTGTAACGAACAATGGCACCTATGCCACTATGCTATGTTTATTATTCTGATGTCATGCTGTAATGTTCATGTTCCGAGTAGGTGCGGTATGATAACTTAGCTCGATACACTCGTGGTAGTTTCCCATCTCGCGAAGGCGTGCCCTTCAGCATCTGGTGAGGCCCCCTTGCTGCCGACTCAGGAGCAATTGGCCTCAGGAGACATCATAAATTTGCAGAATTGTTAGAAAACTTGTTGAGTGTTGATGACCCACAAGTATAGGGGATCTATCGTAGTGCTTTCGATAAGTAAGAGTGTCGAACCCAACAAGGAGCAGAAGGAAATGACAAGCCGTTTTTAGTAAGGTATTCTCTCCAAGCACTGAAATTATCGGTAACAGATAGTTTTGTGATAAGGTAATTTGTAACGGGTAACAAGTAACAAAATTAAACAAGGTGCAACAAGGTGGCCCAATCCTTTTTGTAGAAAAGGACAAGTCTGGACAAACTCTTATATAAAGGAAAGAGCTCCCGAGGACACATGGGAATTATCGTCAAGCTAGTTTTCATCACGCTCATATGATTCGCGTTCGTTACTTTGATAATTTGATACGTGGGTGGACCGGTGCTTGGGTACTGCCCTTCCTTGGACAAGCATCACACTTATTATTAACCCCTCTCGCAAGCATCCGCAACTACGAAAGAAGAATTAAGGTAAACCTAACCATAGCATGAAACATGTGGATCCAAATCAGCCCCTTACGAAGCAACGCATAAACTAGGGTTTAAGCTTCTGTCCCTCTAGCAACCCATCATCTACTTATTACTTCCCAATGCCTTCCCCTAGGCCCAAAAAATGGTTAAGTGTCATGTAGTCGACGTTCACATAACACCACTAGAGGAAAGACAACATACATCTCATCGAAATATCGAACGAATACCAAATACACATGACTACTTATAACAAGACTTCTCCCATGTCCTCAGGAACAAACGTAACTACTCAAAAATCATATTCATGTTCATAATCAGAGGGGTATTAATATGCATAAAGGATCTGAACATATGATCTTCCACCGAATAAACCAACTAGCATCAACTACAAGGAGTAATCAACACTACTAGCAACCCATAGGTACCAATCTAAGGTTTTGAGAAAAAGATCGGATACAAGAGATGAACTAAGTTTTGAGAGGAGATGGTGCTGGTGAAGATGTTGATGGAGATTAACCCCCTCCCAATTAGAGGATTGATGGTGATGACGATGGTGATGATTTCCCCTCCGGAGGAATGTTTCCCGGAAAAGGGCGAAATCACTCGGGGATCGCCTTCAATCATCACCATCGTCATCACCAACACCTCATCGAAGAGGGCAATCTCCATCAACATATTCACCAGCACCATCTCATCTCCAAACCCTAGTTCATCTCTTGTATCCAATTCTTGTCTCGCAAGTCCGGATTGGTGCTAGTAGGTTGCTAGTAGTGTTGATTACTCCTTGTAGTTGATGCTAGTTGGTTTATTTGGTGGAAGATCATATGTTTAGATCCTTTATGCATATTATTACCCTCTGATTATGAACATGAATATGCTTTGTGAGTAGTTACGCTTTGTTCCCGAGGACAAGGGAGAAGTCTTGCTATTAGTAGTCATGTGAATTTGGTATTCGTTCGATATTTTGATGAGATGTATGTTGTCTAGCCTCTAGTGGTGTAATGTGAACATCGACTACATAACACTTCACCATTATTTGGGACTAGAGGAAGTCATTGGGAAGTAATAAGTAGATGATGGGTTGCTAGAGTGATGTGTTTAAACCCTAGTTTATGCGTTGTTTCATAAGGGCTGATTTGGATCCATATGTTTCATGCTATGGTTAGGTTTACCTTAATACTTTTGTTGTAGTTGTGGATGCTTGCAATAGAGGTTAATCATAAGTGGGATGTTTGTTCAATTAAGAACAGCACCCAAGCACCGGTCAACAATAATTATTCATGTTCCCCTACATCCAATTAGATATATATATATATCATGTTCTTTCCAACATGCTGGGCTTGCCAAAGGATAAAATGAAAAAGGAAAGGTGAAGATCACCGTGACTCTTGCATAAGGTGGAGGATAATAAAAAAATAGGCCCTTCACAGAGGGAAGTAGAGGTTGCCATGTGCTTTTATGGCTGGATGCACAAAATCTTAATGCAAAAGAACGTCACTTTATATTGCCCCTTGTGATATGAACCTTTATTATGTAGTCCGTAGCTTTTATTACTTCCACATCACAAGATCGTATAAAGCTTATTTCTCCCACACCAATCAATCATACATGTTTAGAGCAATTTTTATTGCTTTGCACCGATGACAACTTACTTGAAGGATCTTACTCAATCCATAGGTAGATATGGTGGACTCTCATGGCTAAATTGGTATAAGGTTATTTGGAAGCACAAGTAGTATCTCTACTTGGTGCTGAGAATTTGGCTAGCATGATGGGGAAAGGCAAGCTCAACATGTTAGAGGATCCATGACAACATACTTTATCTCAGATATAAGAAAACATAACTCATCACGTTGTCTTCCTTGTCCAACATCAACTCTTTAGCATGTTATATTTTAATGAGTGCTCCCAATCGTAAAAGATGTCAATGATAATATATCTATATGTGAAACCTCTCTTTCCTTATTACTTCCTATTAATTGCAACGATGACCAAAGCTATATGTGCCAACTCCCAACAACTTTTAATCATCATACTCTTTCTATGTGAAGTCATTACTCTCAATAAGATCAATATGAACTCTTTGTTTCTTTTTATTCTTTTTCTTCTTTATTTTCTTTTGTTCACCCAAGATCATGGCAAAACAATCAAGCCCTTGACTCAACACTAAACTTTATTATATATATAGATCACGGACTCGATTACATAGAGAGATCATAAAGCAAAACTCAAAACTAGATCATGCCATGAACTTTATTCTACTGGATCAAGATACTACTAGAAGGATCGAACTAAGAAAAACGGTAAAGATAGGAGTTGTGATGGTGATACGATACAGGGGCACCTCCCCCGAGCTTGGCAGTTGCCAAGGGGAGTGCCCATACCCATGTGATTATGTCTCCTTCTTTGTTGTTGGTGTGATATTCTTGGCAATGATTCCTCTCAGGATACGGTTCTCCTCCTCGAGCTTATTGACTTGCTGCTTGAGGTCCATTATTTCCTTACGAAGCTTCCCTGTAACGGCTAAAGCCCCTTGCACCCAAGGGTGTTGCATAGCTGCGAGAGAACAAGTGACACTCCTTTTCATATTTTCATAAGAAAGAAATTTAACATTGGAAGGGATAACCGAGTTTGGAATAGCTGAGCTCTGTAGTTCCCCCATCGTGAACCCAGCTCGGAGGCGATAGGTGACTTCTTGATCCTCCATGGCATCTACCCTCATCAAGTCGGCCTCCATCTCTGCCTCCGTTGCTGGCCCAAAGTGGTCCGCGTTGCTGTTTGCCCTTTGTTCCGGTGCCGGATTAGATACCCGGCTCTCTCCGACTGACTCTTGAGAAGACATCTTGCTCTAATCTGCAGCAGCAACATCTCAAAACAAAAACAGAGGAGATTTGTGTTATACGAGAGTCAAAACGTTCGGGAGAATATATAATGAATTTTTACCGACCAAAATACGAATCGTGCAAGAAAACGGAGTCCAGAGGGCACACGGGGTGCTCACGAGGTAGGGGGGCGCGCCCAGGGGGTAGGGCGCGCCCTCCACCCTCGTGGAGCCCTCGTGTCCTTCCCGGACTGCCACTTATTTTTCTATTTTTCTAAATATTCCAAAACAGAGAAATATTGCCTTAGAAATTGTTTTGGAGTCGGTTTACTTACCGTACCACATACCTATTCCTTTTCGAGTCCAAACGGTGCGAAAGTGTCCTTATGTATTCCTCCGGGTTACGGTTTTAATAATATTTGTTTCAACATTTATGGGATTACCTGAAATATAATGTTTGATCCTTTGACCGTTTACCACCTTCGGAATTGTGCCTTCGAAGTTGTTGATTTTATGGCACCGAACGATAGACCTCCTCGATAACGAGGGACCTTCCCATTTAGAGAGAAGTTTTCCTGCAAAAATCTTAAACGAGAGTTGTATAGCAATACATAATCACCTACATTAAACTCACGCTTTTGTATCCTTTTGTCATGCCATCTTTTAACTTTTTCTTTAAACAACTTAGCATTTTCATAAGCTTGGATTCTCCATTCATCAAGTGAGCTAATATCAAATAACCTTTTCTCACCGGCAAGTTTGAAATCATAGTTGAGCTCTTTAATAGCCCAATATGCCTTATGTTCTAGTTCGAGAGGTAAATGGCATGCTTTTCCATAAACCATTTTATAAGGAGACATACCCATAGGATTCTTATATGCAGTTCTATAGGCCCATAATGCATCATCAAGTTTCTTGGACCAATTCTTTCTAGACCTATTAACAGTCTTTTGCAAAATTAATTTGAGCTCTCTATTACTCAATTCTACTTGACCACTAGAATGTGGGTGATAAGGAGATGCAATTCTATGATTAACATCATATTTAGCAAGCATTTTACGGAAAGCACCATGAATAAAGTGTGAACCACCATCAGTCATTATATATCTAGGGACTCCAAACCTCGGAAAAATAACTTCCTTAAGCATTTTAATAGAAGTGTTATGATCAGCATTACTAGTTGGGATAGCTTGTACCCACTTAGTAACGTAATCAACAGCAACCAAAATATGTGTATATCCATTAGAGGCAGGAAAAGGTCCCATATAATCAAAGCCCCAAACATCAAATGGTTCAATAACAAGTGAATAATTCGTAGGCATTTCTTGACGTCTACTAATATTACCAATTCTTTGACATTCATCGCAAGACAAAACAAACTTACGGGCATCCTTGAAGAGAGTGGGCCAATAAAAACCGGATTGTAATACCTTATTTGCAGTTCTATCTCCAGCGTGGTGTCCTCCATAAGCTTCGGAGTGACACTTGCGTAGGATTTGTTCCTGTTCATGCTCAGGCACACAACGTCTAATAACACCATCTACTCCTTTATAAAGATGGGGGTCATCCCAAAAGTAATGTCGCAAATCATAGAAAAACTTTTTCTTTTGTTGGTATGTGAAGCTAGGTGGTATAAATTTAGCAACAATATAATTAGCATAATCAGCATACCATGGAGTGCTACGAGAAGTGCTTATGACATTTAATTGTTCATCAGGAAAGCTATCATCAATAGGTAGTGGGTCATCAAGAACATTCTCTAACCTAGATAAGTTATCTGCAACGGGGTTCTCAGCTTCTTTTCTATCAACAATATGCAAATCAAATTGTTGCATCAAGAGAACCCATCTAATAAGTCTAGGTTTTGCATCTTTCTTTTCCATAAGATATTTAATAGCAGCATGATCAGTGTGAATAGTTACTTTAGAATCAACAATATAGGGTCTGAATTTATCACTAGCAAATACAACTTCTAAAAGTTCCATTTCGGTAGTAGCATAATTTCTTTGAGCATTGTCTAGAGTCTTACTAGCATAATGGATAACATTTAGTTTCTTATCAACTCTTTGCCCTAGAACAGCACCTACAGCATAATCACTAGCATCACACATAATTTCAAAGTGTAAATTCCAATCAGGTGGCTGAACAACAGGTGCAGAGACTAATGCTTTCTTAAGTATTTCAAATGCTTCTACACAATCATCATCAAAGACAAATGGTACATCTCTTTGTAATAAATTAGTCAGAGGCCGGGAAATTTTTGAGAAGTCCATAATGAACCTCCTATAAAATCCGGCGTGACCAAGGAAATTTCTTATACCTTTGATGTCCTTGGGACATGGCATCTTTTCAATAGCATCAACCTTGGCTTTATCAACTTCAATACCTCTTTCAGAAACTTTGTGCCCCAAGACAATACCTTCATTAACCATAAAGTGGAACTTTTCCAAATTCAAGACAAGATTAGTTTCTTCACATCTCTTCAAAACTCGATCAAGATTGCTCAAGCAATCATCAAAAGAGGAACCATAGACGGAAAAATCGTCCATGAAAACCTCACAAACTTTTTCACAAAAATCAGAGAATATAGCCATCATGCATCTTTGAAAGGTAGTAGGTGCATTACATAAACCAAAAGGAATACGCCTATAAGCAAAAGTACCAAAAGGGCAGGTAAAAGTAGTCTTTGATTGATCCTTAGCCAACACAGGTATTTGAGAGAAACCAGAATAACCATCTAGAAAGCAATAATGTGTATGTTTGCACAATCTTTCTAGCATTTGATCAATAAAAGGTAAGGGGTAATGATCTTTCTTAGTAGCTTTATTTAAATTGCGGAAATCAATTACCATCCAATAACCTTTGATAATTCTTTGCAGGATCAATTCATCTTTATCATTAGGGACAACAGTAATACCTCCCTTCTTAGGGACACAATGGACAGGACTTACCCACTGACTATCAGCAATGGGATAAATTATACCTGCCTCCAGAAGCTTGAGTATTTCTTTTCTTACCACTTCTTTCATTTTAGGATTCAAACGTCATTGAGGATCACGAACTGGTTTGGCATCCGCTTCCAAATTTATTTTATGTTGACATAGAGTGGGACTAATGCCCTTGAGATCATCAAGAGTATATCCAATAGAGGCACGGTGCTTCTTCAGAGTTTTCAATAATCTTTCTTCTTCATGCTATGAAAGGTTAACACTAATAATAACAGGGTATGTTTTCTTTTCATCAAGATAAGCATATTTAAGATTATCAGGCAACGGTTTAAGCTCAAACACGGGATCACCCTTGGGTGGAGGAGGATCCCCTAGGATTTCAATAGGAAAATTGTGTTGCAGAATAGGTTCCTGTTTAAAGAATAATTCATCTATTTCCCTTCTTTCATTCATGAACATATCATTTTCATGGTCTAGCAAATAGTGTTCTAAAGGATCACTAGGAGGTACGGCAATAGAAGCAAGACCAATAATTTCATCTTTACTAGTCAATTCTTCCTCACGATGTTGTTTACTAAATTTAGAGAAATTAAACTCATGAACCATATCATCCAAGCCAATAGTAACAACATTCTTTTTGCAGTCTATCTTAGCATTAATAGTATTCAAGAAGGGTCTACCAAATATAATGGGACAAAAGCTATCTTGTGGAGAACTGAGAACAAGAAAATCAGCAGGATATTTAGTTTGCCCACACAAGACTTCAACATCTCTAACAATTCCCGTTGCAGATATAGTATCTCTATTGGCAAGTTTAATTGTAACATCAATATCTTCTAACTCAGCAGGTGCAATTTCATGCTTAATTTCTTTATTTAAATCATAAGGTATAACACTAGCACTAGCACCCATATCACATAAGCCATGATAACAATGATCTCCTATTTTAACAGAAATAACAGGCAGGCCTACCACAGGTCTTGTTTATCTTTAGCACAAGGTTTAGCAATTCTAGCAGTTTCACCATTGAACTGAATAACATTCCCATCAATATTATCAGACAAGAGATCTTTAACAATAGCAATATTAGGTTCTACTTTGACTTGCTGAGGAGGTGTATAAGTTCTAATATTGCTCTTACGAACCATAGTTGAAGCTTTAGCATGATCCTTTATTCTAACAGGGAAAGGTGGTTTCTCAACATAAGAAGTGGGAACTATAGGATCATTATAAGTGACAGTATTTTCTTCAACTTTAATAGGTGCAACTAATTTTACTTCTATGGGAGGATGATATTTAAACCACTTCTCCTTGGGGAGATCAACATAAGTAGCAAAACATTCACAGAAAGAAGCTACTATCTCAGAGTCAAGTCCATATTTAGTGCTAAACTTACGGAAAATATCGATATCGATGAAAGATTTAACACAATCAAACTTAGGTATCATACCTGACTCCTTACCTTCGTCGAGGTCCCAATCTTCAGAGTTGCGTTTAATTCTATCTAATAAATTCCATCTGAATTCAATAGTCTTCATCATAAAAGAGTCGGCACAAGAAGTATTGAGCATGGTGCGATTATTATCAGAAAGCCAAGCATAAAAACTTTGAATAATTATTTCTCTTGGGAGCTCATGATTGGGGCATGAATATAACAGTGATTTAAGCCTCCCATAAGCTTGAGCGATGCTTTCTCCTTCGCGAGGCCAAAAATTATATATATAATTGCGATCACGATGAACAAGATGCATAGGGTAATACTTTTGATGAAATTCCAATTTCAATCTTTTATAGTTCCATGATCTTGTATCATCACATAGCCTATACCATGTCAATGCGTCTCCCTTCAAAGATAAAGGTAAGACCTTCTTCTTAGCAACGTCATCGGGTATACCTGCAAGCTTAAATAATCTACAAACTTCATCCACATATATTAAGTGCTCATCAGGATGCTTTGTTCCATCTCCTGTAAAAGGATTAGCTAGCAGTTTTTCCATCATACCCGAAGGAAACTCAAAAGGAGTTTCATTTTCAATAGGTTCAGTAGGTTGAGGAGCAACTCTTTGCTCTACTGGACGGGATGAAGATACCCCGAACAAGCCCCTCAGAGAATTACTTTCCATAGTAACAAGTGACAGTAAATTTCAGCACACCATATAAATTTTTCCTTACCCAATTCCACCTACCAAAGGCGCTACACTCCCCGGCAACGGCGCCAGAAAAGAGTCTTGATGACCCACAAGTATAGAGGATCTATCGTAGTCCTTCCGATAAGTAAGAGTGTCGAACCCAACAAGGAGCAGAAGGAAATGATAAGCGGTTTTCAGCAAGGTATTCTCTGCAAGTACTGAAATAAGTGGTAACAGATAGTTTTGTGATAAGATAAATTGTAACGAGCAACAAGTAATAAAAGTAAATAAAGTGCAGCAAGGTGGCCCAATCCTTTTTGTAACAAAGGACAAGCCTGGACAAACTCTTATAACAGGAAAAGCGCTCCCGAGGACACATGGGAATATCATCAACTAGTTTTCATCACGTTCATATGATTCACGTTCGGTACTTGGATAATTTGATATGTGGGTGGACCGGTGCTTGGGTGCTGTTCTTACTTGAACAAACATCCCACTTATGATTAACCTCTATTGCAAGCATCCGCAACTACATCAAAAGCATTAAGGTAAACCTAACCATAGCATGAAACATATGGATCCAAATCAGCCCCTTACGAAGCAACACATAAACTAGGGTTTAAGCTTCTGTCACTCTAGCAACCCATCATCTACTTATTACTTCCCAATGCCTTCCTCTAGGACCAAATAATGGTGAAGTGTTATGTAGTCGACGTTCACATAATACCACTAGAGGCTAGACAATATACATCTCATCAAAATATCGAACGAATACCAAATTCACATGACTACTAATAGCAAGACTTCTCCCTTGTCCTCAGGAACAAACGTAACTACTCACAAAGCATATTCATGTTCATAATCAGAGGGGTAATAATATGCATAAAGGATCTGAACATATGATCTTCCACCAAATAAACCAACTAGCATCAACTACAAGGAGTAATCAACACTACTAGCAACCTACTAGCACCAATCCCGGACTTGGAGACAAGAATTGGATACAAGAGATGAACTATGGTTTGGAGATGAGATGGTGCTGGTGAAGATGTTGATGGAGATTGCCCTCTCCCGATGAGAGGAGCGTTGGTGATAACGATAGTGATGATTTCCCCCTCCGGGAGGGAAGTGTCCCCGGCAGAACAGCTCTGCCGGAGCCCTAGATTGGTTCCGCCAAGGTTCCGCCTCGTGGCGGCAGAGTCTCGTCTCGAAAGGTTGGTTGCTATTTTTTTCTTGACGAAAGACTTCATATAGGAGAAGATGGGCGTCGGAGAGCCACCAGGGGGCCCACGAGGTAGGCGGGCGCGCCCCCACCCTCGTGATCAGGGTGTGTGTCGGCGTTCTGGGAACGGGGGTCCCCAGACTTGCCTGCCAGCGGCCTGCGGCGTGGCTCAAGGGGCGGCCCAGCAAGGCCCATCTTCATCAGCACAAGCTCAAGGGGCTCGCGAGGAGGCGGAGAGATCAAGGCGGGGTACCTCACGAGGTGCCCATGACGTAAGCCATGACGACCACTAAGGGCGCGAGGCGCCAGCCCCAGCGATGTCCTCCTTTCCTCTTTGGTGCAAAGGGAGCAAGCGTAGGCAAGAGTATCAAGTAAAGGCATCCGTTTCGGTGCAACAAGACCAAGACCGTCGCAACGGCAGGAAGGAAGTCATTGTGGAGCCCAAGCCGGCGTCACCACCAGAGCCTTTGAAAGGCGAGGACCAACTTTAGTCAGGATAATTGTACTATATGTTCCCCTTGAAAATAGCCAATTGTTGGCGCCCTTCCCGCTCAATATTTGGGAAGAGGCCCAGGGCCTTTGCCTATAAATAGGACTAGCCACCCACAGGGTAGAGGCATCTAGAGAGAGGATCCAGCATCTGGGATCAGCAGAGAAAGAGCGACTGAACTCCCCCTAGCAGTTCATTGCACCAGCCAAGAGCAGACCCTCGCGAGGCTGTTCTTCCTTGTGTTGTTCATCATCATCCCAAGAGGCAATCCACCACACCACAAACTAGAGTAGGGTATTACACCACAATGGGGCCCGAAATAGTATAAACCCTGTGTCTCTTGTGTTGTTCTTTTTATAGCTTAGATCCTAGCAAGGCGGCGGGGTGCAGGTAGGTAGAGGGCGAGATCTCCGCGCGCACCCCAGTGTTCAAACCTAGAGGGTCTGCCGGAACCCGAAATCCGACATTTGGCGCGCCAGGTAGGGGTGCGCCGGAAATCGTCTTCCGCTGCCCTGTTCTTCACCGACCATCGCATCCATGTCAGACGCTCGTCGGGCCCGCGCTGAGCACCGAGCCGCTCTCGCTTCCCGCATCGCCCAGACGGCCCCCGTCGGCGGCCGCCCCCGCCGTTCCCCGTCGCCTACCGTCAACGCCGCCACCGGCCCGGCGGGGAACGAGCAGCAAGCATCGTCCCAGCATCCGTCCGTGAGGCGAGACGGCCGTACTGCTACTCCCTCACTCGCCCCAGCTGGTTCTTCGTCTCGCGCACTCCACGCGCCCATGGAGGCTCGAGCTGTGCTCATCGCGGCAAACGAGCTCCTGCGCTACCGCCTTGTCAACGACGTCTACAAGGTGTGGCTCGACCGCGTCGTCGAGCTCGTCCGTGCCGCAGGGGGCTCCCCCGCGCCGTCCTTCTCGCTGCACCGCGCCCTGCCCTGTGCGGGCGATGAAGCTCCGGGGGCGCCCCAGCCGCCTCCCCCTCAAGAAGGCGCCTTGGTCCCGAAGCGCGTGGCCCCTGGGCGTAACCCACTCCGTCCGGCGCCAGCGCAGTAAGAGCAGAGCTATCAAGAGGTCCCTCGCCCCCAAGAAGCTGCCCGAGTGCTCCTTGCGCCGGCTCGTCACGACCACGCTCCTGCTCCAGCACGCCAAGACCCCGCGCTGCTCCCAGCTGCAGCGCATGGGGACCTGCAAGACCAGGATCTTCGTCACCAAAGGCCTCCCGTGGCCACGGCAGGCTGCCGCGCCTTCACCACCGAGCTGCGCAGCGTCACGTGGCCCGGCAAGTTCAAGCCAAACCTGCCTCCTCGCTACGACGACACGGCCGACCCTGCGGAGTTCCTCCAGCTCTATGAGCTGGGCATCGAAGCCGCCAACGGGGACGAAAAGGTCATGGCGAACTGGTTTCCCATGGCACTCAAGGACGGAGCCCGCACCTGGCTCCTGAACCTGGCTCCTGGCATGATCTCCTCCTGGGACGAGATGCGCACCCGCTTCATCGCCAACTTCCAAGGTACTCGTGACCGGCCTCCTGCCATGAGCGACATGCGCCGCATCAAGCAGAAACCAGGGGAGACCCTGCAGAAGTACATCCAGCGCCTTCAACAATGCACGCCTCAAGATTTCCAAGGTGACCGAGGAGGCCATCATCTCTGCCTTCTCAGACGGTGTGCGTGACGTCAAGATGAAGGAGGAGCTGGCAATGCATGAAGATTTGTGCACTTCCTTGGAGCTGTTCAACTTGGCGACCAAGTGCGCCAGGGCTGAGGAAGGGCGCCTTTCCCTCCTCGAGCTGCCAGCCACAGACCCAGAAGAGAAGAAGTCCAAGGCCAAGGACGTGAAGCACAAGGGGGCTGCCGTGGTCGCGGCAGAACCAGACACCAAGCGGGGCAGAGATCAGCCCGAGTCTTCCAAGGGCAGCTGGTACTGTGTGTACCACGACCTCCACACCCACAACACCAACGAATGTCAAGAGCTCCGGGCCGTGCGAGAAGGGAGGATCGGCCGGCGCCCCGACCGCAACGATCGAGGCTACGGCCGAGGAGGAGGAAGGAACGCAGGACGCTGGGAAGACCGTGGCCCTCGCCAAGGGTGGCGCGACCGACCTCACGAGGATTGCTGGCAGGATCAACCTCGTGAGGGAGACTGGAGGGATCAGCCTCGCGAGGATCGCCCGCAAGGAAACGCAGGCCTCCCTCCTTTGCCGCCGTAGCCGAGGAGAAACGAGGACCATCATCAGGACGAGGAGCTGGGGGCTTCCAAGAGCCGCGCGCGATCACTTGCATCCTGGGCGGAGCTCAAGTCCCAGCCTCTCAACGCATCTTCAAGAAATTCGCCCGCGAAGTGAATGCAGTTCTCCCCAAGCTCAAAGCCACGCGCCCACTCAGGTGGTCAGCGTGCGCCATCACGTTCAGCTCAGCGGATCAGCTCAAGTGCGCGGCCACAGCAGGAGTCCTCCCGATGCTTTGTTCCCCAATCATCAACAACATGCAAGTCACCAGGACCTTCATCGATGGCGGAGCAGGGCTCAATGTCATGTCCGTAGAAACATTCAACAATCTCCAAGTGCCTTACAATCAGCTTCAGCCGACCAAGCCTTTCTCCAGAGTCACCGATGGCTCCACGGTTCCGATTGGGCAGGTCCGCCTCCCTATCACCTTCGGGGCGCGCGACAACTACCGCACCGAGCTCATCGACTTCAATGTCGCCCACATTCGCCTGCCATACAATGCCATCCTCGGGTACCCAGCTCTGGCCAAGTTCATGGCCGTGACTCATCACGGCTACAACGTCCTTAAGATGCCAGGCAGTGGCGGAGTCATCACGGTGCCTTGTGAAGAGAGAGACGCAGTGTGCTCCCTGGAGCGAGCCTTTCAAGCCGCATCCCTTGAAGACCCAGATCGCAGGAGCGTGAGGCTCCCTGAGATCGCTCCCAAGAAGAAGAAGACATCGCCAGGCCTGACCCCTCGGGAGGCAGTCCCCTCAGGGTCCGCGCCTGCTCAGGGGGCACCTCCTTTTGTCGCATAGGAAGGCGCGCCGGCGCCTCCTCAAGCAAGGCTCGGGGCTCTCTCACGAGGGCCACCGACCTTGCTAAGGTCACGAGGGAGGCGCTTGGGCACCACTTGGAGGCGTGCTTCAAAGCACGTTTCGCTCAGGAAGGAGCAAGGCAAGGAGGGCCGAACCCTCAGGAGTTCGTCAGTCAGATCACGCAGGAGTTGAAGGAGTCAAGAGTCATGAGTGGCAGCCGCCGCTTACCCGCCGTAGCTCCCCATCCAGGCAAGGATGGTGGGCTGCACGTCTGCATCAACATCCCAGTGCTCAACCGAGCCGCCTCTCAGGAGCGCTTCTGGCACTCACGCGCGGGGCGCTGCGAAGGTCCACCCCACAGCTACATTCGCATGCCCTGCGGCATGCCGAACGCGTCCGCCACATACCAGCGCCTCATGAGGAGCATCCTGGAGGCTCAAGAGGCCAGGCGTTCCGCAGTCCTGGCGGAGATGGAGATGGTCCACGAGGAGCCACCAGCGCCTCCGGAGCCTCCCGAGGCTCCTGGGCCTGGGGGCTCATGATGGCGGCTTCCGCAGCCCACGACGTCCGCTACTTCAACATCCTTTCGTCTTCAACGTTATCAGGTGACATCCTCCAAGTTTCATTTCCAGTTGGGAGCGCCCCCCAGGGCTGCATTATTCCCATGCCGCCTGGGTCCGTCCCCGCGGCGTGTATCCTCTTTACTTCATGTTCCTATCTTACTTTGTTGGGGGCGCCCCTCAGGCTGCATCATCCCCAAGTCGCCGGGCGCAACCAGCCGCATGTACCCCTCTTTGCTTATTTCAGGTCGTATGCTCGACCCATCATGATTGTTATTTGATGCATGTCCACGACACCCCTTCTTCCTTCATGTCGGCCGCTTGCACGTTAAAGGGGGGGGGGTACCTGAGCATCGTGATTCAGGGCTCCAACTGGCTCTCCAGCCCTCACCCTATGGCCTTGTCCATCGCATCGCTACCTGGAATACCAACAACGGTTGAGACCCGCTCGAGGGCCGGGACCCGAGGACGTAGAGCGTCGGCATCTAACCAAATCTGCAGGAACACATCACAAGTTAAGGCCTAGTGCCAGGCGCAACCCGCCTTGAGGTAGGGCCCCGTGAGTCCCGCGCTGGCTCACGGGTGCCCAGATACACCTCGTCAGGCTCTACCGTGCCAGCCATGTGTCAGGGTGGGGCTGTACATGCCCCGGGGGCTCCTCCCGGAGGGGAGCCCCCTCCCACGCACCAGTGGAAGCACCATGCTTCGCGCTGGCTGACGACACTGCCGAGGAGCGGCTATGCCCGTACACATATGGAAGCGCTATGCTCCGTGCTGGTGATAAACAACTGAAGGTGGCCCCCGGCCGCATCAACCTCAGGGAGCCCAGAGCTCAGTGTCTGGCCTCATCGCAACGCCTCCCCTCGGGAGTTCCGCACGAGGGGGCTGGGCACGGGGGCTACGCCTGGGTCATGCCCAGACGCACGCCACCCAGCCAGGCCCCTCGGGCCTGGTTCGTCGCATGTCTCTCCTCGAGCGGAGCCAAGGTACGAAGGCTGTTTGAGCGTCAAGGGGGACTCCTGAGCATCGCGACTCAGGAGCCTAACTGGTCACGTAGCCCCTCACTCCTTAGTTCCGAAAGGCTAACGGCGGTTGAGGTATGCGCGGGGCCGGGCTCTGCAGACGTAGAATGGTAGATTCACCCACACATCTCACCTCCCTACTTGCTGTTCGTGCGCCAAGGGGACTCCTGAGCATCGCGACTCAGGAGCCTAACTTGACACGTAGCCCCTCACTCCTTGGTCCCGTCCTGGTTTCCGGTCGGGGCTAACGACGGCTGAGGTATGCGCGGGGCCGGGCTCTGTCGGCGTAGAACATAAGCAAGTAGGAAGGAAAAGCGCAAATCTCAAGGAATTTAAAAGAAAACATTATAGTCCATAACTGTTATCACAACACCAAAAGCAAGTTTAAACGCCTCCCCGAGGCATGATACATGTTGCAGTAAGCAGAACAGGAGCCACAACGGAGTCACTTGTCGACGACGGAGCCGCGCCGAGCAGGTTCGCCTCGTGAAGCGGTAGGACCGGCAGCGCCTCGCTTTGGCTTGGTGTCAAGGCCCGAACCGATAGCGAGCCTCCGCTCGACCCTTCATGGCCTCAGCAGCGGCGGCGGCAAGCTCGCCGCTCGCTGGCTCCAGCAGGCTATCGAGGTCGACGTCGGGATCGCGAAGGTAGACGTGGGTAAGGACCTGTGTCAGCGGTGCAGAAGACAGGACATGCGCCTTGGCCTCAGCCGTAGGGCCGAGGCCAAGGGTGACATCTTCAAGGGCGCGGATCAGGAAGGGAAGCAGCTTGGCGGGGCCGTCGTCGGCGCCGGCCAGCGGGCTTTCCAGGCCGCTGTCGTAAAGCGACCTCAGCAAGGTGCGAGCCTTCACCTCCATCTCCGTGAAGGCCTCGTGATCCTCGGCAAGAACCCGCGCCTTGCCGTCCAGCTCGACCTTCTTCGCCTCCAACTCTTGCTCCAGCGCACCCAGGCGGTCACGGCGCCTGTTAAGCTTGGCGTCCCGGTCTTTGACGGCCGCCTCGCGAGCCTTCATGTCTTCCTCCTTCTCTTGGCGAATGCGGGCCTCCGTGGCAAGCTGGTCCCGCAGGCCCTGCAGCTCGCTTCTCCAGCGCCTTGCAGCGACCTCGACATCGGCTACCTCCCCAAGGCGGCGTCGAGTAGCCTCGCCTAAGGACGGCCTGCTTCTCCTCGTCGCAAGTCGTTGAGGCCTGAAGCAGCGCCGCTTGAACTGAAGCGTCAGAGCGAATGCAACCAGAGGCCAGCTCCAAGCGCCCGGCCACCAAGCGAGGTTCAGCGCCCGAAAGATCTTGCTGCAGCCGGTCCAATTCAGCTGCAGCACGATCCAGGACAGTGGGAGGAGTCGGAGAGACACCAGTTGGTGGAGTAGGAGGAGAGGACGATAGCGTAACCACAGTATCTTGAGGCGGAACCTGCTGCGCCCCAGCAGCTGTGGCGGGGGCATTAGGCGAGGATACCTCAGGAGTCGCTTGGGCCACGGGGGCTGAGCTCGCCCCAGCCAGCTCCGCCAGGCCTCGTGAAGACGACCGGGCAGGAGAGGCCCGTGTCTTGCCGTCGCCTTCCTTCGCGGGCAGAGGCGCTGCCCCTGACGGAGCCTCAGGAGCCCCCTTCAGCTTCTTCGCCGCAGGCGCCAGCCTAGCCAAGAGATATAGATATCAAGCCTCAGCGACAAAGCAAGTAATAAAACAAGAATCAAGCACTTACTAGTCATCACTCGCGAGCTCGAGCAACCTCCGGCCATACTTGAAGCCCGAGAGCCGGCTGCAGGGATCAGCCTCAAGAGGCCCGGGAGCAGGAGGCACGTCTGCGGACCGCCTCGGGGCCGGGGCAGACCCGCGGGGGACCAACCCAGTCCTGTCCTTCTTCGGGATCAAGGGAAAGCTCTCGCCGCCCCGCTCGTCGCCATCCTCGTCGTCGTTGCTCAGCAAGAGGCGGAGAGCGCGGGACCTGCGCCGGGGAAGGGGCTCTCTCGACTCCCCGTCGGTCGCCTCAGAGTCAGGCCCCGCCTCCCGCTCCTCTTCTTCCTCCTCTTCGCTGGAGTCGCCGGAGGACACGTTCACCGTCGCCAGGGCCGCCGGGTCCTCGGGAACCACCGTGGGCACGGGCCCATCCCCATTGAAGACGGGCATGGATTCCACCGCCTGCTCCCAATCATCTCGAAGGAACAGGGGCACAGGAGCGCCCTCCAGCCTCGCCACATCTCCCCCTACCAAAGATTTAAGGACCACGGCCAGATCTTCGTCGGCCAAGACTGCGGGGCTCGGGCGGGGCCTCCACAAAGAAGTAGCATCGACGAAGCGGGGCCACCTGATGCTCCAGGAACTCCCTCAGGAGTGACGCACCAGTCAGCTTCGCCGCCGCCATGTTGCTCGGCTGCAGATCCGCGTCCATCTTCTCCAAAGACAAGCCAGCGAGGATCCACGAGTTCCACACGAGACCAATCATCGGAGCTCAAGGGATGCTCCGTGGGGCGAATCAGTGAGGTGGATGCCCCAAGATCTACCATGACCCACTTGCTCCTCAAGCCCTCAATCCTCTTCCCGGCTTCGAGATGGCGTTGAGCTGCCATACGCGACAAAGCTCACAAGACGTGGAGACGGGACCACGAGAGGTCCGGAGGGAGAAGTAGTGGCGCAGCAAGGCCACTAAGGGCTGCACCCGACGTGAGCTCGAATAGTAGGCGAAGATCGCCGTAAGAAGAACAGAGTTGGGGTGAAGGTGCGAGCTTGCAGTTTGTAGTGGCGGAGGATAGAGAAGAAGAACTCAGAAAAGGCAGGCACGCACCGCAGCAATGGCGCCACGAAGAGTGGATAGAAGGTGCTCTCTTGGCCCTCGAAGGGCGGAGCCAACCTTGAACACCTCTGCCCCTGCCGATGCCTTTGCGTCGCCGCTTATCCGGCGCACCTGCCAAGGCCCTCCTCCGACACATTCGGCGAGTCCAAGGCGGCCGAGTACCAAGCTCGCCGGGTCCGCGAGGCGCCAAGTCTTGCTAGGGCACGCGGTTGAAGTAGATCCGAGATTTCAGAGGCAGGAAGGAAAGGCGCAAGAAAGGGATCCGGCAATGACCGAGGAGACGAAGGAAGCAAAGCCTAGACAGACGCCGCTTTTTGTCGATTCGCTAGATTGCTAAAGCACCCACGCCCAACCAATCGCCATGTAGCGCCCAAGGTCAAGTTGTTAGGGCTCATGGCGCCAGACTTGCCCCTTCGCTTCTCGCTCAGCCAAGTCCAGCGCCGCTTTGGGCCCGGGGCTACTGCCGGTGTTCGGGAATGGGGTCCCTAGACTTGCTCGCTCGCGGCCGCGGCGTGGCTCAAGGGGCGCCCAAAGAAGGTCCATCTTCATCAAGACAAGCTCAAGACCTCGCAGGGGCCAGATTGCTGGGCGGACGACAGTGAAGCTTCCTCAGGCGCAGCCTCGTCAAGCTGGCTGGCGAGGAGGCGGAGAGATCAAGGCGGGGTACCTCACGAGGTGCCCATGTCGTAAGCCATGACGACCAAGCGCGCCAGGCGGGCGCCAGCCCACGCGGTGTCCTCCTTTCCTCTTTGGTGCAAAGGGAGCAAGCGCAGGCAAGAGTATCAAGCAAAGGCATCCGTTTCGGTGCAACAAGACCAAGACCGTCGCAACGGCAGGAAGGAAGTTATTGTGGAGCCCAAGCCGGCGTCACCACCAGAGCCTTTGATAGGCGAGGACCAACTTTAGTCAGGATAAGTGTACTAGATGTTCCCCTTCAAAATAGCCAATTGTTGGCGCCCTTCCTGCTCAATATTTGGGAAGAGGCCCAGGGCCTTCGCCTATAAATAGGACTAGCCATCCACAGGGTAGAGGCATCTAGAGAGAGGATCCAGCATCTGGGATCAGCAGAGAAAGAGCGACTGAACTCCCCCTAGCAGTTCATTGCACCAGCCAAGAGCAGACCCTCGCGAGGCTGTTCTTCCTTGTATTGTTCATCATCATCCCAAGAGGCAATCGACCACACCACAAACTAGAGTAGGGTATTACACCACAATGGTGGCCCGAACTAGTATAAACCCTGTGCCTCTTGTGTTGTTCTTTTTATAGCTTAGATCCTAGCGAGGCGGCGAGGAGCAGGTAGGTAGAGGGCGAGATCTCCGCGCGCACCCCAGTGTTCGAACCTAGAGGGTCTGCCGGAACCCGAAATCCGACAGTGTGGGCCCCCTGGCCTTCATCTTTGGCGATGATTTTTCTTTATTTGTTTCAAGATATTCCGTGGAGTTTCAGGACTTTTGGAGTTGCGCAGAATAGGTCTCCAATTTTTGCTCCTTTTCCATTTCCGAGTTCCATTTTGCAAGCATTCTCCTCTTCATGTAAACCTTGTAAAATAAAACAGAATAGCCATAAGTATTGTGACATAATGTGAAATAACAACCCATAATGCGATAAATATCGATATAAAAGCATGATGCAAAATGGACGTATCAAGCCCTAGATTGGTCCCGCCAAGGTTCCGCCTCGAGACAGCGGTGCTTCGTCCTGAAAGCTTCCTTCCTATTTTTTCCAGGGCAAAAGACACCTTATACCAGAAGATGGGCATCGGGGGGCTGCCAGGTGGCCCACGAGGCAGGGGGCGCGCCCTCCACCCTCGTGGATAGGGTGCGGCCCCCCTCTGGTGCTTTCTTCACCCAATAATTTTAATATATTCCAAAACGGACTTTCATGGAGTTTCAAGACTTTTGGAGTTGAGCAGAACAGGTCTCGAATATTTGCTCCTTTTCCAGCCCAGAATTCCAGCTACCAGCATTCTCCCTCTTCATGTAAACCTTGTAAAATAAGAGAGAAAAGGCATAAGTATTGTGACATAATGTGTAATAATAGCCCATAATGCAATAAATATCGATATAAAAGCATGATGCAAAATGGACGTATCAACTCCCCCAAGCTTAGACCTCGCTTGTCCCCAAGCAGAAACCGATATCGAAAAATATGTCCACTTGGTTAGAGATAGAGGTGTCGATAAAATAAAATACGGACATGAAGGCATCATGATCATTCTTACAATACTATTCTGATCACAACCTGAACTGCCCAAGTAACGCGCCTGAACTTCCCTCTGTACGAACCCGACCATCATCCTATCTTCGCAACCGTGCCTTCTACCACGAGTTTTTCTGATCGTTCGTGTTGTTTGTGATGTAAGTGTAATGTGGAAATGTTTTTTAGAATCTAAATGCTTGTTTCAATTCTGAATCTAGCACGTTGGCGGATTTGCTCTCGGGCGGCGATGAACATGGGTCTGTTACATGTTTTTTGTATGTACTGGATGTTCTATAATCTCTAACAGGGTGAGAATTGGGTTTGTGTACGAATTTACTGCATGTTTTGTTGTTATTTTCGAACGAATTCGATTTGGTGTTCCGCCGGCTCTGTTCTTCGTCCGCGGGAGTGGTTCCGGCCGCTGTTGAAGATTTTTAGTTTTGTTGTTCAAATTGGCGGCGGATTCGCGTGCATTAGTGAGGCAGGATGATGTCCATGTTGTTAATTTGATTATTCGGGCTCATACAAATTGAAATCCGATGATTGGATCTTCTGCCTCCCGTCGTGGTTTTATGTTCGAGGGACAATCTGATGACGTTCAAAATGGCGGTTGAATCCTTCCCATGTTGTTAATTTGATTTCGCTGGCTCATTCATTCCGAGAATGTTGATTGGATCTTCTGCCTCCCGCGGTGGTTTGTTGTTCGAGCAGACAGCTTGATGGCGGATCATTTTTTGTTGTTTTATCTAGAGTATGACGACGTTCGAAATGGCTGTTTACGTGTTGGAATTTACCCAAACGATTAAATCTAGGAACCAAATATGTTCGGGGTTGTTTTTTCAATCATTTTACGTTCTGTTGTACAAGCTGGACTGCTATAACATTCGTAGTTGAACTTCTGTGATTCTATTCTGACGAATGTAAAACATAATGTTATTGTGGAGTCACAAGAGAAGCACATATGTTATAAATTTACTGATTTACGAAGCTAATTTGTGAACTTACCTTTATTCAGAACATTTGATTAGTTAACTTACGCCTCGTGGCATTTTGTTTATTCGACACTAAACAATATTTTATTCCTAAGGTGTTTCCTTCTTGGTTTTTTATGTCACAACAATGAAACTTTTCATGAATGCAGGTCCATCTTTTTGACATTAATATTCCAGGACAGATCACATTCCAGGAATCGAAAACCCTTCTTCAAGCAGTGATCTTTACCGTTGTTGACACAGGTTTGTCTTATTACTCTCGCTGAATAAACCACACTAGGATTAGGTAACTCTCAAACCAGAAGGTATTCGACGTGTCCCTAACTTTTTTGTCTGGGTTATATGAATTAAGGTTTACAAACAGAACATGTTTATGATTGATGTTGATATTTTGAAAGACATACCTTTCCATATGGGCTTCCCATGTTTCTTGGCTTTAAGAATCTCCTTCAGATATGTTATTTAAGCTTTCAGTACTCATTGTTCGTTCAGTTCTACTTCCTAGATTTCTTCTGCAATTTGTTGTAGCTAGTGTGTAAGTGTGGAGCTGGACTTCTCTTTTATTATTGGTTGAACTTCTGGTTTTCCACATTGCATTCCACATTTGCAAGGCGAAGGTGCATGGTGCTCTATATTTGCTTTGTTTGTTTTTCTGTAATTTTAATTCTTCAGATGTTCTTTGTAGACTTTTGTCTCGTGAGCAATCATGGGACCAGCCCAAGTATGCATGCACTTTTTTCTAGATCATCTAAGGGTCATTGTAGCAGCTGGACTTCTTTGGTGTTCATACGTGAACTTCTGCTTTTCCTTCTTTTGCAACGTAATGTTGCATATCCTTTGTATTTCTTTCTTTTTTATGTTATTTTTTTCATTCTTTTGCATTGGTTTGGATTTTTTTGACTTAGTCCCGTGAGCAACCATGGACTTGGCCGACGAATATGCGTATATTTTTTATTTTTTCTAGAATTTTTTTGTACTTATAATAATTGTTGGTCTTCACTGAATAACTATCCTGAACTTCTGTATGATAATCGTTTTTAACATGTTAACTTGAGGTTTTACGACACCCCGAACTTCTATATCTTCACTATCTGAACTTCTTATTTATAATTTTGTTTGTTATTTTTGGATTTAAATATTTGTAGAGATTGAAATCGGCATTGCGCCTATTGACAAATGCGGTAGCGCGAGGTCGAGCAGGGGGGGGGGTTGGGACCCCTCCCTCCCTCGCATGAGGCCGAGACAGAACAAGCGAGCAAAGGCGATGCAGCGTGCCGCGTCGTTACATGTGGAGGCGAGTCTCTCACATCCGTGATCCCACAATCTATCTTAGGGTTTTTAGGGTTTAGGGAGCGTGTGGCGGGGGTGGAAACAGAATAACCGCATTGCGTCCTGTCAAATCCTAGCACGCAGCAATGCGGTAGCGCGAGGCCGAGCAGGGAGGGAGGGGGTCGGACCCCTCCTCGCGAGGCCGAGACAGAACGAAGCCGAGCAGCGACTCGCATGCGGAGGCGAGTCCGTCACATCCGTGACCCCACTATCTATCTTAGGGTTTTAGGGTTTAGGTGCGTGCGGTGGGGGTGGAAAAGAATAACCGACAAGGCCCTGTCAAATCCTAGCGCAGCAATGCGGTAGCGAGGTCGAAGCAGGGGGAGGGGGTGGGACCCTCCCTCCCGCTCGCGAGGCCGAGACAGAACGAAGTTGAGAGGCGACGACGCGGGCGTGCCGCGCCGCCGCAAGCGGAGGCGAGTCCGCCACATCCATGACCCCACTATCTATCTTAGGGGTGTGGCTGCGCGCGTGCGGTGGGGTGGAAACAGAATAACCGCATTGCATCCTGTCAAATCATAGCGCGCAGCAATGCGGTAGCGAGGTCGAGCAGGGGGGGGGAGGGACCCTCCTCCTCGCGAGGCCGAGACAGAACGAGCCGGAGTAGCGACGACGCCGCGCGTGCCGCCGCCGCTGCATGCGGAGGCGAGTCCGTCACATCCGTGACCCCACTATCTATCTTAGGGTTTTTAGGGTTTAAGGTGTGTGCGGTGGGGGTGGAAACAAAATAACCGCATTGCGTCGTGTCAAATCCTAGCGCGCAGCAATTCGGTAGTGCGAGGTCGAGCAGGGGGAGGGGTGGGACCTCCCTCCCTCGCGAGGCCGAGACAGAACGAAGCAGGCAGCGATGACGCGGGCGTGTCGCGGCCGTCGCATGCGGAGGCGAGTCCGTCACATCCGTGACCCCACCATCTATCTTAGGGTTTTAGGGTTTAGGGTGCGTGCGATGGGGTGGAAACAGAATAACCGTGATTGGCCCTGTCAAACTCGCAAGCAGCAATGCGGTAGCCCGAGGCCTCAGCAGGGGGGGGGTTGGGACCACCTCCCTCCTCGCGAGGCCGAGACAGAACGAAGCCGGGCAGCGCACGACGCGGCGTGCCGCTTCGTCGCATGCGGAGGCGAGTCCATCACATCCGTGACCCCACTATCTATCTTATTCTTTTTAGGGTTTAGGGTGTGTGTTTTAGTTAGATATGAACTTCATCTGTTTTTGTACTTGAACTTCTTCTTTTTGTTTCTTTGGGTTTATTTATTCTTATTCCTTTACTTCTTTCATTAGAATACTTGAACTTCTGTTCTTTATTTTTTGAACTTCTTTCTCTTGTTTTTTAGGTGCATATTTATGTATGTATTTTTCTTCCTTTGGTAGTGTATTTGCCATCTATTTTTGGTTTTAAGGATATCAGCAATGCTGTTGTGTGATCTTATCTCATTATAATAGATGCATTCAAATGGTGCATTCATTTATCTATAGATGTATTTACTTTCTTAGCTATTATTGGGGGGGGGGGGGTAAAATGTAATTTCTCCTGCGTTGCAAGTCCCATGACAGAGAGGCATTAATTGGCCATCTCCCTCACCACCACCTGTCAGAAAACCCCTCTTCCCCTGTAGCTCGCTCTCTCCCCCCTCTCCGTCGCTCCGCTGCCTTCGTCGCCTACAACTCCTCCCGATTTCTCCGCCCCTGTCCCCTGCCCTCGTGAGTGGAGTAACTGGCGCACACCCCCGCTCCTATTTCTCCCCCACGACCCGCTCTCCCTCGCCCGGTCCGCTCTCTCCTGCTCTGAAGCGAGGGCGGCAACTGCCTGCGCGGTTGCAAGGTGCGCGTGGCGTCGTGGGGAGTTGAAGAACCGCCGCGGATTCGTGCGTGCGAGGGTCGTTTGGAGAGGTACAAGTGCTGCCCCACCCTAATGCTTGCTTCTAGTTTCGCCAGATCTGTCGAGTCCGCCTCCTGTGTGCTCTCGTGTCCACCTCTCTACCCCCTTCTTCTGATGGTTTGGTGGTAGATTAGGTAGGGTTCTTCTGCGTGTGGTGGGTGGATTGCATTCCCCCGTGGTCAGATCTGTCTGTGTGATGCTTGTGTGTGCTATTTGTCCCTTCAGGCTTGTGTGGATTTCATTTCCCCTTTCTTGATTTCAGCATTCAGATGCATGTAAAAGAGGGTGTGGTGTGATGTTGTATCTAATTTGTTTTAGTGTTTTTGATTTCGAAGTCTATATGGTGTCTCTCACATGCTAGATAGTTTAAGGATTCCTTTTTTTGTTTGTGCTTGCCTAGATGTGCTACTATTCATCTTTTTATACTTGTTGGTATGTTCTGGTTGTTTTATTATAGGGTTTGATTCAGTTTCTTTTTGTATTTTGTTGTATGATTTTGTATTTGCTAACTATATGCAATCAATCCCCTGTTTTTAGCAGGTTGTTCTAGTGTTTGGAGTTGCATTCATCAAGGCGGTTGTGTTGTCATGGCTTCAAAACCTTCTCCGGGTATCTTAATTTAGTTGTATCTTGTATTTTAAATAGCATTATTCTTATATATGTCTGCCCATATCTTCACTTAGTATTCATGTTGGACTGCCATTCTTAATAGTGTGAACTTCAGGAAAGGTTATGTGTATGCCTTTTACCATTAGTTTGAGTTAGAATAGTGTTTGCTTACTTTGTAGTTGATGATTTTGCAGGTGAAACTGTGTCACCAAGTGTTGTTGGACTTCCCAGATGTTTCATATTTGTAGTGTATATCTTTGTTTTTTTTGTTATCATGTTGATGGTATTGATATTTAGTTTGCCTGTGAAGTACTATTTGTGGTCATGCTACATCTTTTTTATGTGCTACTTGCTTGGATCACATAGTTGAACTTCTGGTTCAATTTATTGTTTGTTTATAATGAAATTTGGTTGAACTTCCGTTATGCACATTTTGTTTTACTGCTTTGTTATATATCGTTGAACTTCTGGACATTCATGTTATATGTAGTACCCCCTCTGGTGTATATTGTTTTTGTATTTAGTTTGTAGATTTTTAGTTTGTTTGTTGTGTTTACTGCTTTGTTAGGTATTGTTGAACTTCTGGGTATTGGACATTGTTGTCAAAGTAGAAGTCCCTTTGGTGTAGGATTGTGCATTAGAACTCAGCTGCCTTTTTGTAGTTGGTGATGAGTTGAATAGTTCTGAAAAAAATGCCTGCAATCAAGATGGAGCTTCAGAGGTTAATACTGATGCTCCAATATTTGATGCGACTAAATCACCCATTATCCCTTTAACTGTGATTGCCGAGGTTGCTTCGAGCCTTGAGAATTTTTCAAGCCTCGAGGATCTTGCTTCTGCAGCTCTTGCTTCACCTAGTATGAGAAACCCCTTTTCTTTTCATTTTAAAGTCTTGAGCCATGTTTTTTTAGCTTGTTCATGTCGGTTGTTTTTGTTTTTGTTCCTGAATTTTTTTATTTTTCGCTTCGATTTTTTGTGTTCTTTGGAGATGTGTCCACAGAGGAGGAAGCTGTGAACACCATCAATGATGTTTTATCTGAGTTGGGTTTATCAGAAACCCCTGCTGCTGCTGAGGAGGGGGCTCCGTCAGTTAAAGGTTGTGATTCTGTTTCGGATCCTTTGTGCTCTTCAGATGTCAGAGACGTAGTCGCAGTCTGTTGATGGCACTGAACCTGTCACGCAACCCGAGGATGTGCCTCTTCAGCTTCTCATGAAGGACCAACGTAAGAGGAAGAAGCAAGAAGATTTTGACAAGAAGAGGGCGGCCCTCCCTAAGAAAGGTTCTGATGTTCCTGGATCTGTTCATGCGGCTGAGCTCACTGTTGAGGAAGACGTGTCGTGTGGCAGTGATGGCAAGGTTGTCCCTATTAAGAAGAAAATCAAGAAGACCGCTGCGAGGAAGCTTGTAGTTGGTGAAGTTACTCGGAGGAGGAGCCCACGTGTTTCAAGGCCTGCAGAAGTTGTTTAAGATGAAGGGCTAGGCCTTGGTGGTACGCCACGCGTAGTCCGTGTGTGCTTGCCACTGCCGGGCCTACACTTTCTCCGCTTGGTGCTGGTGCATCTGGTAAGGGGAAGAAATGCGGCGTGAAGCGCAAGGTTCCACCTGCAAAGGTCAACAAGGGTGTGAAGAAGCGTTCTCGTGTTAATCCAGAGGACAAGGATGATGTTGATTTCAATGCTGATGATGAGGACGACGACTATGATGCTGTTGCTGCTAATCAGGTATGAATGTCTCATGTTTACTATTTTTTAGAGCATTTGTCGCTATTGATGTAGTTTTTGTGTTTTTATCACTGCCTTGGCGTACATAGCTGACCTTCTGCTCCATATAGAAGAACAAATTAGCCGATGTGCTTTGCTTTTATGGTATTACTGCCTTTGTGTACATAGTTGGACTTCTGGGTATATACATGAAGAAATTAGCTTAACTTGTTGGTATACATGTTTGATTACTGCCTTAGTGTACATGGTTGAACTTCTGCTTTTTAAATTTCCAACATTTTTGAAAGCATGTTAACTTGTGGTCATACATGGTTGTATTGCCTACGTGGACATAGTTGGACTTCTGAGATACATGTTTGATTACTGCCTTGGTAAACATGGTTGAACTTCTGCTTTGTAAATTTCCAACAATTTGAAAGCATCTTTACTTCTGGTCATACATGCTTGTACTGCCTATGTAAACATAGTTGGACTTCTCAGATGTAGTGTGTATGTAGGCATTAGTGGAATTTTGGTGAAGCTTGTGTGTCTCATTGTTCTTCCTTTTTTCCTTGTCAATGTATTTTTTTTCTAGCATCAGCTTGTGGAGCGGCCTGAGAGGAGGAAGAGAGGAGGCAAAGCGCCCGAAGAAGGTGGCCAAGGAGGTGGTGAGGAGAAACGTTTTAACAAGATGGTTCGCTGCTCACTAGGAGAGGTCAAGACGTGTGCGAAAATGCTAGAAGCTAGGCACAAGACGAGGGTTATCAAGGCTGGTTTTGGTTGTGTTTTTGACTTGAAGGTTGATTCCAACATTTCTCGTCCTTTGATGGGCAACATCTACACGAGGATTGACCCTTTAACCATGATTTTGGACATGGGTGAGGTGAACAAGGTTATACATATTACAAGTGATGCTATTCACCATCTCTTTGGTTTCCCTCAAGGTAATCGTACCCCCCCTAGGCCCTCGAATGATGGTTTCGATCATGCTGTTATGAGGTTGAAGGGCAAGCTTGGGTATGCTAGGAGTAATGACATCAAGACAAAGGATTTGCGGAATATCCTCGCTGAACTTGTGAAGGATGAGACGAAGGATGATCTTGCTCTGCAGGTGTTTTACCTTATTATTTTCATGAAGGTGGTTATCCATGGAATGTCTACACGAGTGTCCAGAGAGGCAGCAATGGCCGAGAACCTTGTGTTTGAGGATATGGCAGACATGGACTACTGCCAGTTGGTTGTTTGACGATATTCGGAGTGCTATTGTCAGGTATCAGCAAGGTACTAGCAGAGGAAAAGCTGTCACAGGCTGTGCCATCGCGCCGCTTCTTATGTATCTGGACTGCCTTATCATCGGCAAGACGCCTAATATTGACTTAAGGACCCCTTGCATCAATTTCATGGATCAGGCCAAGCTTCTTGAGCTTGCTGCGACTGACTTGGTCAAGAAGGGTGATGATGACCCAGCCAACTGGGTGTTTGGGAGACTGCCTGTGAGTGTTTCTATGCATTATTCTTTCCTGTGTAGTTTAACTTAAACTTCTGGTATTGTCTTGTATATTTTTTTGTTCCCATGTTCCTTCATTTGTTTTCTGACGCGTTGACTTTCATTTTTGTATGCAGTGTAAGACACAGGCTGAGGTTGTGTTCTTCAGGGTTATTAAACGTCCTATTTTAACTATGCCTCGTTCTGCCGCCCTAGGGAGTGGAACTTCCCCAAGATTTGAATTCTCCCGGGATGTTAATACCGGTGCCCCCCTATAGATCAAGGAGGTTCTTCTGCCCGTGTGAGTGCTGCAGGTGGCGTTTCTTCCGAGAATTTGTTTGAAGCTGCCAATGCTTCTCTGGTTAGGATTGACAGTCTTCTTGAAACTATTTGTGGGGAGTTGGCTCGTGTTCCTTCAACTGCTGAGCGTCTTAGTCGCGTTTATGGGATTCTTCCTCCCGGACACGGTTTTGATGCTGAGTCTTTGAAGGAGGCCTTATCTATTGAAGCTAGATTTCTTGAAGAGCTTCATCAGAGCACTTCCCACCTCTGGACTAGCGTTGGGATGTTCAAGGAAATGCAGGATGCTCGTTGCAAGCCTTTTGAAGATGAGGCAAGTGTTGTTGTGAGTCAGATTCAGAGGCATGATTCTGTTCGTTCGGGTCGTGAAGGAGGCCACATGGAGCATACCAAAGAGGTTTGTTTATGTTGGCTTTTGATATTTCTTTGCACTAATGTTCAATGTTAGCTTTCAGTTATTATTGTTTGTGGTCATAGGCGATCGTTATTGATTTCATGTGTCGTAAACTGTTTCTTTTTAGCACTAGTGTTCCTAGGTGACCTTCTATCTTTATAGAACCTGAACTTCAAGTGCTACAGCACCTGAACTTCCATGACTGGCCCTTTTTTGTTCCCTTTTCTATCTTAGAGTAGTTTGATATCTGACCTGCTATGTTTACTGTATTTGGACTTCCATTATGTGTCAGTTGTGATAGCTGACCTTCTCTGATTATGCAATCTGAACTTCTGCTGATTAGGTATTTGTTTTCTACATGATTTTATTTGTAGGTTGTTGATGATGATGCTAGGGTTGAGGGGGATGTTTTACCTGCGCATGAAGCTGCTCCTATGCATGAGGCTACCCCTGTGCATGAATCTGCTCTCGCTAGTGGTGTAATAGTTGATGAGGTTCATGGCAGTGAAAATAAGGTACCATTTTTCTTGTCCATTTGTCTTGTTGCCCCTGAGACGGACTTGCTGCCTGAGGGAGTCCTGGATTAGGGGGTATCCGGACAGCTGGACTATATCCTTTGGTCGGACTATTGGACTATGAAGATACAAGATTGAAGACTTCATCTCGTGTCCGGATGGGACTCTCCTTGGCGTGGAAGGCAAGCTGGGCGATACGGATATATAGATCTCCTCCCATTGTAACCGACTCTGTGTAACCCTAGGCCCCTTCGATGTCTATATAAACCGGAGGGTTTAGTCCGTAGGACCAACAAAAATCATACCATAGGCTAGCTTCTACGGTTTAGCCTCTACGATCTTGTGGTAGATCAACTCTTGTAATACTCATATCATCAAGATCAATCAAGCAGGAAGTAGGGTATTACCTCCATCAAGAGGGCCCGAACATGGGTAAACATTGTGTCCCCCGCCTCCTATTACCATCCTCCTTAGACGCACAGTTCGGGACCCCATACCTGAGATCCCCCGGTTTTGACACCGACATTGGTGCTTTCATTGAGAGTTCCACTGTGCCGTCACTGTAAGGAAGGATGCCTCATGTCGTTGTCAAGGACAACGTCACCTATGGGGGAGCCCTGGCTGTCGGCCAAACCCTCCGGCTAGGCGGCTTCGTCATGACCGCCCGTTTGCTGCACCGACGATGACTTCTCGGGTCATCGAAAACAGCCTCCACGTCGGCTCAGAACTTGCTGACCAGATGAATCCAATGGAGCTCTCTTCGCTAAACGGGCTTTTGGATCACATCGCCGCTTTGGGAGTCGCTACGGCTATGATCGGATTGGGCTTAAACCCGACCAAAGGGAGATTAACTGTCCGCCGGTCACCCATCAGATAGCGGTAGTGGAGGAACAATGCGACGATTCTTCCTCTATCTTGAGGACAAACTATGTCCGGATTCCCAAGCTCTCCGAGCCAGATACATGTTTACGGAAGGACATCGCCCAAGCCCTGAACCTAGAATCAGGCAGCGGACTAGACCTATTGGGCAACATCCCAGAGCCCGAACTTCCCAGATCGGAAACTCCTCTGCCCCTGGGTCTCAGATCGGGTCAGGGTTCGGACTCAAAGCCACCCACCCACCCAGATATAAGAGATCTTTCCCACATTAGGCAAGAGCCCCAGGAAACAGTACATCACTATTGGGCCAGATTCCTCCTTGTAATGAACAAGGTCAAGGACTGTCGCGAGAAGACGCAATCTCATTCTTCTGCAATAATTGCACGGACAAGGGAATCCTTAACGCCATAAGTCACCGTGACATAGCACGCTTCGCTAACTTGGCGGCCATAGTATGGAAGTACTGTGCGATGGAAAGTGCCTGGAAAACCGAAGCAAAATTTTGGGATAATCCGGCTTTGACTAAACACCCAGTCCGAATCAAAAGGTCACACTCTCATAAGTCGCCCGATTAAATCATAAAGAAGCAAAAGCCCACTTCAGGGCGTGGAACTGTGTTGGAGGGATGGCTTAACGGGCCCTGCAAAATCCACAGTATAGCGGATACCATACCAACACACAGCCTGAGAGCATGTTGGGTACTCCGACAGGTGGCCAAAAGCGGTGACGATCTCTTCATTCAAAACACTACAGAGCACCATCCCGTGGATAACAATACAGTACCGACGGTCTTCGAGACCTTCGCCTCAAACAATAGGCGAAAGCGAGCACTCCGTAGCTTAGCCAAAGTCTGCCACGTGGGAACAATAAATCCATGGAGCGACACGGCTATTACCTCCAACTCGAGTGATGAACCTAAATTCCGAACAACCCGAGCACCAGCCGCATTGGTCATTAGTCCAATTGTGGACGGCTTTCGGCTCACTAAAATGCTCATGGACGGCGGCAGCGGATTAAACCTCATCTATGAGGAAACTCTTCAAAAAATGGAAATAGACAGGAACCGCATTGAGCAAAGCAGCACGACCTTCAGAGGAATCATCCCTAGTAGGGAGGCATGCTGCGCCAGAAAAATCACACTAGATGTGGTATTCGGAACTCCGGGCCATTATAGGTCCGAAGAAATTACATACCAAGTGGCCCCGTTCAGTAGCGGATACCACGCCCTTTTAGGGCGGGAAGCATTCATGATCTTCCAAGCCATACCCCATTACGGGTACATGAAGCTCAAAATGCCTGGGCCCAATGGAATCATCACTCTAGCTAGTGATCCGGGCATAGCACTCCTCACCGAAAACAAAACATCCGCACTAGCCCTCGAGGCGTTATCCAAAGCCCTCGCGACAGAGGAATTAACTGCGCTACGCTCCACCGTGGATAGGGACGACGTGATACTCGAAAAGAGAGCCAAGTCCACTTCTTTTAAACCAGAGGATGAAATAGTCAAATTCCAAGTCCACCCAATGGACCCTACAAAAATAGAATCCATCGGGGCACAGTTAAACCCTGCTATAGACGTCGCACTACGGGAGTTCCTGCACGAGAATTGGGACATATTCGCCTGGCATCCCTCAGATATGCCAGGAATCCCATGCAGGCTGGCCGAGCATAACCTTAACATTTTAAAGGGATTCAAGCCGGTCAAGGCACTCTTCTGCTTTCTCGAACCTAAGAGACAAGCCATGGGAGAGGAACTAGCCAAGTTATTGGAGGCCGGATTCATTAGAGAAATAAAACATCCGGATTGGCTAGCAAACCTAGTGATGGTACCAAAGAAGGACAAATCCTGGTGCCTATGTGTCGATTTGAAGGACCTCAACAAGGCTTGCCCAAAGGTTCCCTTCCCCCTCCCTCGCATCGATCAAATTATCGATGCTACCGCAGGACACGACTCATTGTGCTTCCTCAACGCATACTCTGGCTATCACCAAATTAAGATGGCGGAGTCCGACCAAGCCGCAACGGCATTTATCACGCCATACAGCTTGTTCTGTTTCAACACAATGCCCTTCGGGCTCAAAAACGCCGGCGCAACATATCAACGCATGATTCAGACATGTCTAGAAAAGCAGATCGGCAAAATAGTGGAGGCATACTTAGATGATGTGGTCGTTAAAACTAGACACGTCGACTCTTTAATAGACGACTTGAGGCTCACGTTCGACAATCTCCGAACATATGACATCAAGCTCAATCTGGAAAAATGCGCCGCGCACTACCGGAAAGCTCCCGGCTTCATTGTCTCCAGTAGAGGAATTGAAGCAAATCCGGCTAAAATTCGAGCCCTGTCATAGTTGGCTATCCCAACGGACCTCAAACAAATCCAGAAATTAACTGGATGTGTGGCGGCCTTAAGCCGCTTTATCTCCCGATTAGGAGAAAAGGCGCTACCCCTTTATCGCCTTCTTCGGCGCACCGAACACTTCGAGTGGACGGATTCTACCACGGCCGGATTGGAAGAAATAAAAGCCATACTGGCCACCAACCCAATCCTGGCCGTGCCAAACATTGGCGAACCAATGCTGCTATATATAGCGGCAACTCATCAAGTCGTAAGCGCAGTGCTCGTCGTCAAACGAGAAACGGACGGACATAAATTCCCCCTTAAAAAGCCAGTATATTATGTATCCACTGTTCTCACTCCATGCAAATCACGGTACCTGCATTATCAAAAGATAGCATATGCGGTATTCATGGCATCCCGGAAACTACGACACTACTTTCAAGAGTGTTCAATTACTGTGGCCTCGGAAGTGCCACTCAATGATATAATAAACAACCACGATCCCACGGGCCGGATTGCCAAATGGGCCATTGAGCTCCTCCCGTTTGACATAACATATAAACCTCGGTGATCCATTAAGTCGCAAGTATTGGCCGATTTTGTCGCTGAATGGACAGAAGCCGAACTCCCTAAAGAGTACGGCGCATACTCCAATTGGATCATGCACTTCGACGGCTCTAAAATGTTGGCTGGTCTGGGGGCCGGCGTCGTCCTGACCTCCCCCACCGGGGATACCGTCCAATACGTACTCCAAATACTTTACACAGACTCTAACAACGTAGCCGAATACGAGGCCCTGTTACATGGTCTCCGAATGGCAGTTTCCATGGGCATTCAATGCCTACAGGTGCGTGGGGACTCCAACCTAGCAATATCCCAAATAAATGGAGACTTCGATGCCAAGGATCCGAAAATGGCGGCTTATCGCAACGCCATCCTCAAAATGTCAGCTCGGTTCGAGGGGCTCGAATTCCACCATGTGGCTCGGGAAAATAATCAGGCGGCGGATATCCTCGCCCGGATCGGCGCCAAGCGCGATCCTGTCCCACCTAACATCTTCTTAGAAAGGTTGTTTAAGCCATCAGTGGTATGGGAAGGGGACACCGGCAACAATAGTCCGGACCTGGCCACAACGCAAGATATCAAACACTCTGACACAATCGGAGGCTCTGCCACCGAAATAACACCTTCCGCCCACGTAATAATAGTTGTTATCGCCCCATGGACAGAACCATTCCTGGCCTACCTAACCAGGCAGGAACTGCCCAAGGACCAAAATTAGGCACGCTGGATAGTGCGGCGATCTAAAGCCTACAAGGTCCACGAGGGAGAGCTTTATAAGAAAAGCACTACCGGAGTCCTTCAAAGGTGCATCTCCGAAGAGGACGGGCAAAAGCTTTTGGCAGAAATCCATGCTGGACTGGGTGGCCACCACGCCGCAGCCCGGGCTCTCATAAGAAAGGCCTTCCGTACAGGTTTCTATTGGCCAACGGCCCGGGCAAATGCACAGGGCTTGGGCCAACGCTGCGTCGGTTGCCAGCTTTTCACAAACCAAAGTCATATACCGCCCACCGCTCTCCAAACAATCCCCATTACCTGTCCCTTTGCGGTCTGGGGGCTTGATATGGTCGGACCCCTTAAAGGGGGAACCCATAAGAAAAAATACTTACTGGTCATGGTGGATAAATTCACCAAATGGATTGAGGCCAAACCCGTTAAAATGGCCGAATCCGGACCAGTGATAAACTTCATATCTGGGGTTCTACACCGTTATGGTGTCCCCCACAGCATCATCACTGACAACGACACTAACTTTACAGCCAACAAGGTGAAACTTTGGTGCAGCAACATGGGCATCAAGATCGATTATGCTTCCGTCTATCACCCGCAAACTAACGGTCAAGTTGAGCGAGCAAATGGTCTTATCATGAGCGGCATAAAACCCAGATTAGTGCAGTCCTTAAAGGAGTCTAACACGCACTGGGTAGAGGAGCTCGAATCCGTCCTATGGGGGCTGCGAACCACGCCGAATCGCACTACCCGATACACACCGTTCTTTATGGTATACGGCGCAGAGGCGGTTCTACCCTGTGACATAATCCATGACTCACCTCGAGTGCGCATGTATGAAGAAAAAGAGGCCGATCTTGACTGGCAGGACAGTTTGGACACCCTGGAGGAGGAGTGCGACGTGGTAGAAGCCCGTTCCACATTCTATCAGCAACAGGCTCGAAGATACCAAAGCAGAGAAGTACGGGCCAAAACATATAACATTGGCGAACTAGTTCTACGCCTGCCGGAGAAGAAAAAGAACAAGCTCAAGCCCAAATGGGAAGGTCCATTCATTATTGACCAAGTGCTTACCGGTGGAGCGTACCGTCTGCAGGATGCATCGGACAATCTACTTGAGCTAAACCCATGGAACGCAGCTAGACTCAGAAGATTCTACGCCTAGCGCCGGACTCTAAGTTCGTCTCCTTACCCCTGTCCATTTTTCATTATCTGTCTTTTCTCTCTTTCTTTCTTCCTTTTCCTTTTCCTCAAGGCCTTCAAAGGCCAACTTGTGTTTTGCTTACACACTATAAACGCGCTTAGCCGCTACCATTATACTGGGGCTTTACATGTAAGCTTAATTATTCTACTGGGCCTCATGCCCCGCACATGTGTTATTCTTCCACATGTACCTTTTTTTTCCATTATATGCATCGATATGACTTAAGTTTTGGCCAAGATGGGTTGACTGGCTCTTGTATTTATGCCCTACATTCCCGTTAATTCAGCTAGGGCATAAGGGGAGCACCTCTGCGATTGTTACTAACGGGCCAGCCGAATGTGTACCTCAGACTGGGTGAAGCCGAAAGCTAGCATTCTTAAGGGAATATTTGGTCGGTGAACAAAAGATGACTTTTATTTATTTTGATACACACCCTAGATGTTTTTTCCTCCGTCTCTTCTTGCAGTCCGGACATGCACATTAGGGCATGCGTACCCAGGGAAAGGAACCCTTAATGTAACTATTCTCCCTGGAAGATGTTTCTTACTATCCATGTAATATAACATAACTAGTTGGGTACTTGTCTGTTCAAGCACTTATGATCCCTACGCCTGGTTTCTATGCATACCCCGGTTTTTACATAACTGAGCGGGTATTTGGATACACTCCGGACTATTGGGTCCTAAGGTCAAAGCGAAAAGGTCCTCCATGACAAATGAATTACAATCCGGCTAGAGACATTATTCATGTCACTTAAATTACACAGTCACTTAGATTCTTCTTCTATCCCATCCAACAGGCTGTCTAGCCTACAATCCTGCTGGGAATATTTTGCGGCTAATTCTACTTGGTCATACACCAAACTGATGGGGATATCTTTCCCATCAGGCCCCACAGGTCCGACCTCGGCCATGTGGTTTGCGCCACCTTGGTATATCGCCTTCACCATGGCCTGTGCTTCCTCGGCACCTTGACGGCAGCCGACATCTTCCATAATCGAAGCGCCTGGCCCCTTGAGCTTCTCTGCAAGCTCGCAAGGCCTCCCCGGCAAGGAGACGGATGGGCACAAGGCCTGGGCAATACCCTGCATCACCTGCCGAACTTGTTCGTGAAGTTACAAGAGCTCCTATAGAAGATCACCCGCAGACCTAACAACTCCTCCGCGGGACGACCCGTCAGCATACCTGCAGACATAACTCTGTTAGTCGGCTTCTTCACCAACTCTTTAAAGGTTCATTCAAGCACTTATCGAAAATGCCGCGTCGAAGCCGCTTATTCTCCTTCACGGAGTCCGCAAGTCGGGCTTGAACATCGCTCGCTTCAAGGCCACCGGGTATTGGCGTCTTGGAGATCGTTTTTCTCCCACCTAACTTTTGTAGGCACGCGCTCGCCAGCCTTCAGCCGCCGTATGGCATGTTTCTCATCCGGATTCACCCCAGAGTCATCTGCAATATCTATTGTTAGATTTGCAGGCATGCCGCATACTATATGGTACCTATCATTCTTTGAAACAAGTGTTACCAGAGGGGGCCTTCTCGGACTCCTTCAATGCGGCAACTGCGGCCCGTAGCTAGGCCTTGCACTCTTCCAGCTCTTGAGACAATTGGTATCCTTCTCTATAAGAACCTGCACAAATAATGATCCATAAATCAGTTGTGCCAACTGTTTCAAGTCTCAGGGGCTACTAATATATATAATCATCAAATTTTCTTACCCGTATATCCTTTACATACTGGTCCGTGGCTCTGGCAAGACCATTTTGAGCAGCACGGATGTACGCGTCTCTTGAGTTGAAGGCATCAAACGCCTCTTGGGAGAAACAAGCGTCACGGAGTACAGCCCGACGACGCCTGTGATTCATGGCACTCTCCACTTCAGAATTTATAGCGGATATTTTATCCGCATTCTCTGTAGGAGGAACATTCGGCGCGTGCCCCGTGTTAACTTCCGCCTCCATGTCCAGCCCTGGAGCCCGACTGGTGGAGGCGTGATCGGCAACCTCTTCGGATATAGTCCGACGAGCGTTCTCCCTTCTAGGAAAATGGGTGTTATTATGTTTTTAAAGACGACAACTACGGAGCGAGGTTTTGTATCATACCTCTGCACCGGCGTATCAGTCCGGATCGCCTTCCTTTTTAGCCTGCCCGGCTTCGGCGCCCATTGTCGGCGAGTCACCACGGGTTCGGCATGGCGTCCCGAGGGCCTTCCCTGTAAAACACCATACATGTACGGTAGCTGAAGTTCATAAAAGGGGATCCTTCTCGGAAGACGGGACTCTTGTTTTGCTTACATGCGAGGCGGGGAGTAACCCAGGATAGTCAGCTATAATGGCCACCATGGCATCATCACGGCTTAATTGATAGAATATCCTGTGGATCAGCTCCACAAATATGTCCGGATCCTCTTCGAGGCCGGGGTCGAGGGCCCGGTCAGGATCCTCCGGTTGTGGAGGTGGGTTGTTGACCTCCCTTACAGCTTTTCGCAGTTCCTACCATGAAATGGCAAGGTAAAAACATATGACGATGAACGCGGGAATAATGGGAGTAAAGAATGACAACTCACCCAACTTGGAGGGTTGTACATGGAGAATCCATCCCGTGGCTTAACGCGGAGGAACTCCTCTTCTTCTCCCTTATACAAATCGGACAATTTTTTTGCTAGAGCAGCAACTGAGTACGGTCCCTTATGCCCACAGCGAGTGGCATCATCTTCCCCGTTCAAGTGCCACATGGGGTGGCCTCGATATTGAAGTGGCTGCACCCCCCCGCATAATGCATATTGACATAACCTCGGTCATTGTCACCCCGACCGAGCCAAGATTTTATCCGCCCATCGTAAAGGACGCTCTCACATCTTCCTCCCGAGGGCTCCGTGGGCGCCAGCTTCGCGCTTTCTTCAAAGGGGCATTGTCGAACTCAGGAAGACCAATCCAATAGGATCCGGAGGGGACGCCCTCCATATAAAACCACTCAAGGCCGCCTTGGACGTCTTTCGGGTACCGGATAGGTATCCGTCCCGCAATGCGCCATATTTCGCCCTCCCACTTGATATATCGAATTCTCCGAGTACGGGCACAAGGCGTAATAGCTTCTTCACACACAAGTGAGCTTCGAGCCCGTAAACAGCTCGCAAAGGGATACATAACCAGCGATGTGTAAAATGGAAGCAGGGGTAAAGTTATGCAACTGGAGGCCATAAAACTCCAGGAGCCCCCAGAGGAACGGATGGATTGGAAATCCGAGTCCCCTTAATAAATAAGGGACGAGGCAGACCCGCTCCCCCTTGGAGGGGTTGTGGAAGCTCTCCGCATGCTCCCCGCCGTTATAGGTGGCGAGCCCGGCTCGAACGGGGACCATATACGCTGGAGGGAGGAATCCCTGGGTCTGTAGCTCCACTAATTGGCTGTGTGGGATGGAACACTTCTTCCAATCTCCGGGCATAGGGCTACGGGAGTGAGAGGTGGAGCTGCGCTGGCCGACCATGTTAGGATGGATTTTTTTGGGCGCGCTCTGATGAATGTTCGCTGAGGGAGGATGGTGTGATTTGGCTCTGAGAATCCCCGTCTCTTTAAATAGGCATTTTATTCACATAGCTAGGGTGGTAAATGTAAAAACGCCATGGCTTCTCGCATTCGCTCGACACGTGGAAGGTGGCCATTATTGGACGTAGAGGCCAAGAAGCGCAACATTTATGAAAAGCCGGACACCATTCAACAGGTATTCAGGATCTGGAGAAGAACCCGCCTTGCAATGCCGAAAACAATCTGCGCGACGGACTCATCGTCATTGAAGCCTGGTTCGGGGTCTACTGAGGTAGTCCTAGATTAGGGGGTATTCGGACAGCTGGACTATATCCTTTGGCCGGACTGTTGGCCTATGAAGATACAAGATTGAAGACTTCATCTCGTGTCCGAATGGGACTCTCCTTGGCGTGGAAGGCAAGCTTGGCAATACGGATATGTAGATCTCCTCCCATAGTAACTGACTCTGTGTAACCCAAGCCCCCTCCAGTGTCTATATAAACCGGAGGGTTTAGTCCGTAGGACCAAGAACAATCATACCATAGGCTAGCTTCTAGGGTTTAGCCTCTACGATCTCGTGGTAGATCAACTCTTGTAATACTCATAATACACATATCATCAAGATCAATCAAGCTGGAAGTAGGGTATTACCTCCATCGAGAGGGCCCGAACCTGGGTAAACATCGTGTCCTCCGCCTCCTGTTACCATCCGCCTTAGACGCACAGTTCGGGACCCCCGACCCGAGATCCGCCGGATTTGACACCAACACTAGCCCTGTGCATGAGGTTCAGTCAGCCCTTTGTAATGACTTTATGTTTCTTTTTGCAGCAGCATAATGATGATGTTAGTGTTCCTCCAGAGAAGGTTGCAGACATGTCCATCTCAGGCACCCGCTGCACCGACGGGGTGGTCTTGACTGAACCTCAGTCGTCCATTGGCGCCGAGGTTTCTGATGCTGAGCAGGGCAAGACAACTAGAGACATCATTTTGGAGAAAGATCCTGTTGAGTCTGCTGTCGAAACTGGTGGTAGTGCTGCTGCAAGCCCGGAGAAGTCTCCTGCAGTAGAACCATCAGTTGATGTTGATGCTGAGGGAGTCCTGGATTAGGGGGTCTCCGGACAGCCGGACTATATTCTTTGGCCGTTCTGTTGGACTATGAAGATACAAGATTGAAGACTTTGTCCCGTGTCCGGATGGGACTTTCCTGGGTGTGGATGTAACACCCCAAAAATTTAAACCATGATTTGTTTATTAAAATTTTGCCAGGAGTTTAAAAATTTTACTTTCTGGATTTTCTTTTGATTTCAGAACCTCCCTTTTCTTTGATATTGTGGAGTTTTCACCCCAAGTGAAAACTTTTCAAAAATATTGCTGGACTTGTATACCCTCTCTTGAAACATTTCTTTTATCCGTGGAATTATTTTTATGATTATTTTTTCCGAGCTTTATTTCTTTTAAAATGGTTTTTCATAAGTTTTTGAGCCTCTTTTGCACTACAACCATTTGATAAATTTATTTAAAATTCCAACCAAAATTTGGGGATGTCATGTGATGTTTTTAAACCACCTTGATGCAAAAATATCTTTTATTCATTGGATATTTTGAGCTCTACCCCTAGTTTTTCAAATCTGGTCCAGTTTGTGGAATTGCACTACAACCCATTTAAATATTTCTTTATAGCTTCCACCAAAATTATGGGATTGTAGTAGTAGTATATAATTGAACTTTATGCAAAACCCCATTGTTGTTCTTTGAAAAATTTGAGTAAATCATCCTCATCTTCATTCTGGTTCAGCTAGGTGATTTGTACTGCAACCATACTTTAACTTGCCCTTTTTTCCATGATTCTTTTTCCTGCTTGTAGTACACACTACCAAACCCTTAAGTCCAGGAGAGTGAACCCATTGGAGTATGTTTGGTCCATGCAATGATGCCATTTACCTTCTGTCCAGAATTAGTTTTCTAAAAAATTTGCACTAGCAAGTTTCTAGCTTTGGCAAACAAACTTGCCACCATCACCTACATCGCCAGAGTCCCGCCTTCACTCGGGCATAGGAGAAGGGAGGGAGAGGCGACTGGTCAAACCTGACCAGTGGGCCCCGTGGACCCACTGTCAGTGACCCACGAGCCAGACCACGCTGGATTAAGTGAAGGCATAAAACCAGAGTTCGTCTTTGACGTGTATTTATTTCAAAACGTTTTTCTTTTTCCTATTTTATTTAAAAACAGAATTTGACTAAACTTTGACTGGCTATAACTTTTTAAATATAACTCCAAATGAGTTGATTCTTCTTCCTACCTTCCTCAAATTTTGTCTAGTTTATTTTAATATTTATTTGAAAAAAATTCAGACAACTTTTTTGTACTGTTTTGAAACTATGGGTTAATTTGAATATTTTCAAAAATAGGATTTTGAAGAAGAAGAAAACTTTCAAAAGTTTTGGGATGCACCCTGCCTGCCCACAACTTGAAGGCAAGCATTCTGAACTCTGGCATAATATTGTGTGTGTTATTTGACACGGTTACAACACCACCTCGACATGAAGTATCCGTTATTTTATGTGATGATTTGTTCATACTCATGAGTGCATATGGATGATTTCATGCAATTGGAGTTTGATATGTTTGTGATAGTAGTCACCATCATATGCCTTTCATGCATACCGGAAGGAATCCGGGAAAACCCTCTATCTTGGATAGAAACGGGCTTGTCCCTAGTCCTCCGTCGAGTCGGTTGTATCCGGTACGGCATGACGAGGTATGTCGAGTGGTGATTTTGTCTGTTGGTTGAAGTATAAACTGTTATGCTAATCATGCAGGGAATACTTAAACCTCCTGAGTCGACCATAGATCGAGTCTCGTTCCGGTAACCCCCATACTTGTTTCGTACTACCACTTCTCCCTGCCATAGGTAGGGTACGGTTCAGTAAGTCGTCAACCCCTTTCCTAGCACACACCATACAGAGAGGGCATGGTGGAAGATACCGGAGGCATCCGGTAGGCATGCCACCTGGTCCGGGGCATGGGTGTTTTCGGTTGGAGCCGAAGGGGTAGCTCCCCTAGTTTGCGCGCATTAACAATTTTGTGATCCCATGCTAATCGAGGTTGTAGCCTCCCACTTAGAGTTTTGCTTAAACGGGTGTCGGGTGATTCGCATAACCGTGAGTTAGGCTGGTGTGTGCGGTCGTGTGTTTTCAACTAAAAGACTATAGACGGAATTAGTCCCGATGGACTAAAGGAACTGCTACCGTGGGTAAAGAGTACACCTCCGCAGAGATTAAACATCTATTCGAATAGCCATGTCCATGGTTAAGGACTACAGTCTGGGATGGGTCAAGTGTCGGTCTTAGTGTCGGTCTTCGGAGGAAAAACTACTAACATGGGTCATGGCTTGTGACTCATAATGATTATGGTTATTATTATTATTATGGACCAACCCTTTATAGTATTTGAATTATTGAGTATCCCTTGGACGGTTCTACCTCCTGGATACTCACCGTCATTATTTCCTTATAAGCCCTTTATGTGGTGTCGCACAGACGCCCGACTGTGGCATGCTTGTTATTCCTATTATAAGCCCTTTATGTGGTGTCGCACAGACGCCCGACTGTGGCATGCTTGCTATTCCTATTATAAGCCCTTTATGTGGTGTCACACAGACGCCCGACAGTGGCATGCTTGTTATTTCTATTATAAGCGCTTTTTGTGGTGTCGCTCAGACGCCCGAATGTGGCATGTTTGTCATTTAAATTACTTATAAGCCCTTTATGTGGTGTCGCGCAGACGCCCGACTGTGGCCTGCTTGTCATTTAATTTACTTATAAGACCTTTATGTGGTGTCGCTTAGACGCCCGACTGAGGCATGCTTTATTTCATTATCCTTTGAGGCGCCGCTTGCATAATCTTCGATCGTGCATTTTGTTTCTACTCCATTATTGCATATTCATGTTGTACATGAATAACCTGCGTGCATGCATTAAGGATTTTATTTTGTTTCCGACGTTGTGATCATAGAATATTTTGGAGCATGATTATCATTTGCATATTATACCTGTGCTCTTAATGTTTGCGAGTACATTCAAAAGTACTCACTGGCTTATCCCTGGCTATTGTCTTGGCCAGATTTCTTGCATGGAGAGGAGCGTTGCGCGGACAGCCTCGGAATCCACGCACTGATGATAGCAGTCTCTTGAAGATAGCAGTTATCCAGGTCAGCTGTTCCTGTGGGAAATGGAGTCCCATAGTCGCAGATGAACCACAAACCGCTTCCGCCATCAGCCACTAGAAACCAATGGTTGTACTCATAGGCCAGAATGGTCTTGTACTACACATTATGTAATTTGCTTGGAGTTTCTGCATCAAGTGGGTGTCTCGCCAGCTAATAGTAATCCTGGGGCTGGTGAGCACAAGGGCCATTTTCTGGGAAATTAATATCCCGAAAATCCAGTCCTGACAAACTTGGTATCAGAGCCAGGCTGACCATTGGCTAATCCTATCTTAGCCAGGTCGAAAAACCTTGGTTAACCAACCCACCAGACCTTAACTAAACCCAGCCAAGCTTCTCATGTAAGATAGCCACACAGTGACCCCGACACCTTTTGGCAGTCGGTGCCCAAACTATCAGCCTAACCTATCGATCACGCCAGTGACCGACACCTAAATCATCTCATTCGCAAGCGTGTGAAGGAAGGCTCCGCCCCCGTTTTCTATAAAAGGGCACGCTAGCCTCAACACAAGACAAAGACAAAGACAACCTCTTCCCCAAACCAAGCTACGATGCCGGCCCTATTGTGCACAATGAGACCACAAGAACCAACCTTGAGGTTTTGTGACCGTGCTCGCAAACCTCACCCACCGGCCTATGCATTAGAAGAACCCCTGAATATGTTGTGTACCAAGGACCCATGAGCGGTGAGATCCATAAATTTTGGGGCCATCAGGCACATCTATGGTAGGGTCTATCGCGTAACGCCCCTACTGTGTTCACCGGAAGGACAACTTCCTTTGAGCCACAAGCCATCCAACTAGCTGCTCGAGAGGCTATAGTTCAGTTCGGCACTTGTCGCCAGAGTTAACTCGTCAGCGCTCTACTACTACCCCAGCCGTGAAGGGTATGGTAGGCCACCCCAGGTTGCCAACGGAGATCACGAGACGGATCCTGCATTGTTGCATCTAGTGTGCTATGTAGGTGCACTAGAGGAACTGTTTGATCAAATCACCCTTGATCTGATCGTAGCTCGTGGAGAACTGGTTCGCCGAGCCCCAGCGAGAGGAGAAGATGAGCCCAACGCCGACAACCCAGTCGTGCTGTTCGGACACCCGATCGAGTCCTTGAGGTCTGCTCCAGCCATCGACCAAAATACCTTGGTGTCCCCAGAAGTGCTTCGTCTCCTTTTGGGAACACGCTCCAACGGGATTGTGGCCAACAATCCCCGGGATGGTCATCATCGCTACCCCGACCCTGCAGCCCCTCAACCCCCTCCAGCAAATCCCGACGGTGAAACCCGTGGAGAAGCCTCGACATCCAAAATACACGCCCACTTAGATATAAACGTGGTAGACTAAGTCACTCGAGTAGTACCAAGCCTTGGTATTTCTATGCCCTGTAATCATGTGATCCTGTATCGCCATAATGAATGCAGCCTACTGGTGTGCCTCTGTTTTAAATAGTAGCCTGGCATAAATATGTTAGCATACAGTTGCATTTTTTATCCCTGGCACAACTACCAAAAACCACCCCGACGACCCCCACAGTGATATGTCACTTTAGGGAGATATGTGTATATGTGGCATTGACCCCAACCCTTAGAGTAGAACTGACAAATTTATTACCGTTCACCATGGTAAATAACCCAGCTCCAGTGCTATAAAAAGGCCACCTCGTGAACTTACCAAGGATCCCTCACCTTGGGCACAACCCCCACAGCCATTTCTTGCCATGCCGAGCCCTAGTATTTATCTGAGAACCCCAGATGCAACCCCAGGTAGTTTTATTAAAATATTGTGGGACTTTACCTGTAGTACCATGAGTGCTACTTATCCGCCCCAGTACGAGTTGCTCAAATCAAGGATCACCCCATCCACCTCGAAATATTGGGCAGTGGTGCACATGCCGCCCGCAAACCCAAACCAAGACCCAACGGAAGTCTCCTTTGTGGGGAAATCAATGCTGACTCAAGATATGGCCATAGAAGCTACTGCATCTAAGCGCTTGTTTCGCTTCGATTCATGGGTACGCCACGCCGCGATCGAGGGTATTATTACTTCCCGAGTCGCGCAGCACCCGGAGAAGTAGCATCTTTTTCCGGTGGACGAATTGAGAGAGACCCAGTGCTGGCCAACCTTGCCCAGTATGTCATCGCTCAAGAGCGTTTAACCCAACGAGTGATGGGTTATCTCCAGAGCCTCACTGATTTAAACCCTCAGATCGCCATCGGCAGACCACTGAGGCCCGACCAGGAGAGGCGCATCCATCGACTAGTCAATCCGCTTCCCCCGATAGAAGAAGAGTGTGCGCCGATTCCAGAGACTTTTTCTCAGGACCCTGTCCACTTACCATTGACGTTGTAGATGTCACTGCTATGTTTATTGCCCCTGCATTTGTTTATGGGTTGCAACTTATGTGTGGTATCCTAAATTTGTGCGATCAATTAAGGTTTTAATTTCAATCAATGTGAGTGGTCTATACTGCGGTAAATTTTGATTAATTGTTTTCACTCGAAATAAATTTTGAAGTGAGATTTTTTTCCCTGAGCTGTCACGACATATATCTCTTCATGACATAGATTTTTATTCACGCAACACCACAACAGACTCACGACCGCAACCACTCGACCTCGTGCACAAATTGCTAATGCACATACATATGTTACACCTAACTGATCACCTCTGAAGGAGAGGTTAGTGGGAAATCACTCGGGTACAAGTTGCCTCCAAGCAACCGACAAGAATTAGCGCCGACACCGCACTTAATCCTCATGATCACCGCCACCGCTGAGAGCTAACACTGAAGCGGCAGCATCACGACGATCATCGAGGATCATCACGCATGTGAGCACGGAGAACCCCAAAGAATGCCGCCAACCCCGCACACCAGGATCACGCACCAGTCCGCATCACCTCCGCCATTAGAGCCTCGTCTCGAGCTCCTGCAAACAGAATGAAGGAAAAGGAAGGAGAAGGAGAAGCGAGGTCAGGTGGGAGGAAGAAGAATGGATCACCTCGGTCGTTTTATAGCTCGAGATCGGTGTACGGTGGGAGAAGTCCACCAGCGCTGCTCGTCGCTCGACCGCCGGTGTTCAGAGTTGAATCCGCGAGCAATGCCGACAGTGCACTGGCCGGCAAGGTGAGTGCATGCTGCGTCGGTAGCTAGCACGCCGCGCACTATCGCAGTACGACCTAGATGCCTTACACGCTAAACGTCGCCGGTGGAGAAAGCGCGGGAAAGCACGCGGGAGAGAGGAAGAAGAGAGCCGAGTAGAAGAAGAGGCCGACAAAGGCCCCGGGTCCACTTGTCACCAGAGGGAGCACTGTGTTTCTCGGATGCGACAGCGATTTTAGAAATTTAGAATTTATTCCAAATTTATGTATCCAACATAGAAATCTCGTTTTCCCCAAACCATGGATTTTTCCACGCAGCACCAGCGCTCCATTAATCGTAGTTTTACACCACTTATTACCCGCTCACTGTAGCCACATTTTTTTGCGTGAATAGGATGGTTATTTTTGTGATATTACTTTGACGGTAGGAGAAATATTTTTAAAAGGCAACTTTTAGCAAATCTCAATGACGAGATTTTTCTTAAGGGGGGTAGTGTTGTAACACCCCAAAAATTTAAACCATGATTTGTTTATTAAAATTTTGCCAGGAGTTTAAAATTTTTACTTTCTGGATTTTCTTTTGATTTCAGAACCTCCCTTTTCTTTGATATTATGGAGTTTTCACCCCAAGTGAAAACTTTTCAAAAATATTGCTGGACTTGTATACCCTCTCTTGAAACATTTCTTTTATCAGTGGAATTATTTTTATGATTATTTTTTCCGAGCTTTATTTCTTTTAAAATGGTTTTTCATAAGTTTTTGAGCCTCTTTTGCACTACAACCATTTGATAAATTTATTTAAAATTCGAACCAAACTTTGGGGATGTCATGTGATGTTTTTAAACCACCTTGATGCAAAAATATCTTTTATTCATTGGATATTTTGAGCTCTACCCCTAGTTTTCAAATCTAGTCCAGTTTGTGGAATTGCACTACAACCCATTTAAATATTTATTTATAGCTTCCACCAAAATTATGGGATGTTAGTAGTAGTATATAATTCAACTTTATGCAAAAACCCATTGTTGTTCTTTGAAAAATTTGAGTAAATCATCCTCATCTTCATTCTGGTTCAGCTTGGTGATTTGTACTGCAACCATACTTTAACTTGCCCTTTTTGCCATGATTCTTTTTCCTGCTTGTAGTACACCCTACCAAACCCTTAAGTCCGGGAGAGTGAACCCATTGGAGTATGTTTGGTCCATGCAATGATGCCATTTACCTTCTGTCCAGAATTAGTTTTCTCAAAAATTTGCACTAGCAAGTTTCTAGCTTTGGCCAACTAAACATGCCACCATCACCTACATCTAAAGAGACCCCAATCTGGAGATTTTGGCCACCCCAAGAGTTACCTAGATGCCCTTGGCATTCTGTCAAGCACCTTGTGTGCATGACCAGTTTTGGCTTAGTTTTTAGTTTGTGTTTTGAACTGATCCCCTGACCAAACCATCATGTCCACTAATCCCCCAGCTAGTGATAACCTAGCCCTGTTAATTTGTGTTTGCATCCAAGCCTCCTAGCTCACCAGGGCTTTTCATCGAGCGGTCATCGTGCGTGCTCTAGGCGCGGCAGGCTGCTGCTTGCTACATGCGCGCCCGAGCTGGCAAGGCCCCACCGCCCCTCCCGTGCCTGTTCTGGTCCCCTCCCGCTTCCAGCCGACGCACACGGCCCCTCCTCACCGTGAGCCGCCTGAGCCCCCACGCCACCGGTCTGGTCGGTCAGGCCACTAGCGGCCGACCACAGCAGGCCCCGGCCGTGGCAGCGCCGCCCAAGCCACTCCAGCGCGCTAGCTACCCTCTGGAGCAGCCCAAGCTCATCCACAAGCTCGTCCATTAGCGCACGTCGCCGCCACGTCCACCTGCCGCAACAGAATGGTGGTTCGCCGGTGTTCTTATCCACCGCCGTGGGAACCGACCTCGACCGCCTATATAAGGAAACCCCGGGCTCACCTAGGCCCTTAGACAAGCTCAAGCCATTCCCCTAGTGCTCCTTTAGCCTGCAATCGACCAGGGAAGGCCATCTTAACCGTCTCCGGCCAGCTCGGCCGCCGCCGTCCTCCGGTGCCGTTCGTCACAACCAGGCCCTCCCCCGTCCATCCAGCGCCACCACTAGACTCCACTTGGTCTTGCGAAGCCACCCAAACCTTCAGCTTCGACGGAGAGCCACCATAGCCCGAACCCCCAAATCATCCCGAAGCCATCTCTGTCGCGGAGCTCGCCGCCGATGACTCTCTTCGTCCCCGCCAACCTGTCGACCACCGGGAGGACCGCCCTGGACAGGCGGATACATCCCCGCCCTCAGAACCCCGCGGGGAACCGCTGTTCGTCGACGGCGATCGCCGGAGTCCCGCCTTCGCTCTGGCAGAGGAGAAGGGAGGGAGAGGTGATCAGTCAAACCTGACCAGTGAGCCCCGTTGACCCACTGTCAGTGACCCACGAGCCAGACCACGCTGGATTAAGTGAAGGCGTAAAACCAGAGTACGTCTTCGACGTGTATTTATTTCGAAACGTTTTTCTTTTTCCTATTTTATTTAAAAACAGAATTTGACTAAACTTCGACTGGCTATAACTTTTGAAAAATAACTCCAAATGAGTGGATTCTTCTTCCTACCTTCCTCAAATTTTGTCTAGTTTATTTTAATATTTATTTGAAAAAAATTCAGAAAACGTTTTTGTACTGTTTTGAAACTATGGGTTAATTTGAATATTTTCAAAAATAGGATTTTGAAGAAGAAGAAAACTTACAAAAGTTTTGGGATGCACCCTGCCTCCCCACAACTTGAAGGCAAGCATTCTGAACCCTGGCATAATATTGTGTTTGTTATTTGACAAGGTTACAACACCACCTCGACACGAAGTATCCGTTATTTTATGTGATGATATGTTCATACTCATGAGTGCATATTGATGATTTCATGCTATTGGAGTTTGATATTTTTATGATAGTAGTCGCCATCATATGCCTTTCATGCATACCGTCAGGAATCCGGGAAAGCCTCTGTCTTGGGTAGACACTGGCTTGTCCCTAGTGCTCCGTCGAGTCGGTTGCGTCCGGTACGGCATGATGAGGTATGTCGAGTGGTGATTCTGTCTGTTGGTTGAAGTATAAATTGTTATGCTAATCATGCAGGGAATACTTAAACCTCCTGAGTCGACCATAGATTGAGTCTCTTTCCGGTAACCCCCATACTTGTTTCGTACTACCACTTGTCCCTTCCATAGGTAGGGTACGGTTTAGTAATTCATCAACACCTTTCCTAGCACACACCGTACAGAGAGGCCATGGTGGAAGATACCGGAGGCATCCGATAGGCATGCCACCTTGGCCGGGGGCATGGGTGTTTTCGGTTGGAGCCGAAGGGGTAGCTCCCCTAGTTTGTGCGCATTAAAAATTTTGTGATCCCATGCTAATCGAGGTTGTAGCCTCCCCACTTAGAGTTTATCTTAAACGGGTGTCGTGAGTGATTCCAGACACTGGTGAGTTAGGCTGGTGTGTGCGGTCAGGTGTGTTTTCAACTAAAAGACCGTAGACGGAATTAGTCTCGATGGACTAAAGGAATCCATTACCCGTGGGTAAAGAGTACACCCCCTGCAGAGATTAAACATATATTCGAATAGCCGTGTCCATGGTTAAGGACTATAGTCTGGGATGGGTCAAGTGTCGGTCTTCGGAGGAAAAACTACTAACATGGATCATGGCTTGTGACTCATAATGATTATGGTTATTATTTTTATTATGGACAAACCCTTTATAGTATTTGAATTATTGAGTATCCCTGGGACGGTTCTACCTCCTGGATATTCACTGTGATTATTTCCTTATAAGCTCTTTATGTGGTGTCGCACAGACGCCCGACTGTGGCATGCTTGTTATTCCTATTATAAGCCCTTTATGTGGTGTCGCACAGACGCCCGACTGTGGCATGCTTGCTATTCCTATTTATAAGCCCTTTATGTGGTGTCGCACAGACGCCCGATTGTGGCATGCTTGTTATTTCTATTATAATCCCTTTTTGTGGTGTCGCTCAGACGCCTGACTGTGGCCTGTTTGTCATTTAAATTACTTATAAGACCTTTATGTGGTGTCGCTCAGGCGCCCGACTGTGGCCTGCTTGTCATTTAATTTACTTATAAGCCCTTTATGTGGTGTTGCTTAGACGCCCGACTGAGGCATGCTTTATATCATTATCCTTTTGAGGCGTCGCTTCAGACACCCGACCGGTGCATTTTTGTTTCTACTCCATTATTGCATATTCATGTTGTACATAAATAACCTGCGTGCATGCATCAAGGATTTTATTTTGTGTCCAACGTTGTGATCAAAGAATATTTTGGAGCATTATCATTTGCATATTATACCGGTGCTCTTAATGTTTGCGAGTACATTCAAAAGTACTAACTGGCTTGTCCCTGGCTATTGTCTTGGCTAGATTTCTTGCAAGGAGAGGAGCGTTGCGCGGACAGCCCCGGAACCCACGCACTGGTGATAGCAGTCTCGTGAAGATAGGAGTTATCCATGTCCGCTGTTCATGTGGGAAATGGAGTCCCATAGTCTCAGATGAACCACAAACCGCTTCCGCCATCAGCCACTAGAAACCAATGGTTGTACTCATAGGCCAGAATGGTCTTGTACTACACATTATGTAATTTGCTTGGAGTTTCTACATCAAGTTGGTGTCTCGCCAGCTAACAGTAATCCTGGGGCTGGTGAGCACAAGGGCCATTTTCTGGGAAATTAATATCCCGAAAATCCGGTCCTGACAGTGGAAGGCAAGCTTGGCAATATGGATATGTAGATCTCCTCCCTTGTAACCGACTCTCTGTAACCCTAGCCCCCTCCGGTGTCTATATAAACCGGAGGGTTTAGTCCGTATGACAACAACAATGATACCATAGGCTAGCTTCTAGGGTTTAGCCTCTACGATCTCATGGTAGATCAACTCTTGTAATACTCATATCATCAAGATCAATCAAGCAGGAAGTAGGGTATTACCTCCATCGAGAGGGCCCGAACCTGGGTAAACGTCGTGTTACCATCCGCCTTAGACGCACACGGGACCCCCTACCCGAGATCCGCCGGTTTTGACACCAACATTGGTGCTTTCATTGAGAGTTCCACTGTGCAGTCACAGTAAGGCTTGATGGCTCCTTCGATCATCGGTAACGATGCGGTCCAGGGTGAGGTTTTCCTCCCCGAACAGATCTTCAGATTCGGGCGGCCGCGCTGCGGGCCAACTCAGCAGCCATCTGGAGCAGATCGAGAGCTACGCCCCTAGCCACCAGGTCAGGTTCGGAAACTTGAACTACACTGCCAACATCCGGGGAGACTTGATCTTCGATGGATTCGAGCCCATGCCAGTGCGCCGCACGATCACGACAAGCGTGATTTAGCTCTGCCGTCAGACAGTGTTCGGGAGATCACACCTGCAACTACTCTGGCCTTCAATCCGGAACAAATTGCGCCATCCGAGGACGGGTGGATAGACCCCGCCATGGAGGCCGCACTCTTAGTGGCAATAGAGCCGTATACTGACTTCACCCCTTACGAGAGCCGTGTTGCCGAACCACTGGATTCGTCTCTGGCCACGGACTCCAAGCCGCCTGCGTACGTGCCTATCGAATCCGATCGGGCGCCGATCATGGAGTTTACCTCCGTGGATATCTTCAGCACTCGCCTTTCGGCGACGTGCTAAATTCGTTAAGGTCTCTCTCCTTGTTGGGAGAACCTTGGCCGAACTATGTCCGGCTAGAATGGGATGCGGACGATGAAGAAATTCGCTGCCCACCCACCACCCACTTAGTAACCCCTGTCGACGATTTAACCTATATGCTCGACTTCGACACCAAGACATCGACGGTATGGACGATGATGCAGAGATTAACAGAACCACCGCCCCACAGCGCTGGACCGACCCACCTCATCATATGATATATATATATATATATATATATATATATATATATATATATATATATATATATATATATATATATATATATGGTGGATACCCCAAAGAAAGCAATGGCGACAAGACAGCAGAGGATGACCCTCCAAGAAGCAACCCAAGCACCGACGTCAGCGGCGCCGCTCTAAGTCCCACCATAGCAAAAGTAGTGATACCGGCACAAGAGACAATAGCACTCCAGATAGTGCCGAAGACGATAACAATCCCTTCCAGCACGATTTAGAGCGGGAGGGTGAACAAGCTAGCCCTCCAGAACAGGCAGCCGATGGAGAAACGGAGGACGACAATTATATGCCTCTCTCCGAAGACGAGGTGAGCCTCGGCGACGAAGAATTTATCGTGCCTAAGGATCCCATCGAGCAGGAGCGCTTCAAGTGCCGGCTTATAGCCACAGCAAATAGCCTGAAGAAAAAGCAACAACAGCTTCGAGCTGATCAAGATTTGCTAGCAGACAGATGGACCGAAGTCCTTGCGGCCGAGGAATACGAACTCGAACGCCCCTCCAAGAGTTACCCAAAGAGCAGGTCGCTACCCCGACTCGAGGAGGAAGCATTGAAACCTACCTCACCAGCGTACGATGCGGTTGATCGGCCACCTCGTGGCCGTGATAGAGAGGCGTTTCAGCCTGAAGTTTATTCTACACCCCGTCGCCACTCAAACAAAAATACCAAGGCCCAGGGCAACACGCGGGACCTGCGAGACGTATTGGAAAGCAGGGCAAAACATGCAAGATTGATATATGGGTCACGGGGGCGCGCACCAACACGGGACAATGACCGTCACGCCGGATACATTAAAAGTTAATCCGGCCGGGCCGAATACAGCAGACAAGACTCATATGAACTGCGTCGTGATATAGCCTGGCACAAAGGCGCCGCACACCCCCTATGCTTCACTGATGAAGTTATGGATCACGAATTCCCGGAGGGTTTTAAACCTGTAAATATCGGAGCGTATGATGGTACATCAGATCCCGCGGTATGGATTGAGGATTTCCTCCTCCACATCCACATGGCTCGCGGTGATGATCTACATGCCATCAAGTACCTCCCACTAAAACTCAAAGGACCAGCTCGGCATTGGCTGAATAGCTTGCTAGCAGACTCCATCGGCAGTTGGGAGGATTTGGAGGATGCATTCCTTGACAACTTCCAGGGCACTTATGTGCGACCACCGGATGCTGATGACTTGAGCCATATAACTCGGCAGCCACGGGAATCGGCTAGGCAATTCTGGACACGGTTCCTAACTAAGAAAAACCAAATTGTCGACTGTCCGGATGCAGAGGCCTTAGCGGCATTCAAGCATAACAACCGTGACGAGTGGCTCGCCCGGCACCTCGGCCAGGAGAAGCCAAAGTCTATAGCAGCCCTCACGACGCTCATGACCCGCTTTTGCGCGGGCGAGGATAGCTGGCTGGCTCGCAGCAACAACACATCAAGGAATCCAGGCACTTCAGATACTAAAGATGCTAACGGCAGACCACGTCGTAACAGATACAAGCGCCACAACAACAGCGATAACAACGAAGATACGGCAGTCAACGCTGGATTCAGAGGCTCTAGATCCGGTCAGCGGAAAAAGCCATTCAAAAGAAGTACTCCGGGCCCATCCAGTTTGGATCATATACTTGATCACTCGTGTCAAATCCACGACACCCCCAATAAGCCAGCCAATCACACCAACATTGAATGCTGGGTGTTCAAGCAGGCCGGCACGTGGAATGCCGAAAACAAGGATAAGGGGCCGCATAGTGATGACGAGGAGGGGCCCCGGCCGCCGAACACGGGAGGACAGAAGAGGTTCCCCCCACAAGTGAAGACGGTGAACATGATATACGCAACCCACATTCCCAAGAGGGAACGGAAGCTTTCACTAAGGGACGTCTATGCGATGGAGCCTGTCGCCCCAAAGATCAACCCATGGTCCTCTTGTCTGATCACCTTCGATCGCAGGGACCACCCCACTAGTATCCATCATGGCAGATCCGTCGCATTGGTCCTAGACCCCATCATTAACATATTTCACCTCACTTGAGTTCTCATGGACGGCGGCAGCAGCCTGAACCTGCTCTATCAGGATACAGTGCACAAAATGGGTATAGATCCCTCGAGGATCAAACCCACCAAAACCACCTTTAAGGGTGTCATCCCAGGTGTAGAGGCTTGGGCTCAATCACACTGGAAATGGTCTTCGGATCTCCGGACAACTTCCGAAGCAACGAGTTAATCTTCGATATCGTCCCGTTCCGCAGTGGCTATCACGCACTGCTCGGGCGAACCGCATTTGCAAAATTCAATGCGGTACCGCATTACGCATACCTAAAGCTTAAGATGCTTGGGCCTAGGGTGTCATAACAGTCAATGTAAACACAGAACGCTCGCTCCGCACGGAGGAGCACACTGCGGCCCTCACAGCAGAGGCACAAAGCAGCCTTTTAAGGCAGACCGCCAATTCGGCGATAAAGCCCCCGGACACCTTCAAGCGAGTCCGGAGTAACCTGCAGCAGGATCCCCTGGCACGTTAAGAGCTCATCTAGCAATTCGGCCTCCGTCCTAGTGCTGGTCAAGCGACAAAACCTGTGCCGCGCATGCATAATTACGCACTAAAAATACCATGGGCATAGGCGGAGGCACGACCAAGACACGTCCCACAATGCGGTTCAACCGCCCTAGGGGCTGTATACCTTTATCATTTTTTCTCTTTCAGGACCTTACTCTCTGGAAGCCCTTTCCGGCAGTCTGATTGATGGACACATCACGGGAAGGAACAACCAAGGAGGCAAGAAGCTAAGACATACAAGGGAATCCCCAGGTGGTCTCTGATAACAATCGAAGTACCCATTTTTAATACCCATACGCAGCTTATCCTTGGATAGGACATGTCAAATAGTCCTATTTTTTTTTCTTATTGCATTACTTGTATCAGTACGCTTCGACGTATTATCTAAATAACAATGCGTAGCATTAGTCTATAATTGCATTACCCTTCCTTTTTCTTGTCTGTTTATTTACAACAACTTGCCTCCATACATTATGGTACGACCAGTACGCCAGGGGCTTCAGTATACCCCATAATACGGCGTGAGAAGTCCAAACACTTTCAACAGTGCGACACCCCGAACTTATAGCATTAGATGCATCAGCTCCGAATCATGTCTTGGGTCAATAGTTGGGTTTTCCCGGCTCCCATGTTTTGGTACCTTACGTTCCGCTATATCGGCTAAGGTAGCGCTGGGAGAACTACTACGATTGTGTCCCGGTTCTTCCGGACGAGCACCACAGTAGAGAAAGCCGAAAACTGACTGTCATGATAAGGCGAGAGCTGGTCGCTATTCGAGAGGTCTCAAGTCCATAAAGACTTTTTCCGCTTCGGGCGAGGAGTCGGCCTTGCCCGACTTAGGCGTATATAGCGCCCCAAATTCGGCCTTCCAAATACTAGGGGCTTCACCAAAATTTAAAATTGTAGATTTCTATGGCTAAGTGAGAGTGATAAAGCCTTATAGTATAATTGCCTGGTTCGTTGTGCTGAACACCTCCCTCGAAGGACCCAAAATGGGAAAAAGAGTGCTCAGATTTATCCTGAACTCCTCAGTACTTGTTACATGAGGGCAGAAGCCGACGACTGGCCAACTCTCAGATTTTATAAACGGCCGCACAGAAGGTAATATTTTAAATTCACAAGCGTTGCATAGCGCAAATGAACTCGTTTCATATTACAGGATCACATGAGTACATTCATTCAAATATTACATCCTTAGAACATTCCTTCGCCACAAGGCGGGCGCCTTGTGGAGCTCGACCAGTTGCTTCAGCTGGTCGCTCAAGGGCATTGGGTGTTCGGTCCCAGTATATTGAGACCAGAACAACTTCTCCATCGAGCTCCCCTCCTCAGCCTGGTAAAACTCTGAAGCATCCAACACACTGCGGGGAAGATCTGCGAACGCTCCTGGAGAGCTCCGAACTCGGGTAAGCAAAAGGAAAGTTTCCTTCACATGCTTGCTTTGCATAATGAATGCCTTACCCGCTGCTATCTTCTTAACCACCTCAATCTCCTGGAGGGCCTTGTGGGCTTCAGCCTTGGCGTTTTGTGCGCTTTCGAGGGCCTTCGCAAGCTCAGACTCTTACGTCTTAGAGTCAAGCTCCAAGGACTCATGTTTTTTGGCGAGAGCCTGGAGCTCTTGCTGCCCCTCGCCTACCTGGGCTTCTTGCTTTTCTCGCTCGATGCGCTCCTTGGCCGCTTTGTCTTCGGCCTCGGACATCGCCTTCTTTAGGGTCGCCACTTCGGTCGTGGCCCCTGGAAAATTCATGATGATCCTATTATTTTACAACCAAATTTATTTTTAATATATAGACAATGTATTGCTTACCTTTTCTCTCCTCGAGCTGCCTCTTGGCAAGGCTGAGCTCTTCCTCGAACCGCTCAAGGTCCTGCTTCAAAGGCTGCGACCCCGCAGATATGTCTTGTGGCGCCAGCAGTGAAGCCTGCATATGCACATAGACATATTCTGATTAGACTCCTGGGTCATTATTTTATCCTCTATTCGGCCTTTCTTTGCGAGCGCCAAACAGAGCATCAGGGGCTACTGTCTATGCGGTAATATTTTCCTATATTTTGATTACTTACCTGAAAGCCTGTTAGGAGGCTGGCACAAGCTTCAGTTAGTCCATTTTTGGCGGACTGAACCTTCTCGATCACCGCACTCATGATAGTGCGGTGTTCTTCATCGATGGAGGCGCCGCGAAGTGCTTACAACAAGTTGTCCGGTGCCTCTGGATGGACAGAGGCCACTGGCACGGGCGGCTTGCCCCTCTTAACGGGTGGTCGCTTGCCGGAGTCCGGAACCACTGGAGGTTCCAGCGCAGTGTTCGGCTGGGGGCCGAACTTGGATCCCATGGGAGTCTTGCTCCCTTTGCGCCCAAGGTCTGGAAGGTCGCCTCAAGGCGCCTCCAGGACTACCTCCCCTCGGCTCGGTGCCCTTTGAGACAACACCTCGACATTGTCCGTAGGGTGAGGGGTGGGGGCGGTCGGAAGTGAATCGCTATTCATATCCGACGGGTCCAAAGAACCATCCGACGAAGATACGTCGATACGGGCTCGGGACGGACTGCATAATCACGTTCGGCGTAAAGAGGAGCAGTGTAATAAAACATATCGGACCTGGCACCGGAGACCCTTTCGGGTCCTCGTGGCCTTCTTCACCGGCACCTCGTAAGGCGCCAAAACCAGCATCTCCGTTAGGAGAGCATCTGCAGGATCTTCAGGCAGGGGGGGCTAGGCCATCGATCTGCTCCACTGTCTTTCCCCAGTCCTGTTAATGGCATGGAAGCTTAGATTCCGCACATGATTAAACTAGGGAAAATAAATATCCTATGAGATATAAAAACTTACCGGATTGGCATGGCTCTTTGCGCTGAGTCCACGGTCCTCGGTAAGGGGAGGAGGTACCTCGTCGCCCTTGAACATCACTGAGGGAGTCCTGGATTAGGGGGTGTCCGGATAGCCGGACTACCATCATCAGCCGAACTATCATTGGCCGGACTATCATCATCGACCGGACTCCAAGACTATGAAGATACAAGATTGAAGACTTCGCCCCGTGTCCGGATGGGACTTTCCTTGGCGTGGAAGGCAAGCTTGGCGTCACGGATATGTAGATCTCCTACCATTGTAACCGACTCTATGTAACCCTAGCCTCTCCGTGTCTATATAAACCGGATGGCTCTAGTCCGTGGGATGAAAAACAACCCTTACAATCATACCATAGGCTAGCTTCTAGGGTTTAGCCTCCTTGATCTCGTGGTAGATCCACTCTTGTAAACATCCACAATATCAATATCAATCAAGCGGGACGTAGGGTTTTACCTCCATCAAGAGGGCCCGAACCAGGTAAAACATCGTGCCCCTTGTCTCCTGTTACCATCCACCTAGACGCACATTCGGGACCCCTACCCGAGATCCGCCGGTTTTGACACCGACATTGGTGCTTTCATTGAGAGTTCCTCCGTGTCGCCACCGATAGGCTTGATGGCCTCTTCAATCGACAACGACGCAGTCTCGGTGAGACTTTTCTCCCGGACAGATCTTCGATTCGGGCGGCTTCAGCATCATGGGCCAACTCACTTGGCCATCCGAGCAGATCGAAGTTCGCCCGCCGTCGCGTCAGGTTTGAAGCCTAAACTTCACGGCCAATATCCGCGGGGACTTGATCTTCGATGGATCTAAGCCGCAGCCAAGCGCAAGCCGCGCTGTCATGATGGGCATGACCTAACTCGCCACCGGACAGCAACTTGAGGTCGCTGCACGAATCCGCTTCCGACCCATAGTCCGAGCCGATCGCTTCGATCGAGGATGGATGGCCGGACACCGCCGAGCTGCAACTTCTACGGCGATGGAGCCAACACTTACCTTGTCCCAGATCAAGCTCATGACTCGAGGTGCCGCACTCTCGCGGACTCCAACCTCCTGCGCCCTACCGGTCGAATCCGATTGGGCACCGATCATGGAATTCACCGCTGCGGACATCTTTTCAGCACTCGCCCGGTGATATCATAAATTCACTGAAGCATCTCTCGCTATCCGAGAGCCCGGCCGAACTACCGCCAGATGGTTGGGACGCGGACGACGAAGAAATTCAGAGCCCACCCACCACCCACTTCAGAGCCAACCGCCGACGATTTAACCGACGTCGATTACTACGACCAAGACATCGACGGTATGGACGACGATGCCGAGACTACTAAGAACCAAAGGTTTACAGGATAATCGAAGACCACCTGCCATACGACATATACATGGTGGACACCCCAAAAGATGGGGACGGCGAAGAAGCAACGGAGGCCGATTCCTTAAAGAAACAGCCTAAGCGCCGACGTCAGCGTGCCGCTCTAAATCCCGCCACGCACAAGAATGGAGATTCCGCACGGAGATAATAACACCCCGTAGTGCCGAAGACAACCCTCCAAAGACGATCCAGCGCAGGAGGAGGCGAAGCAAGCCCTCATGAAAGGGCGGCGCATTTAAGAGGTCGAGGATGACAATTACTTACCTCCTCCCGAGACGAGGCAAGCCTCGACGACAACGAATTGTCGTGGCCTTAGGATCCCGCCGAACAAGAGCGCTTTCAGACGCAGGCTAATGGCCACGCAAACAGCCTAAAGAAAAGCAGCAACAACTTCAAGCTGATCAAGACCTACTAGCCCGACAGATGGACCGAGGTCCTCACGCCGAAGAGTATGAACTCGAACGCCTCCAAAAGTTACCTAAACGCAAGTTGCTCTCCCGATTAGAGGAGGAAGCGACAAACCTGCATCACCGGCGCACAATATGGCAGACCAACCACCTCGTGGCCGCTGACAGAGGCGGCAAGCCTCCACCAAAACCGCACTCCGGCATCGCTTCAAAAAGCATGAAGCCACGGGGAACGCGCCGGACTTGCGAGATATATTGAGGACAAGGCAAGACAATCCAGATCTATCTATGGATCACGTATGCCCCAAGACCCACGATTTAATACCGTCGCGCACGATACAACTACTCGGCCGGGCGAACACAGCAGAATAACGCCTCGAAGCTACGCCGCGATATTGCTCAACACTGAGGCGCCAGACACCCACTATGCTTCACCGACGAAGTAATGGATCATCAAATCCTTGAAGGGTTTAAACCCGTTAATATCGAATCCTACGATGGCACAAGAGACCCCAGGGTTTGGAGTGAGGATTATCTCCTCCATATACATATGGCCCGCGCGGCCATCTTCACGCCATCAAATATCTCCGCTCAAGCTTAAAGGACCAGCTCGGCATTGGCTTAACAGCCTGCCCGCAGAGTCAATTGATGTTGGAAGACCGGAAGCCGATTCCTCGACAACTTCCAGGCACGACATGTGCGACCACCGGACGCAGATGACCTAAGCCACATAATCCAGCAGCCTGCATTTAATCGCCAGCAACCCTCGACACGGTTCTTAACAAAGAAAATCAAATCGTCGATCGTCCGGATGCGAGAGGCCTCGCTGCCTTCAAACATAACATCCGCGACGAGTGGTTGGCCCGGCACCTAGGACAGGAGAAGCCAAATCCATGGCAGCCCTCACATCACTCATGACCCGCTTCGTGCGGGAGAGGATAGTCTAGCTAGCTTCGCAGCAACAACCTCAAAGCAAAAATGGCAGTCCGGATACCAAGGACCGCAATGGCAGGTTGCGTCGAAACAAAACAAACGCCGCATTAACGGCGGCAAGAAATGAGGATACGGCAGTCAACGCCGGATTCGAGGCTCCAAGCCCGTTAACGGAAGAAGCCATTCAAAAGAACCACTCCGGGCCCGTCCAATTTGGACCGAATACTCAACCGCTCCTGTCAAATATATGGAACTCCGAAAGCCAGCTAACCACACCAACAGAGATTGTTGGGTATTCAAGCAAGCAGCAAATTAATCGCGAAAACAGTGACAAGGGGCTACACAGCGATGACGAGGAAGACCCGGCCGCCCGAACAACGAGAGGACAAAAGGATTCCCCCCTCAAGTTCGGACGGTAAATATGATATACGCAACGATATTCCCAAGAGGGAGCGGAAGTGCACTAAAGGGGCATATATGCGATGGAGCCATCGCCTAAAATTCAACCCATGGTCCTCTTGCCCGATCACTTTCGATCGAAGAGACCATCCGACAAGTATCCGCCATGGCGGATTCGCGCATTGGTTTTAGACCCAATCGCCGATGGATTTCACCTCACGAGTCCCGATGGACGGCGGCAGAGCTGAACCTGCTTTATCGGGATCTGAAAGGCAAGATGGGCATAGACCCTTCAAGGATTAAACCTACAAAGACACCCTTCAAAGGCATCATACCAGGTGTCGAGGCCATTATACGAGCTCAGATTACATTGGAAGTGGTCTTGGATCCCGGATAATTTCGAGCGAGGAGTTAATCTTCAACATAGTCCCGTTCAGCGGCTATCACGCTCTGCCGGACGAACGCGCTTCGCAAAATTCAACGCGTGCCGCATTATGCATACCTTAAGCTCAAGATGTCAGCCCTCGTGGAGTCATCATGGTCAATGGAAACACGGGCGCTCCCTCCGAACGGAGGAACATACAGCGGCTCGCTGGCGGAAGTCTGAGCAGCCTTTTAAAGGCAATTTCGAGTCCGCCGTTAAACGACCGGACACGGCCAAACGCTACCGAGCAACATCAACCAAGACCACAGCACGCGTTAGAGCACGCGTAGCAATGCGGCCTCAAGCCTAGCCTCGCAAAATTGTAAAACAAACTCTCCGGCAGACATAATTACGCCGGAGATACCATGGGCATAGGGGAAAGGCACAACCACAACAAACCCAGTGCGGTTCGACCACACCAGGGGCTCCCAAGTGTCGCTCCTTTTTCTTTTATTTCTCTCTTTTTATCAGAACTCTGTCCGTGGCCGAACCTGCCCGAACTCATGATGCAACAGCCGGGGAAGGACAAAGGCGCGGCGAACACTCGGTGGTCTCCATCACGAGCATTAAATTTGTTAAATACAACATTCCGCGGCCTACCCTCGAGGGAGACCTTCAATTAAATCCCATCCCTTGCTTTCCGCACTATTTGTATCATTCCGCACTCATAGCATATCTTCTCGAATAAAATGCAGCACTTTTTGCCCATAATTGCATTACCTTATATATATATATATATGTTCATTTACGACATGTTGCACCCGTACATTTTGGTACGGCCAAATACACCAGGGGCTTATGTTCTCCGCATTATGGTGTGATAAAGTCCGAACACTTTCACAAGTGCGGCACCCCGAACTTATAGCATTATATGAATCGGCTCCGAATCATGTCTTGGGTCAATAGTTGGGTTTGTTCCGGCTCCCATGTTTGGCACCTTACGTTCCGCTCTATCGGCTAAGGTAGCATGGGAGAACCACTGCGATTGCGCCCGGTTGAGCCGGGTTAACGCCTCGATGGAAAGCTAAAACTGACCCGGTCATGATAAGGCGAGACTGGTCGCTGTTCGAGAGGTCCTTTGGTCCTTAAAGACCTACGCCGCTTGCGAAGTTCGGATAATGTAAGCGAAGGCATGGATAGCGCCTAATTGGTCCTCCGAATACTAGGGGCTTCGCGAAATTAAAATTATAGAATTCTATGGCTAAGTGAGAGTGTTCAAGCACTATAAGTCCGGTTGCCTTGTTACGTTGTGTTGGCGCCTCCTAGATGGACCCAAAATGGGAACTAGAGTGCTCAAGTTTATCCCGAACACCCCACACTCGTGGCATGGGGAAATTTGAAGGCCACGACTTGCCATCTCTCGATTTAATAAGCGGCCGCCTGAAGGTAATATTTTAAATTAATAAGTGTTGCTTAGCGCATATGAACAAAGTTTTCAGCGCGCAGGGATAACACATTGTGAATTTACTCAATAATTACATCCTCGGGGCACTCATCCGCAATCTTGCGAGGCGCCCTTCATGACAGTCTTATAGTACATCTGGGCGTCGATATCCCTTGCCCGTTGGTGGCGCGTCGCTGATTAGCTTCTCCGCATCAGCTTGCCCCAATGCACCTTTGCGCTGGCAAGGCCCGACGAAAGCACCTTCAATACACAGGCGGGCTTGATAACCTCCACCGAGGCGCGCATCCACCAACCGTCGCAGACGAGGCGAAGTAGCTCCAGGCATGGCCTCTCGAGCCACAGCCGGACTATGAGGCCCTTCATGGCCGCTTCGGCCACCTTGTGAGCTCGACCAGCTGCTTCAGCTGGTCGCTAGGGGCACCGGATGGCGGCCTCGTCATCTTGAGACCGAAGACCTTCTCCGTTGTGCTCCCTCCTCGGCTCGGTAGAATGCGGCGGCATCGGACACGCTGAGGCAGATCTGCAAGCGCTTGGAGAGCTCGAATTCGGGTAAGTAACACGTAATTTACATTCACATGCTTGCTTTGCATGAAAAATGCCTTACCGCTGCTATCTTCCTCATCAACTCAATCTCCTGAAGGGACTTATGGGCATCGGCCTTGGCAGTTTGGCACTTTTCGAGCGAGGCAAGCTCGGACTCTCGAGTCTTTGAGTCACGCCCAAACTCTCATGCTTTTCCATGAGAGCACGAGCTCTTGCTGAACCACCGCCACCAGCGCCTCTTGCTTTTCTCGCTCTGCCCGTTCCGTGGCGCATTGCATTCGACACGGAACACGGCCTCCTTCAGGATCGCCACCTCGTTCGTGGCCCTGCGGTACCATGTTATCCTTGTTATTTTTTGTTGCAACCTAAATCCTTTTCTATAAGGTACAAGTTCAAAGTGGTGTTACTCACCTTCTTTGTCTGGAGCTGCTTCTCGGCGCTTTGGCCGAGCTCTTGCTCGGACCGCTCGACTCTGCTTCAAAGCACCGACCTCCAGCGGATCGGTCTGGCCGGAGGTCAGCAAGATGTATCGGCAACCCATATTGACATAATTTTTTAGCAACCCTGCGTATATCTTTTTTCAGATCCTCGGTCCGGCTTTTCTTCCCGAACACGAACCGAGCATCGGGAGCTCTTGTCCTATGCGGTATTACATTGCATATTTTTAACTTCTTACCTCAAAGCACGATAGAAGGCTCTCGCAGGCTTAAGTCAGCCCGCTCTTGGCGAGCTGCACCTTCTGAATCACCGCACTCATAATAGTGCGGTGTTCTTCCTCGATGGAAGCGCTCTGCAGCGCCTCCAACAAATTGCCCGGCGCCTCCGGTTGGGCCGGAAGCCGCCCGGCGTCACGGTCTTGCCCTTCATTGAAGGGAGCGCCGAGCGGACCCGGAACCGCTGCGGGTTACGATGGGAGTCGGCGCAAAGTCCGGGAGGATGCCTTGTGGCGCCTCGTTGCCTCCCCGATGGGTCCCTTCTTGGGATCCCACCTCGGCGTCCTCGGTGTCGCGAGGGGTGGGGCGGTCGGGATGGAGTCTACATCCGGCGGAGCCAACGACCCTTCGATGAAGCGGGGAGATCATCAGCTGGCGGACTTGGGCAGCATGCGGCATCGAATGACACTATGTGGCGAGAAAAGAAATTATAAATCATTCAGGAATCACGGATACTTACGATCTCGCGGAGGCTGGCCCTTGAAGGCCATTCTTCCTCGCCCAGCGTTGATGTTGGCGGAGCTGTCGAGGGAATAGTCCTTCCTCTTCCTCTCTCCCTCCTTTGGGAGAGAGTGCTCTTCTCCTCCTGCGTTTTGGGAGAGTCCGCCGAGTCGTCGGACACCTGAAAGCAGGAACTCTTCGAGCACCCGTGGCCTCCTTCTTGGCCTTCTTCTCCGGCACCATGTGCGGTGCGGAACCAGCTCGCTGAACAAGCGTCTCTTGGATTTTACGGCATAGGGCGGGTAGATAATCTGCTCCGCCTTCCTCATCCAGTCTGTCGAAGGAAAAGGGGAAATTAAAACCGCATAGAGTCAAACTATGAAAAGCAAGTGTCCGTAAAGGGTAGAATCACTTACCTCGTTGGCTTGGCGCTGCGGCGAAATCCGCGATCTTCAATCGCGGATGGGGGCTTCGGTGCCTTGAACAGCACCCTCCGAGGCGCCTTCGTGCGTCGTGTCAAGAGCCCGCTCAGCGCTTGGTGCTGTATTCGGATCGAACTCCCACAGATTGAATGCCGCTCTTGGCATGGGAGAATCGGCGGACGAGCATGACTTGGACCACGTTAACCAGCACAGGCTTCTTCACCAGCTTTTGGATCTGGGGCTTGGAGTCCCGTCGGCTCCTCGAACTACCCCACGACAAGCCCTTCTCTTTCGGAGGTGAGCTGCGTGGGGATACCAGAATCTGAACTCGGGGCCGCCCGCCCATGTAGGAGTCCGCAGCGGCTCGGTGATATAGAACCACCCGATTGCCACCCTTGGCGGATTCCATGAAGGCCCCTTGAACCAAAGGACATTGGGCATCTTGCCCAACATGGCGCCTCCGCACTCCGCTTGAGTGCCCTTCACTACCTTGGCTTGACATTGAAGGTCTTGAGCCACAAGCCGAAGTGGGGCTGGATCAGGAAGGAAGGCCTACCTGACGATCGCGCCGAGATGTTGAGGATGAAGTTGGCGCGGATCATGGAAATCCAGGCCGTAGTAGAACATGAGGCCCCGGACAAAGGGGTGAAGTGGAAAGCCCAGTCCAGCGGAGGAAGTGGGGAAGGCAACCCTCTCATGGGGCACTGGGGGTGGGGATGAGCTGCCCCTCGTCCAGGCAGCCGGTCGCCGATGTCGCGGAGGTATCCGCGCCTGCCGCGGTTGGCGAGTGCTCCTCCTTAGCGGTGGAGGCCAACCATTTACCACCGCTCCGGACATGGTGGGAGAAGGTTGAGGCGAGATCTGCGAACTTGGGGCTGGAGCCGGAGCTCGAGTCTTGTGAGATGGATAAGCAAAAGGAGGAAGAAGGCGTGGGTGAGAAGGTGAATCCTTATCCCTTATATGTGAGGCGAAGTCTCGCGTCCCCACCGGCCTGGTAAACTTCGCTTATCTCCAAGCGTCACCATCAATGGGCGCAGTTGGGTTACCCGTCCGTATTGATGAGAATCCCGGATTAAGGGAAACACGATCTCGCCCGACAAGGCGTGCCAAAGGAAACCGCTTAGCTACATCGCTGAGGTGGTAAGTAAAAAAACGATTTAATTAATGGCTTGGTAGTGGCGTGATGTCATGCCAGTGAAAACGTCGGCAGATTGAACTTGTGTATATATTATTCTCTCTCGGTGGAATGTGGAATTTATTTTGCGAGCGGACACTATCACTGGTGTTCACAATCTTCTATCATTCGGAGGAGGAACCGCCTTGCAATGCCAAGCAATATACGCGCCGGACTTATCGTCATTGAAGCCTGGTTCGAGGAGACTCTTTGAGGAGTCTGGATTAGGGGGTGTCCGGATAGCGGACTACCATCATCGGCCGAACTATCATTGGCGGACTATCATCATCGACCGGACTCCAAGACTATGAAGATACAAGATTGAAGACTTTGCCCGTGTCGGATGGGACTTTCCTTGGCGTGGAAGGCAAGCTTGGCGATACGGATATGTAGATCTCCTACCATTGTAACCGACTCTATGTAACCCTAGCCCTCTCCGGTGTCTATATAAACCGGATGGCTCTAGTCCGTAGGGGACGAAAACAACAACCCTTACAATCATACCATAGGCTAGCTTCTAGGGTTTAGCCTCCTTGATCTCGTGGTAGATCCACTCTTGTAAACATCCACAATATCAATATCAATCAAGCAGGGCGTAGGGTTTTACCTCCATCAAGAGGGCCGAACCTGGGTAAAACATCGTGCCCTTGTCTCCTGTTACCATCCGCCTAGGCCGCTGATTCGGGACCCCCTACCGAGATCCGCCGGTTTTGACACCGACAATCACCCTCCGTATGTCCTTGCGCCGTCGTGTCGAGCTCTTTTGCAGCGCCTCGTGCTGGGCCGGGTCGAACTCCACTAAATGAATGCCCGTCAAGGACACGGAGGATCTAGCGAAAAGTGCATGACCCGGACCACGTTGGACGAGCTTGATTTTCTTTCTTCATCATGTTTACGATGCATTTGCGGGTCGGTCAGCTCCCAATTTATGAACCCCATGATAGGCCCTTCTCTTCTCACTCGGAATGAGCCGCGTGGGGATTCCGATCGAATTTGAGGCCGCCACCCAGTTGGTGTCAGCGTGGCTCGGTGATATAGAACCACCCGATTGCCACCCCTTTATGGTCTCCACATAGGAGCCTTGAGCGAGGTGACATTAGGCATTTTTCCCACCATGGCGCTCTCAAGCCCTCCGGCTTATTTGCCGGGCAGAAACCACCACGTTCGGTTTTAACATTGAAGGTTTTCAGCCACAAGCCGGCCTAGAGCTGATCTCGGAGGAAGCCCTACTTTAACGATAAACGCCAAGATGTTGAGGATAAAATTGAAGGCAGGTCGTGAAAATCTAGCGTAGAGAGAACATGAGCCCATGACGACCGGTGGAGGGGAAATCAAATTCCCGAGGGCGGCGGGTAAGGAAAACCACTAAGGGAGTCCCGGATTAGTCCTGATAGCCTATCACCATCATCGTCGGACTATCATCCAATAACTATCATCATCGACGGACCCAAGACTATGAAGATACAAATT